>JAHRHZ010000039.1:11182043-11270212 GCA_024137785.1 Ginglymostoma cirratum
GGGTCATTTTCTGATGAAGGGTTTAGGCCCGAAACGTCAAGTTTTCCTGCTCCTGTGATGCTGCTTGACCTGCTGTGTTCATCCAGCCCCATGCTTGTTACTACGTGTACTTCTATCCCACTTTTCACAACTACCCGACCTCTTAAAGCAGTTTATAACTGAAAGCATATGTTTTGAAGTTACTGATGGAGGAAACGCACCACCTGATTTGCACACAGCAAACTGCCCAGCCATAGCAAGGTATTTTTGCGATGAATGAGGAGTAAAATATGGCACAGGGGGCCAGGGTTAACTTGCTTTCTCTTCAAGATGGTACCTTGGAATTCATTCACATCTATTAAATATGCAGAAGGTACCACAGTCAGCATCTTATCCAAAAGACCGCTCTTGTAACACCGCAGCACTTTCTTAGTATTGCTCTAAAATGTCTACTTTGATTTTTCTGCCCAAGTACTGGGGTGAAATTTCAACTGACTCAGCAGTGAAAGTGTTACATGCGAGTGAACTGAGCGAGAAAGGATTTTATTACGCAACAGCTATTATAAACTATAAAGGACTGATGCTTGTCTCTAACAGGCCATTTAATTCTTAGCTTCTTAAAAGATGTTAAGTATTAAAAATTGTATTGAATGATGTTCAATATCTTGGTTTAACACCTTTTCTCACTGATTTCAATGTTGAAACAAAAATTCTGGTGCTCCACAGAAGCTTTGTAACACTATGCAGGCAGGGATGTCATTTAGGAAAAATATGATTTCCTGTAATTTCTGACATTGCTGCTATTGAAGTTTGTTAAGCGTTAAATGCCAAATATTTATCAAGTATCGGTTTATAATGCTGACTAGGTGCTTGTGTTAGTTTTTTTAATGTCACAAAAGTTACTTTGAATGCCCAGATGGTTTGGTATTTGTCAGGATCTGTCACTAAAATCTCTTGGGGGAGTGGTATGAAATGGCTGGTGCACAGCAAGAAACTTTAAGCTCAGCTTTTTTGAGCCAAACAGTTTGATACAGGCAATTCATTTTACTGTTAATATCATTGTATCTTAACCAATTTAATTGAACCTATTCAACCCTTTGATATTTATTGTTTTAAATTGACATTAATGAATTATTTGGATCCACCTTATGACATAGTGGAAAGAATACCTTGATGTAGGTCATTTGATGTGTTTACAAATTTTCCCCTCTTCCTGCCAGGAGGAATGCTATTATTTTATGACGAGACACAATATGCCTGCTTCACAGTGTTTTTATTGAATTTTATTGCTTTCTTCACAGGAGATTAAAGCCTCATTCGTCCAAAAATAATAAATACTACTTCAAAGTCCATGCCAAATCCGACCAATGACCTTATAACACCTTTCAGCAGTTTTTTCATGTAAAAAATGATTATGTTTATATTTGATCAACATATAAAACTTATATTAAAATTAATTGATCCTAATTGTGTAGCCAATATAGTACATGGAGCTAGATGAAGCTATTTGTTCAGATCATAAATAAAACTATACCCAGTAAATGCGCTACTACCACCAAAAGTGCTTACACGTTAAGCTGACACAGTGAAATGTTTTGTGGTGGGCATTTAAAACGTCGGGGGCCTACTATTGCAAGGTGAAATGCTTTATTCCTTTATCCTCATAATGGGATGTGGGTGTCACTGACAAGGTCAGCATTTGCTACCCATCCCTAATTGCTCTTGAACTGATTGACTGTCCAGGCTGCCTCAGAAGGCAGTTAACTGTCAATCAAATGTGGGTCTGGAGTTACAGACAGGCCAGTCCAGGTAAGGACGGTATATTTCCTTCTCTGCAAGAACTTAGTAAATCAGATTGGCTTTTGCAACAATTGACAGTAGTTCTGTGACGGCCATTCAGTTAGCTTTTATTTCCGGATTTTACTTGAATTCAAATTTCAACATAATATGGTAAGCCAAGCATTACAAACATACATAACAGCCTTAGGACTAAAAAATCTGATAGTAATAACACAGGAGGAAATACTTACTACAACACCATTTCGTTAAAGATGCATTGAACTATTTTTAATTTATGTTGCTTGTTCACAGGAGGTGAGCATACTGGCCAAGCCAGCCCATTCATTGCCTGTCCCTATTTGCTCTCAAGAAGATGGTGGTGAACTGTGACGATAAAGAGGGAGTTCCATGACTTTAACGAGTAACAGTGAAGGAATGATGATATGTTTCCAAATAAAGAAAAGGTGATGCTTGGAGGGGAACTCAACGGTTTTGGTGCTTTCAGTGTATATGCTGTCTTTGTCCTACTGTGTGGTAGAGGTTGTGGGTTTGGTAAATACAGTCTAAGGAGCCTTGATGAGTTGTGGTGGTAGAGTGGTGCTAGAGAGATAAATTTTGAAGGTATTAGATAAGGTGCCAATCAAGTGGCTGCTGTGTCCTGGATGGTCTCAATCTTCTTCAGCATTGTTTGACCTGCGCTCGTTCAGGTAAGTGAACAGCAGTCCATCATAATCCTGTTGAATAAGCTTTTCAGGGGTCACAAGTTGAGTTACTCACTACAGAATTGCCAGCCCCTAACCTGCTTTTGTAGCCATAGTACTTTCTCCAGTTCAGTACTTGGTCAATGGAACACACCCTACCTCCTAGAATTTTGATAGTGTGGTATTCAGGGATAGTAATTGCCATTAAATATCAAGAGATGATAGTTGGATTCTGTCTTGTTAGCAAGGGTCATTGCCTGGCACTTGTGAGATGCAAATGGTATTTGCGACTTGTCGATCTAAACGTGCATATTGCCTAGGTCCTGCTGCATTTGAACATGGACTGCTTCAGTATTTAAGGAGTTGCAAATGGCACTGAGCATTGTGCAATCTTCTGTGAATGATGGAGGGAAGGTCTTTGATGAAATAGTTGAAGATGGTTGCACTGAAGTCACTACCCTGAGAAACTCCTACAGAGATGACCCAGAGCTGAGATCACTAACCTCTTACAACCACAACCATCTTCCTTATACTAGATATGACAGTCATTAATTCCAGTTCCATTAGGGTGTCTTATTGCCGTACTCAGTTGAATGAGGCCTTGATGTCAAGGGCAGTCATTCTGACCTCACCTCTTGAATTCAGCTCTTCAGTCTATGCTTGAAGCAAGGCTGTGATTAGGCCAGGGCCTGAGCTCGTTGGCGGATCCCAACATGTGAACGTGTTGTTGTTGACGATGTGCCATGTCACTGTTGCGCTGTTGACAATATGTTCTGCCACTTGGCTGATGCTTGAGAACAGACTGATGGGGCAGAGTTTGGCTGGGCTGGACATGTGTACGGGACATACCTGAGCAATGTTTCACATTGCCAGAACTGAAATTGTACTGGAACAGCTTGGATCAAGGTGAAACTATTTCCAGAGTGCAAATCTACAGTACTATCGCTGGATGTTATTGTCAGCTCTCATAGCTTTTGCAGTATCAATGTCTTTGGCCATTTCTTTTTGCCAAATGGAGTGAATCAAATTGTTTGAAGACTGTCATGTTATGCTGAATATCTCAGGAAGAGACTAAGACGGATGGTTCACTTAACACTGCTGGCATAAGGTGCTTGCAGTACTTCAGCTTTGTCTTTTGACTGATGCACTGATCTCCCCATAATCGGTGCATGTGGGGATATCTTTGGAGCTTCCTCTTCAAGTGAGTTGTTTAATTATCCGTCACTATTGGATAGACTTAAGAACTTAGATCTGATCCATTGGTTGTGGATTGGGTAGCTGTATCACATGCTGCCTGGCATGAAAGCAAACCTGTGTCGCTATTTCAACAGATCGACACTTCATTTTAGTGTGCTTTTCTCTGTTCCTGCCCTCTGCATTGAACCAGGATTAATCCACCAGTGAGTCTGGTGTGCGGTACGCAGTCACTTAACTGACATACAATATCAGGCTGTTGCAATCACCAATATCTCCCAATTTTGACGCGTGCCCCAGATGTTAATAATGGAATTTTGCAGTCTCAAGAGGTCTGTACGCACCATTGCTATTTCTGGTGCCTTGGTCAATGCCAAGTCATCCATCTGGTTTCATTCCTGTTATCAGACCTTGTAACTTTAATTAATTCTTTACATTCTGACATTTAAAGGGTGGTATAAATCACAATGCTCCCTAAATAAAATTATAATAATTTTGGCAGTGTTTGTTCTTATTCTTACTTGGTAGAATTTCCAGTTGAAAATATACATATGCAGAAGATGATGTTTTCAAGCATTCCCTGTGTTAGCCCTTATAAGTGACAGTGGTCATGTGTTTGGAATGCACTATTGAAGAATTTTGAGCAAAATGTTTCAGTCCTCTTGTGAATGGCACACACAACTAGCATTGTGCTTTAGTTATAGATTGTGAATGTTTAAGGTGGGTGCCATTCAAGTGGACTGCTTTGTTTTGGAGGTTGATATTAAGAATTGTGGAATTATCTGGGTCCATAGAGGGCATTCTATCCCACACCTGACTCATAACTAATTGATTTTAATATTTTTAACATTCAATCACCTAACTTTTCAGTCATTGTGCTTTTGTTTGATATTCTGTTCTCCTTACATGGCCCGGAGTGCTGCACAATCAGTCAGTAACACTGAGAGGAGTTTTCACCTGCACTGTTTGAGCAGGAAGTGGGTGTAGCTCATTCTAAACTTATTTGGCTTTTTATTTCCTTTGAAATGAATATGAGTAAAGTCAAAGAAATGAAGCCCCATGCTATGAATAGAGACCTCTTCGATGGGGTGTATTAGAGGTGAGACTGATTTTTCAAAATATGCCTTTCGTGTTGTCAACTTGGCTCTTTGGTGCTTCAGCTGCTCACTTTATTTTCCATTACATTAACCTGGTTGTTTGAAGTTTTGGCTCAGATTCTCCATTAAGCATTGACTTGAGCCTGGGTGAAATTTTGCACCATATACAATGGTTATAGATTACCATCTGCTTTTGTTTTGTATTTGTTTATCTTTACAGAGTTTACTGATTGTGGTATCTTGACTGTTGGTGTGCAGGCTTTGAATTAGTTCCCGTGCAACATGTAATGCAGATGTGTTGATCTGATTCTGTGGAATGAAAGCTTGGATTTAACTTGCAGCATCTGTAGCAGTTAAAATTTCTATGCCCTATATCAATGGCTAACATGTTAATAAGTTCAAATAAAGTTCCTTTCTCTGCTCCATTAGTGAAGGTGACAACATGACAAATTACTTCTGAGTTCATTTTGAAATATTAAACAGACCTCCAGCATCTGCAGTTCTTTGTTTTATTTTATCAAGTTGGCTGTGGAAGGTGCAATTTGGTTTAAAATTCGAGGAATGATTGCTATAAATTGGAAAAGGAAGCTTGGCGGAAAGTGTTGTTTAAACAGACCTTCCCAATGTCTTAACAGAAATAAAAGTTCATAAAAAGTTCTTCAAATTTCTCACACTATTGCAGAATAGCCAATTTGAGTTTCCTTGGCCACTCGTTCTCAAGATAAGGTGAAGTCAGTTTATTTTTTCCCGAAATGTGAGTCATGAATTTGGAAAGGCCTGCTACCCAATCAGGACTCGCCTCCCCAAGGAAAATGTTACCTGCTGAGTTGACAACATATCTCGACAGGAGCATCAAGCAGGAAAGGGAGCTAATTAAGACTGCAAGATTAGCTGGAAAAGTTATTACAATCACATGGGGAGAAATGTGGGAATAAGCTGGGTAGTACTAATCTAATTATGCATGATGTAGATATAGGAAATGCTGTTCCAATCAAGCTGTTGCCTTATCAAAGCCATTAGCCATCATGAAAAATTTCATATTTTCATCTTTAATTTTGATATATCTCCATAAAAAAACAAATACTGGCTTAAGCAGACAAGTTCAGTTTCAGATGTATTTTAATTCTTGAGAATAGATTTCAATGATTAAAATCTTTTGCTGCTTGTAAAATATTATTACTTGCTACCACAGCACTGTATCTTCGACAATTTAATCATGATGGAGTTGAATAGCTTCTGAAGTCTGGAATTCCTACATGTCACAATGAAAGCTAAAATAATTGTGTTGTTTCTCTTCCTTGAGGGTCTCCTGGTTACCTCCCTCGTGAAGGTTAACTCTGCTTGCCAGTTGACTCCAGTGTAACGTGTAATATTCTCTGTGCCATGGGAGGTAGACATTGATTTAATTGGAATTAGGATCAGGTAGGTTTTCTCTTCAGTAGGTGATTTGTTTCATCTGATTACCACCAATAACAAGAACACATAAATGTCCTACAGTCCCTTCTGACTGCTCTGTCCTCTGATATCACTTTAACTACACTAGTCCCACTTCCCTTCTCCTAATCCTACTGGTTCTACAGCCTTGCAGCTGCTGGTCTCATCGGCCGATAGGCCCCGAGGATAGTCCCACTGTCTTTTGTCTTTAATCCATTCCCTCATATGGACATTACTTAAGGCCAGCATTTGTTGCCCATCCTAATTGCCCTTGAGCGAGTAATGGGGCGTTGCCTTCTGGACAACCAGGCAACTTGCTGTTGCATTTTAGAGGGTGGATTAGAGTCAACGATATTGATGGAGACCTTGAATCACAAATAGGCAATGTCATGTAAGGAAAGCAGTTTTCCTTCCCTAAATGATATTAGTTATTTTCTGTTCTGAGAGCTCCAAACGAGTTTTCACAACAATCCAGTAGTCACATAGTCTTCATGTCTGATACTGCCTTTTAATTCTAGATTTATTTAATTGACAAAATTTGAATTCCCCAGGTTCTGTAGTGAAATTTGATCTATATCTCTGAGTCATTAGTCCATGTCGACTTGGATTTCTGGTTCCGCAGTGTAAGAGCACATTTCTGTTGTCTGGGCTGTTTTCCTTGACACCAGTTCCATTGCCTTTTCCTGAGATGAGTTTGATTGACCCTCCTCTGAAGGAAGTGAATTGCCTCCTTCAGACCATTAATCTCATACAGGTAGAAGTTTGTTTTTCGTAAAGGGATTGGATTTGGGTACACTTGAGAAAAATAAACTGGGGGCAGCAGTCATTGGGATCACAAGTATCTGCTGGAGAATGTGTAACTTCCCAGTACCCTGTGAAGATAAATATAAAGGAGGGCATAAATAGCTTGAGAATTAACAGTGAATTTAATGTCACTCATGTCAGCCATTTAGCAATTTGGTGAGCTATACCATCAATTGTAAATTCCACAATTTGCTGGATGTTTTACATCGAACTGTCATTAACCTCACGAATGCAGCAGCTCACTATCAACCTCCCGTTGAATTTCAAAAAAATGGCACATAAATTACCAGTTAACCTTACTGCAGAAAGATTTGCCTTCATGTAGCACCTTTCATGACCTCAGAATATCAACTGTATTTTTAAAGTGCAGGGAATATTGGAATTCTAGGAAATGCAAACAGCCAATTTGCAATAAACAAACTCCCACATCAATGTAACTATTAACAAGATGGTCTGTTTTGATTTAATAAAGCTAACTAAACCATGACACCAGGAATCAATTCCCCACTCTGTCTCAGAATAGTTCCAGAGTATCTTTAACATCCACCTGTGAAAGCCAATCGACTTTGGTTTGATGTTGCATCCAAAAGACAGCACGTCTGTTCGTGAAGTGTTCCCTCGGCATCACACGAGAGTGTCAGTGTGGAGCTCCTGAAGCGGAATGTGAACTTCAACCCACAATCTTCTGACTGAGAGTGCTACCAAGTGAACTGCAGCTGACCCCTGTACTCCTGCAACGTCACTCAACACTGACACAAAATCAGTTAAAACTGCTGAATCTCAGTCTTGCGGGCAGAAATTATTAGATATTTAAAAAGGATGCAGTTTGTTTATTATTTGTCTGTCTGTGTCCTGTTCCTCTTTTAATTCTAAGTCATCTTGCTTTGCCATTATTCCTCGACTTCATTGCAATCTTTATGTTTGCTGATTGACGGGATACATTGTTGGTCCCATTGTTCACTAAGGCTCTGTTGCTCCTACGAGTCACTGGGTTGGGTTGTACCTGGTAAAATAGAAAGAGAAGAGCAATTAGTGGAAGCCGTAAGTATCTGTTTGAACCCAACTTCTCCAGCTACCTGTAAACAAACATAAAATAGGCTAAAAACTTTGCTGGCATTAGATCAGCTCGCTTTCCCAGCAATTTGCAGTGCAAACATTTTGTCATCCAAAAAGTGTGGGGAATAAAAAAAGTACGGTGAGGAATGCCACACAATTCATCCTCCCACCCTGCTTTAACAATGCTTTTCTGATCTGCACCTCCATCAGGGTGAGAGCAAATTTCTCTGGAAGAGGAGAAATAAATAAAGCTGCAGGCTATAAACGCAGATAGACATTTCTCTTTCCAGAAGTCATTACTCAGTGTTTTCCATAAATAAAAGTTTCAAATTGGAAAGAATCTGGAGGTACATTTCAACTATTTGAAAGTGACATAATCGTTTCTCGTCCAAAGAGAGAGAGAAGCTGGAATACTTGTCGTTCGATTTCACCTCTCCTCTCCCCACCCACATCCGTACCATTCTGTCTAGCTGACACCCTGTCTGACTTCACAAAAATAGACTAATGTAGCCAGAAGAGGAGGTACTAACTGCCACAGCTTTCAGTCACTTCAAAGGGTTTCTGTCAAATGAGCACTGACAGCGCCATGGAAATTCCACCGCACGTTCTGCACATTTCGCAGGCACGGTGCCAAGAGTTGTTTAAGTGGATCGGCCTGCCCAGAAACCACACTGAGGAAAACGGTGGCAGCCACAAAGTCAAACTGCCCACCCAGCCACCTGCCCTCACCCCTCGGACACCCACTTTTGCAGCTCAATGAGAAGGCCCATCACCACTCACTCCAATCACTCGGTGGTTAACGGTTAAGGTGAGCTTGTCAGTTCCAAAAATCTCCGAAAAGAAGCACAGTGTGTGCAAAAGTGAGATCCAAAATAAAAGCAGAAAAGGACAGAAAATTCAGGCATCATCTGTGGAGACGGGAGTGGGATTAAGTGGATGTGTTTAATGTCAATAATGACAGCCCCAGTGATAGTTTGGATCGGCCACTACGCGTCTCCCATTCCCCAGAATCCCGCATGGACACTCTGCCCAGGGCTGTTATGTGTTTTGGAGGGCCAGCAGCTCTTCACAATTGGTCAGGGCGAGCCATGTGGACTGGAGATGGTGTTCAGGGTGTGGTAGTGCTGTGGTGGAGATAGGGTAGTGGGATCCCAGTTGAGACCATGGCTGTAGTTTATCTAGGATTAGCCCTTGTTCCTGAAGAGGTGTCATCCATAAGCTATAGAGTGTCCAATTGAGAGGGCCTCAAGACTTCCCCCACTCCCCTCCGACACCATCAGGGGCAGTCTGGCTGCTTTTACAGAGCTACCTGCCACATTTGTAGTGTTGCCTTGCCACAGTCAGAAATTGAGAAGGTGATGGGCACTCCACCCCAGTACCTTCCCTCTAAATTGTACAGCAGCCTGCCCTTGTTCCTTCACCCACTCCTGCGGGCCAGGTTAAATTCTAACCAAGCTTTCGATCCTGATGCAAGGTCACCAGCTTGAAATATTGTGGAGAATCTGAACTTGGAGATGCATGTAGGTTTTGGGGGATGAAAACTGGCAAAAATGTGGGGACTTGGAAATCCAGTTCCAAACAGTGAGGTCTGTATATGCAAGCAGCTCCCTTGGGTCAGGCAGGTAGAGAATGTCAGTTTGTTAAATGTGCAAGTAGAATGATATTTAGGGGAGGCAATGGCCGACTGGTATTATCATTGGACTGTTAATCCAGAGACCCAAGTAATACTCTGAGGACCTGGGTTCAAATCCCACCCCAGCAGATGGTGAAATTCAATAAATATCTGGAATTAAGAATCTTATGATGACCATGAATCCGTTGTCAATTGTCAGGAAAATCCTGACTGGTTCACTAATATCTTTTAGGGAAGGAAACTGCCATCCTTACCTGGTCTGGCCTACATGTGACTCCAGACCCACAGCAATGTGGTTGACTCTTGACTGCCCTCTGGGCAATTAGGGATGGATAATAAATGCTGCCTAGCCAGCGACGCCCTCATCCCCTGAACGAATAAAGGAATGATACTTACATGAGAGTTCTACGTTACTTGTAAGTCCATAGGACCACTGGGCTTTCTGGAATATAGCAATTAAAGCAAGGTCAGACAGAATGGCAATTGAGGGAGCATGACAGGGAAATATCCTAATAAGAATTGAGCCTCCACACCATCCGTTCTCCTTGTCCCTTGTTCACCTCTGTCAAAGGTTTAAAAATCACCATTTTTGGTTCTGAGATAGAGTCATACAGATTCGTAACGTTAAGCTCAGGGTCATTTTTGCAGACAGAGCCCTATGACCCATGTTTCCAGTTGCCTGCCGTTTCAACTCACCACCATGTTCCCCGGCCAACATCTCTGTCTCAGGCATGCCGCAGCCCACCAGTGAAGCTCAGCACAAGCTGGGAGAATAGCACTTCATTTTCCGCTTGGGAACCCTGACACCTTCTGGCCTTAATGTTGAGTTCAATAATTTTAGGGCTTGAGCACCTTTTCCCATATTCTTACTCCTATCCGCACACATCAGCCCTTGTCATCACATAGGCTGCTACCGCACCACCCATTAGCATCTATTCATTCTCCCAGGTTGACCTTTACTCATTCCTTTGTCTACCCAACTGTTTTTCTCTCTCTCTGGACTCCATCTCCATCTATCATTTACTCTTTCCTCCTCTTCACCTCTTCTTTAGCATGTATAACAATCCTTTCCCAGCCACAATCAGTTCTGAAGAAGGGTCACTGGAACTGAAACGTTAATCCAGTTTTCTCTTCACAGACGCTGCCACACCTACTGAGTTTTTGCAGCAATTACTATATTTCTTTCTGATTTCAGCATCTGTAGCTCTTTGTGTTTTTTTGAAAAGAGCAGATGCATTGAAAGTGAGTATTACCAAAAACAGACTCTTGACTTAAGCTGCACTCTAGAATATCAATTGGATCATGCTCAAACCATTTTTAGATAAACAAAGTCCTGCGTAAAATTTGTCATCATTTCCCAACTGTTTCAATTTCCACAATATAAAATCTGAATTTTGTTTATTTTTCATGAAATGTGGCTGTCGCCAAATGGTATTCGTTGCCCATCCCCAATTGTTCTTGAACCAAGTGGCTTGCTAGACTATTTCAGAGGGCACTCTTAGGATCCTATCACATTGCTGTGGATCACATCACATCACATCAGACCAGGTAAGGATGGCATACATTAGTGAAACAGATTGGGGTTTGCAGCAATTATTTATAGATTTCAATTCCAGGTTTATTAATGGATTCAAATGCCTTAAATTCAATGGCTCCAGATATGAGCAAGATACTGTGGATGCTGGAAATCTGAAATATAAACCGAAAATGCTGGAGAACCGCAACAAATCTGGCAGCATCTGTGGAGACATAAAAGCAGTTACTGAAAGATTGTGAAGAAGAGTTAATGGACTCAAAATGTTAACTCTACAATGATTGTAATGAGGTCAGCCAGGTGAACTTTATAGAATATGAGTTCCCTGATTGAGGCTGTTAATCAGGTCCAATCAGGGAGTCCTGGCTGACAGATAGAAACAATAGTGTCAGAGATTCTGCTCACCCTGAGAGCTGGTTCTGAGGAAAACAGACCAGTGTCAAATACTATGCATGTGTATCTAAAGGGTACCTTGGTAATAGTGAGATGATGCTGTGGCTTTAAATAAGTTATTTTGTCCTAGTTTTTATTTAAGAGAGGTTGAACAAGAGGAGTCGAGCTTTCTCTAAGAAAGTAAACAGCTTTTCACGTCTTGAATTTTTGTTTTAACATTGGAACATTAGAAGCATTATGGCTGGGTGTGGGCAGCTCTCACAGACCAGATTTTCTAGTTTCTTTAATTAGTTTTTAGGTTTAACCTTAAGCAGTTGGCGTCATGGACATGAAGAAGTAGAAGCTATCTTTTCTCTCTCTTGGTTATAGCTAGGAGCTACGGTTTCTCTCTGATGCTGGATCACCTGTGTGGCAAATCTATTTTTCTGAAATTTCCTTTTTGCCAAGGGGTGTGTTTATGGGATGTTATTTGTATTGGAACAGTTAACCAGTAATTGTAACTGTATCTATTTTTTGGTTAAGTTTTCCAATAGAGTTAAGTTATTCTAAGTTCTTCTTTCCTTCATTTGTATTTTAACAATAGTGTTTAAATAAATTTTGTCTTTGCTTAACATCAAATAATTTGACGAGTCGAATTGCTGCTGGAACAAGGCACTTTACATTTGCCTTAAAGATAAGAAAAATTACGGTCTAGGCTACATTCTTAAAGTATTTTGAGGGGGTCTGGTCTGGTCCATAACGATGGGATACCAGCCTCTCTGGAGTTACTTCAAGCTGTTTCTCCACTCACTGTTTTAATCCCCAGAATATTAGCGAGGGCCATTGGAATATTTATCTATTGACATTGCCAGTAAGCACCATTTCCCCATTGGTGAAAGGTCACATTATATGTATTGTCTTTACAGCTCTTAGTAAATGTTTTGGAATGAATTTTACTCACAAAATAAGTAAACAGTTTTGTTGAGTGATTGATTGTTCAATGCAGAATCGTAATAGAAAGGCTAGATGCATGAAATAATATAAAAGGGACATTGCCATCTGTTTAAGGCAGTTTCTCAGCTTTGTTATTACTGGCACTTTGCCATGTCTTTTTTCAATTAGCTTAATTTCAATTCTTATTGATCTCATTTTCAGATTGTTCGAACATGCCAATAAATCTGAATATCATAGAACGATGAAAGAAAATCATTCAGTTCATCAGCTCTTTGGAAGTAGTTCAGTCACTCTTCTGCTCTTTCCCCATAGTCTTGCAATTTTTCCTTTTCAAGTATTTGTCCAAGACCTTTTTGAATTCTTTCAGGCGATTCTTCCCACATCACTACAATTTTCCGCATTTCCTTCGTATCAGTTCTGGTCCTTCTGACAGTTACTTTGAATCGTTATCCTGATTGACAACCCAGGGGTAATAGTTCATCCTTATTCATTCTGTCAAAATCCTTCATCGTCCTCTTCAATCTTTAATTTTAACTTCCTAAAAATTTGCACATTTGTTTGACAACTTGCATTTATACGTTGTCTTCAATATCGTAAAATGTTTCAAAATGCTTCTTGGCAGGAAATATTTGGATAGGTAACTGAAAGCTTGGTCAGAGGGATAAATTTGAAGGAACAAAGAAGATAAACTCGTTGAGAAGTTGAAAGGTTTAGGGAGAGAATTCTTGATGTTAGGGCCGAGGCAATGGAAGATATGACTGCCAATTTATAAATAGGCACCGCAATCAATTGTGCCATACAATGAAGCAGTGGGACAATATGGAATCTGCAATCAAGGAGTTGATTGCTTGACAGAAATGAACAATTCTTGGCCATAACAACTTCTTTCATCATTGGGATATCTAAAGAAGTTGTTCATGATTTGGCTCAGTCATTTAGTGGTTAGCATTACTTCTCACAGCACCAGCATCCCAGCTTCGATTCCATCCTCGGGGGATGTTTTTGTGGAATTTGCATTTCTCCCTGTGTCTGTTGGGTTTCCTCCAGGTGCTTTGGTTTCCTCCATAGTCCAACGATGTGCAAATTAGGTGGATTTGCCATGATAAATTGCCCATATTTTCCTGGCATGAGTAGATTAGATGGATCAGCCATGGGAAATGTACGGGTGTGGGTCTGTGTGGAATGTTCTTCAGAGGGTTGATGTGGATTCAATGGGCTGAATGGCCTGCTTCTGCACTGTAGGGATTTGATGATTCTATATTTCAAAAGGGTATGACCTAACCAGGTTCAACAGCTGCTAAGCAACTTGAGCAAATATTTTAAGAGTCTAAGTAAACACTTACAATGAAGTGTTACTTGTGACACCGATATACCCTCATTATTTTCTTCCATTCCCTCCCATTGAATTCCAATACAGTGCTGATTGGTGTTGAGGGTGTCTGCTCTATAGTTGGCCCAGTTGACCTGGAAGATTTGGCTAGATGTCCCCAGTGGCGTTAGGGCCCTGAGGGCACAGGCTCTGTGTCCTACTCAGATACAGGCTCATCAGCCTTAGCTCCATCTGCCATCGTAGGCAGAGGGAAGGGGGAAAAACTTTCAGAACAGTCTATGTGTGTCCCCTTTGGTTGCTGGCTGACAGCGCCTTCTTTCTTTGAGAGGAAAGAGCAACTGGAGGGAGGTTGAGGTTCCTCAGGATGTTGAGCATCCGCAGTTGGAGTAATGGAGTCCAGGATGCATGCTTTCTGGTTGATATCAAAACGTGATGTTTAAAGAATCCATTCCAAAAAATTAATTCTGTGATCTCATCACTTCAGTTGACTTCCCTTATCCAACTTTTCTAGTCAATGTTTAAATTAAAATCTCCCGTGATTATCGCTGTCCCTCTGTGACAAGCTCACATTTTGTCTTACTTTATGTTCCAGTCTACCACATGTTTACCATTTGGGGAAATGTGCACTAGTCCCACAAGTGACTTCTTGCCTTTCTCCTTTATCATTTTCACCCAGTTTCCATATCTTGCTTTTCCTGAACTGAGGTCATTTCTCTCTATTGAGCTAGTATCATCATGAACTAATAAAGCCACACTCCACCTTTCTCTAGTTTCCTGTATTTCCTGCATATTCTAAATATCCTTCATGATTCAGATCCCAATCCATGCAGTCCTGTACCCATGTTCTGCAATGGCTAACAGATTATACTTATCTATGTGTTTCTATTTGCACTCTTAGTTCATCCAGTTTGTTTTGAATACTATCTGCATTTTTATCCTTTTATCTTTTTATTTTGTATTTCGAATCTTATCAATTGGTTGATTCTGAGCTTTATACTCTTCAGCCTTTCTGGTCATCATGGTCTGCTTATCATTTCTTATATCAATAGCTGTCTCTGTTCTTGACTTTACTTTAATTTGTCACATATTTCCACATTTAACCCCTTGTTCCATGCCCTACACCCCAAACCCCACACCACTATTTAGTTTAAAATCCTCTTCAACTCCCCAGTCATGTGGCTGGCAAGAACACAACCCCAGCATGGTTCAGGTAGAGATGGTCATGTCAGTACAGACCCCAATTCTGTTGCAAGTGCCCCATGAACCAGAACAGACTTCTCGCATCATTGAGCCTTACAGGACCTAAGCAAACCCTTCAGTTCAATTAGTCCACTCCGACTGTGTTCTTAAACTAAACTAGCCACATTTGCTTAAGTTAGTCCCATATCACTCCAAATATTTCCTATTTGTGTACTTATTCAAATGTCTTTTAAGTGTGGTAACTGTACCTGTATCCACCACTTCCTCTTGCAGTTAATTCCACACACAACCCCCTTTCTGTGTAAAAATAATGTCCTCATGTTCTTTTTAAAACTATCTCCTCTCATCTAAAAACTATGCCCCCTAGTTTTGAACTCCCCTATCCTCGGGAAAAGACCCTTGCTATTTACCCTATCTATGCTGTCTCCTCCCAAAACAGTCTTTCACACACACATCCAACTTCTAAATCTGATTTGTCCCATGACAATGTGCACCTAGCTTAAGTAATAATGCAGTTAATGACCACTGAGGTATTGCTTCTTAATTTAGTGCTTAACACCTCATACGGACTATGCAGACCCTCTTTGGTTGACCTTGCTATGTTGTTGTTACCTACATGGATCACAAAGCTGGATTCTCCTCCACCCCCTCCCACTGCAAGTTCCTCTTCAGTCCTAAAAAGATGTCACAAGCCCTATTACTGGGCAGGTAACACAGCCGTCTGGGCCAATGCATTTTGCTGCAAACAATGGTATAAATTCTCTTCGCTATATTGTGCCTAATCCCATTACATTCCTTGTTGCTATCTCCTCTTGAATGGCTTCTTGTGCCATAGTGCCTTGGTCAGTTAGCTCAACCACACTGCACCCTGTGGGGAGGCAAAGGCCTAGTGACATTATCACTGGACTATTAATCCAAAAACTCAGCTAATTTTCCGGGGATGCAGCTTCAAATCTTGCCATGGCAGATGGTGGAATTTGAATTTGATTAAAAAAAAATCTGGAATTAAGAATCTAATGACGACCATGAAACCATTGTTGATTGTCGGAAAAGCCCATCTGCTTCACTAATGTCCTTCAAGGAAGGAAATCCTCAGCTGGTCTGGCCTACATGTGACTCCAGACCCAGAGCAATGTGGTTGATTCTTAACTGCCCTCTGAAATGGACTAGTAAGCGACTCAGTTATGTCAATCGCTGCAAAGTCTCAAAGAAATGGAACTGGCATCAACCTGGACATCAGAAAAGAGAACGGCAGAAACAGCCCTGGTGACCCTGCAAAGTCGTCCTCCCTCACATATGGGGGCAAATGCCAAAATTGGGAGAGCTGTCTCACAGACTAGTCAAGCAACAGCCTGACAAAGTCATACTCATGGAATCATACCTTACAATCAATGTCCCAGACACCACCATCGGCAACAGAACTAGCAGAGGCGACAGTACATAGGTATACAGTTGGGAGGGTGTTGCCCTGGGAGCCATCAACTTTGACATCAGACCTTGTGGGCAAGGAAACCTTCTGCTGATTACCATGTACTGTTCTCCCTCTTCTGATAAATCAGTACTCCTCCATGCTGAACAATACTTGGAGGAAGCACTGGGATGGCAAGGGCACAAAATGTGCCGTTGGTGAGGGCATTCAGTGTCCATCACTAAGAGTGGCTCAGCAGCAGTACTACTGATCAAGCTGGTCAGGTCCTAAAGGACACAGCTGCTAGACTGGGTCCATACATATGTCCGTGACAGTATCAGTAAGTGTACAGACAGTCCTTATGGAGACAAAGTCCTGCCTTCACATTGCGAATAACCTCCATCGTGTTCTGGTGGCACTATCACTATGCTAAATGGGACAGACTTTGAACAGGTCTAGCAACTCAAGACTGGGCATCCATGAGGCACTGTGGGCCATCAACAGCAGTAGAACTGTACTCCAGCATAATCTGTAACCTCATGGCCCGGCATATCCCCCACTCAGCCATTACCATCAAGCCAGGGGATCAACCCTGGTTCAATGGAGAGTGCAGGAGGGCATGACAGGAGCAGTACTAGGCATACTTAACAATTGGTGAAGCTACCAAACAGGACTATTTGCATGCCAAACAGCATAAGCAGATAGAGAAAACCAAGTGATTCCACAACCAATGGATCAGATCTAAGCTCTGCAATCCTGCTGCATCTAATTGTGAATGGTGGTGGACAACTAAACAACTCATTGGAGGAGGAGGCTCCACATATATCCCCATCCTCAATGATGCCAGATCCTGCATAACAGTGCAAAAGAAAAAGCTGAAGTTTTTGCAGAAATCTTCAGCCAGAAGTGCCATGTGGACATTTTGGCCTCCTCCAGTCATCCCCAGCATCACAGATATGAATCTTCAGCCAGTTCAATTCAGTTCACGTGATATGAAGAAACAATTGGAGGCACTGGATATATAAAGGCTATAGGCCCTGGCAATAGTAGAGTCATAGAGTCAGAGAGTTGTGCAGCACAGAAACAACCCCTTCAGTCCAACTCGTTTATGTTGACCAGATATCCGAAATTAATCTAGTCCCGTTGGCCAGCATTTGGCAGCAGTACTGAAGACCTGTGCTGCAGAATTTGCTGCTCCCCGAGCCAAGCTGTTCCAGTACAGTTGCAACACTGGCATCTACCCGACAATGTGGAAAATTGCCCAAATATGTCCGAAACTCAAAAAAAAGGACAAATCCAACCCAGCTATTTGCTGCACCATCAGACTGCTCTCGATCATCATTAAAATGATGGAAGCTGTCATCAACAGTGCTATCATGACACACCTGCTCAGCAATAACTTGCTCGGTGACGCCCAGTTTGGGTTCCACCAGGGCCACTCAGCTCCTGACCTCATTACAGCCTTGGTTCAAACATGGACAAAAGAGCTGAATTCCAGAGGTGAGGTGAGAGTGACAGCCCTTGACATCAAGGCTGCATTCAACAATGTGTGGTTCCTTCAACAAGGGGCCCTAGCAAAACAGAATCAATGGGTATCAGAGGGCAAGCCCTCCGTTGGCTGGAGCCGTATGTGACACATAGGAAGATGGTCGTGGTGGTTGGAGGTCAGTCATCTCAGGTCTGCTGGAGTTCCTCAGGCAGTGTTCTGGGCCCAACCATCTTCAGCTGCTTCATCACTGACCTTCACTCCATCCTACACTCAGAAATGGGGATGTTGGCTGATGATTACACAATGTTCAGCACTGTTCGCAACTCCTTCGATACTGAAGCAGTCTATGTTCAAACGCAACAAGATCTGGACAATAGCTAGGCTTGGTCTGACAAGTGGCAAGTAACATTCATGACACACTAACGTCAAGCTATGACCATCACCAATAAGAGACAATCTAACTACCATCCCTCGACATTCAATGGTGTTACCATCACTGAATCCCCCACTATCAACATCCTGGGTGTTATCATTGACCAGAAACTCAATTGGACTCACCACATAAACACAGCATCTATAAGAGCAAGTCAGAAGCTGGGAATACTGCAGTGAGTGACTCACCTCCTGAATCCCCAAAGCCTGTCCACCATCTACAAGGCACAAGTCAGGAGTGTGATGGAAAAATCCCCACTTGCCTTGATTGGTGCAGCTGCAACTACACTCAAGAAGCTTGATGCCATCCAGGACAAAGCAGCCCGCTTCATTGGCACTACATCCTAAACATCCACTGCATCCACCACCAACGTTCAGTCGCAGCAGTGTGTACCATTCATAAGATGCGCAGCAGAAAATCACCAAAGATACTTAGACAGCCCCTTGCAAACCCAGGCCACAGGTACATCACAGAAACAAGACAATATTACGTTCTGCAAGATGATGCCGCTCACCATCCTGACTTGGAAATATATTGCTGCTCCTTAACTGTCTTGGCATCAATGGAATTCCCTCCCTAACAGCATTGAGGGTCAACCCACAGCACGTGGACTGCAGCAGTTCAGGAAGGCAGCTCGCCACCACCTTCTCAAGGGCAATTAAGGACGGGCAATAAACGCTGGTCAGCCCGTGATGACCACATCCAATGAATGAATTTTAAAAAAGCCCTCAATCTCACACAGATGGTCCAATACAACCTCAAACTTGTTGGAAATTGAAAAGGTTGACGTCCTGAACATCTGGGTTTCTTGGCCTGCCTCATTCGCAGTCACACTGACCTGTGCCTGAGCACTGACCGAAAGGATGATCCAATCTTCAGAGGTGTGACTGCCTCCTGATATAAAGAACGATCCTGCCTCTCTGATCTGTCGCAGTGTTTGTAGTACAGCAAACATCTCAAGGGCAGCCAAAGCATTTGAACTTTAAACATTTGCCATAGGTATGTTTGCTTTGGGCCAAACTGGTACCCAGGAACTACTACACATGTTTCAACTGCTATGCATCACCCTTCCTCAATGTAGTCTAAGGAACAATCCAATTATTTTATACCAACTTATGTATTCGTATGATTTATTAACCTTACTACCAGTTGCTATGAGATAGTAAGAACTGCTGATGCTAGAGTCAGAGATAACACAGTGTGGAGCTGGAGGAGCAAAGCAGGCCAGGCAGCATCAGAGAAGCAGGAAAGCTGACGTTTCGGGTCAGGACCCTTCTTCTGAAATGGGGATGGGGAGATTTTGAAACTAGTAAAGTCCACATTGAGACTATTGGGTTGTAGGCTCCCGAGGCAGAATATGAGGTGCTGCTCCTCCAGTTTCTGGGTGGCGTCGTTGTGACACTGGAGGCGGCCCAGGATGGACATGTCGTCCAGGGAGCGGGATGGGGAGTTGAAGTGGTTCGCGACGGGAAGATGTTGTTGTTTGTTACGAACAGAGCGCAGGTGCTCTACAAAGCGGTGTCTGAGCCTCCGCTTGGTCTCACTGATGTAGAGGAGGCCACATTGGGAGCACCTCTGCCCTCACATCCCCTCGCTGCAACCAAAACAAAGACAGAATCCCCCTTGTCATCACATATCACCCCACTAACCTCCGAATTCAACGTATCATTTTCTGCCACTTCTGCCACCCGCAATCCGACCCCACAACCAAAGAGATATTTACCTGCCCACCCCTATCTGCCTTCCGTAGGGACTGCTCTCTCTGCGACTCTGTCATCTGCTGCACACTCCCCACTAGCCCCACTACCCCCTGCACCTTTCCCTGCAACCGCAGGAGGTGCTACACCTGCCCCTACACCATTCCCCTCACCTCCATCCAAGGACCCAAAAAAACCTTCCACATTAGACAGATGTTCACCTGCACATCTGTCAATGTGGTCTATTGCATCTGCTGCGCTTGATGTGGCCTCCTCTACATCGGCGAGACCAAGCGGAGGCTCGGAGACCACTTTGTAGAACACTTGCGCTCTGTTCACGACAAACGACAACACCTGCCAGTCGAGAGCCACTTCAACTCCTGCTCCAACTCCCTGAACGACATGTCCCTCCTGGGCCTCCTCCAGTGTCACAATGACGCCACCCGCAAACTGGAGGAGTAGCACCTCATTTTCTGCCTCGGGAGCCTATAACCCTAGGGTCTCAATACGCACTTTACTAGTTTCAAAATCTCCCCGCTCCCAGCCTCATCCCATGTCCAACCCTCCATCTCATCCCCACCTCCTTGACCTGATACAGCCTGTCTGCCTTCTCTCCCACCTATCTGCTCCTCCCACCTCACTGACCAATCCCCACCACTGCCTACCTGCACTCACCTATCACCATCCCACCTACCTTCCCCAGCCCCACCCCTCATCTCTCTATTTATTTCAGAGCCCCCTTCCCCCTCCCCATTTCTGAAGAAGGGTCCCAACCTGAAATATCGGCTTTCCTGCTCCTCTGATGCTGCCTGGCCTGCTGAGCTCATCCAGCTCTGTACTGTGTTATCACCAGTTGCTATACTATGTTAAACTTTAGGAACAGAATAGACCTTAGTCATTTATAAGATATTTGCCACATTGTAACTCCTTTCTGTAGCTGAGTACCAATCAATTCCTGAGGTTAAAAAATTCTGGGGAAACTAACAGAACACTTATTTTCCTTCTTCAACAGAAATCCCTTAATCGCTTAACTCCCACACCCTATTATAAGTCACACTCACCTGCTCAGCTATTGATTTTAGTAGATATTTTACATATCAGCCTGTTGAGAGATGTTGCTAAACTCCATGGAGCAGATGGGATTTGAACTCAGGCCTCCTGTCCCGGCTCAGAGATAGGGACATTACCATGGTGCCTCGGGCACTCCCAGCACTGTTATTTTTCTTTGCTTCTAAGACAAAGGGCTCAGCTGACTCAGTTAGTGAGAATTCAGTCTTACATAGGTTCTTAATTAAGCTGTTCTTATTCTGGATGCCTTGTGAAAACCCTGTTTAACTTTGGCCATCACAGAGTTTAAACCGTAGATTTCAGTCTCCTATCAACTGCAAGCTAAATTAGATTTGTACATGATAACGAATGTAGACTTAGCCAATAACTGTGTGCATTCAGTCCAACATCTTCCGGTCCCTGACTGAAAACATGCCTTTCTGGTTCTTGTTATTCAGGAGCACAGTAAAAGGGCAGTTCTTGACTCGTATCGAAACTGTTGTGGGATTAAGGTTCAAAGATAGTACCAGTGGTATGTGCGTTGAAAACTCCAAGCAGCAGCGAGCACTCCTGCCTCTCCTGCTCGGCAATTGTGTGAGCCCAACACTGTAGAGCTCGGTTGTATAAATAATGAACTGAAGAAAGAGCAATTGTGTGTAAAAACTCAACATTGGCTATGGTGGCCTGCCTGCCATGAACCTCTCCAGAAAAAAACTTTGCCAAAAAAATGGGAACATTTAACCCGGGGTTTAGATTCCAGAACTTATCAATTGCATTTAAATTACTGCAGCAGACATGGTAGGATTTGAACCAGAACACTAGCATAGCTCTGTAGATTACTGATCCAATGACATTATCACTCCATCCCCATCTCCTTTATTTATCGTCTTTGCCTTCACATATCTGCTTATGACTTCATGTGCTCTGGATGTGTCAACAGCCTACAATATTGCGATCTAGTCCTATCCATTCAGAGAATTTTGCACACCAGGGTATACAGATTGACAAATGAGTTGACCAACAAACCTCTCATCCACTTACTTGAACTTACATTTACTGACTCCATTTCTTCAGCTCGCGAAGGAATTTTCACCAGGCTCACCTGCTTCTGTTTTAGCCTCTGTTTGGAAATGGGAACTGAACCTTTCAACAATTTTGTCTTTTATATTTAACTGATATCTACCTTGTATGTGACAATCTCAATCTGCACTTTTATTTGAACTGTACAAATGCTTCGACAATATCATCAGTCTCCTGATTCACCCTGAGCTGGTTCTGTGTAACTATTGGCACAGTAATGGCCCCTTCATTTTTTATGCTATTAAATCAGTTTTTCACTCTTTCTCTTGCTCTAATGTAGGTTGCTTTTCCAAACTAATTCAATGTTTATATTTTGTGAAATGCTTGTGTTTCCACATGAACACCTGAAGCCACCAGATCATTCCTTGTGCTTCCCAGAAGTTCAAAATCATCTCACTTTTAGACAGAAATACTGGAGCTGACATTAACTGAATTTCAAAGGTCTCACTAAGTGCTGCAAAATGCTACATTGTTGCTTTAGTACGATGGCTGTGGGCCAGCCATAAATGAAATGGCATTCAGATATGCAAACATGCATCAATATGCCTTCTGGTTATTTAGAATAATATAAAACAGCACCTATGTTTGAGAACTGTGGAAAGTTTTGAGAAGATAGTAAAACAATATTTTTGGAGAGATGAATGTAAATGTCAGTGGTCTCTAGTCAGGTGAGGATCTGAGGATGTACCTCTGTAAAGCAAATGGGCACATTGTAAGGTATGCTGGACCCAGTTATATTCGTAGAAACTCTACAGTGTGGAAGCAGGCCATTCAGCCCATCCAGTCCACACCAACCCTCTAAAGAGCATCCCACCCAGATCCACCCACCTACCCTATCCTTGTAACCCCACATTTCCCATGACTAATCCACCTAGCCTGTGCATCCCTGGACACTTTGGGTGATTTTCCATGGTCAATCCACATCTTTGGGCTGTGGGAGGAAACCAGACTATCCAGAGGAAACCCACACAGACACAGGGAGAACATGCAAACTCTGCACAGAACATCACCTGAGGGTGGAATTGAACCCGGGTCCCTGGTATTGGGAGGCAGCAGTGCTAGACACTGAGCCACTATGCCACCCAAGAGGTACTGGACAAGAGAAGAATGGGAAAATCAGTTTCTTCCCTTTCAGTTCATTAAACCTCTCCTGGCATCATATTCAAGAATGAGGAACCGCATTTGTGCTGCTTCTAGCCATGCCTGCATGTTTTCCGAAGCTGCCTCCTTTCTCTCATCCATGGAGAACACAATCTTCCAATGGAACTTTTGAGGCCACATTATTTCCAGCTGAAGGATAATGCAGCTCTGTGCCTCCATATGTGCAAACTTTGCATCCATCAAGTCACTTCTGTGATGGTTGTCATCACAGCCACTTGGTCTAACTGACTGGGAAATCTAGAAAGCAGATGAAAATACAATGCCTGGATTAAAAAGCCACTGGAAAACCTGTTGCTGAAATATCCAGGCTCTTGAACTGCTGTATAGCTCCCTCATTGTGAGAGAATCTGAAGACTTCAATAGAAAGTTGTGTGCTGCCTCAGTTCAGCTATAATCATGGTCACCCAAAGTTTGGTTTTATAGGTGGTTCACCTGATAAACATACACAAAGGGCAGGGTGAAACTAGTTAAAGATGAAGCAGCCATTTATGTTTAGATGAATCCATGAGTTAATGGGAATCCCTGCAGTTATAATGTATGCCAAAAAAGGTGGCCCCCATCAAGCGCATCTCATCTGGACTGCAGTTTGATTCTAAGCGTTCAAATCTTATATCATTCAATCCAGGTGAAGCTGTGAAGGTTTTGAATTAGTCACTCTGTCGTTTTATAAATATTAACGATTGGGTAATCTTAAAGATGCCTGGAAAGTATGTGTGGGATAGAAGAACACTTGTAACAAAAACACCTTTTACCATGGGTCAGAAGAACTGATGTTTGTATAATATCTTCCAAATCAGCAGCCATAACGCTCAACATGTATTTTAGCCAAGATATGCATGATTTACCTAACTTTCATGCACATTTCTTTTATGGATACACAACCTTTGAAAAAGATAACATATCTTCTGGTAAGCAGCACCATCTTTCATCTGCTTTTCATTCTGTCCATCATGCAATGGAGCAGTTAGTGTGAAACACTGAGTGAAAGCTGTGAATTTCTGTAGATGATAAGAATATTGGAGTAAGTACGAAAGAGAATGATCATAATGATACCTAAACTTTTAGATCTGGTTTTGAGACAGGAACATGGTGATGTTGCCTGAACTCATAATCCAGAGATTTAGGTAATATTCCCAGGATCCAAGTTTGAATCCCATTACAGTAGAAAGTGAACTATATTCAATAAAAGTCTGGAATTAAAAATCTAATGATGACTCATTGTAAAAATTCATCGAGTTCGTTAATTGGAGACATTAAGGACTGCAGATGCTGCAAACAAGAGTCCATAGATGTGGAGCTAGAAAAGCACAGCAGGTCAAACAGCATCCAAGGAGCAGGAAAGTCAATGTTATGGGCTGAAATCCTTCATGAAGACTGCGTTCATTAATTGCCTTTGGAGAAGGAAATTTTCCATCCTTATGTGGTTTGGCCTACGTATGATTCAGACCCATAGCAACATGGTTGACTCTTAATTGCCCTCTGAATGGTCAAGCAAGCGACTCAGTTGTATCAACTGCTAGAAAGACTCAAAAGGAATGAAACTGGACGGATCATCTGACATTGATTAAATTTAAGGGAAATGACAATGGCAAACCCAGCCCTGTTGACCCTGCAAAGCCCTCCTTACCGGGTACAAGTGACAAAATTGGGAGGGCTGTCTCACAGACTGGTCAAGCAACTGCCTCAAATAAAGAGAAAACAGAAATTGCTGGAGAAACTCAGCAGGTGTGGCAACATTAGGGGAGAGAAATCACAGTTAACGTTTCAGGCCCTGTGACCATTCTTCAACAACATGATATAGTCACAAGTACAGAATGATACCTCACATGCAATGTCTTGGACAACACCATTACTATCCTTAGTAGAAGTGGCAGGACAGTGGAATACATTTGGGAGGGATGTGCCATCAGAAATCTCAACTCCAGACCTCACAAAGTGATATGGCATGAGGTCAAATAGTGACAAGGAAACCTACAGCTGGTCAGCTCCATGTGATAAATCCGTACATGTTGAACTCCACGGGGAAGAAGCACTGAAGATGCCAATGGTAGTGAATATACTGTATCCATCATCAAGAGTGGCCTAGCAGCAGCACTCAGGTGGCTGGAGTCACAGCTAACACACAGGAAGATGGTCATGGTTGTTGGAGATCAGTCATCTCAGCTCCAGGAAATCTCTGCAGAAGTTCCTCTAGGTAGTAGCCCAGACCCAATCATCTTCAGCTGCTTTATCAATGACCTTCCCTCTATCACAAGGAAGTAAGGATGTTTGCTGATGATTGCACAATGTTCAGCAGCATTTACAACTCAAATGCCAAAGCAATTCATGTTCAAATGAAGCAAGACTAGACAATATCCTAGCTTGGGCTGACAAATGGCAAGTAACATCCATAGGAGACAAGTGCCAAGCATTGACCATCTATATCAAGACAGAATCTAACAATTGTCTCTTAACATTCCATTGCATTTCTATTTCTGAATTCTGTACTATCAACATCCTAGGGTTTACCACTGACCAGAAACTGAATTGGACTAGCCATATAAATACATTGGACAACAGCAGATCGGAAACTGGGAATCCTGCTGCGAGTAACTCACCTCCTGACTTCCCACACCCTGTTCATCATCCACAATGTATGAGTCAGGAGAGAGATGGATCACTGTCCACTTGCCTGGATGAGTGCAGCTCCAAGAACACTCAAGAAGCTTAGAAGCAATCAGGACAAAATGGCATGCTTGATTGACACTACATTGACAAACCTTTAGTCCTCCTCCACCGATGCTAAATAAGAGCAGGGAATATTATTTTCAAGAAGCACTGCAGAAATTCAGCAACGTTCCTTCCTCAGCACCTTCAAATCTTAGTGGCATGGTGGTTAGCACTGCTGCCTCACAAATCCAGGACCCAAGCTTGATTCCATCCTTGAGTGACTATCTGTGTGGAGTTTGTACATTCTCCCCGTCTCTCCATGGGTTTCCTCTGGGTGCTCCAGTTTCCTCTACAGACCAAAGATGTGCAGGCTAGGTAGATTGGCCATGCTAAGTTGCCCATAGTGTTCAGGGCTCTATAGATTAGATGTGTTAGCTATGGGAAATGCAAGGTTACAGGGAAAGAGTAAGGGGGATGGGAATGGGTCTGGGTCAGTGTGGACTTGTTATGTCGAAGGGCCTGTTTCCACACCGTAGGGATTCAATGATTCTAAATGCAAACCACTAACATCGAGAAAGACAAATTAATGGGAACACCTCACCCTGCAAATTCCCCATTTGCCATTCCTTCAGTATCATCGGGTCAGAATCCTGGAACTCCTTCTCTAACAGTGGGTCTACCTGCACACACTGGACTTCAGTGGTTCAAGAAGGCAGTTCATCAGCACCTTCTCAATGGGAGCCAGGGATAGACAATAAATGCTAGTGCAGCCAGTGATGCCCACATCCCATGAAGTAATGAATAAAGGGCTCCAAGTGGGAATTGTCCCAGCCCCTTGGTGTGGGGTTTTCAGGAGACGTGTATTCTGTTTCAGGGTAATTGAGCAGTATTGATTATGTTGGCCTGTTCTGTGCAATTGTACAGCTGGTTCTGCTATTACGTGATAATTGTATTCCTGTGCAACATTGTGTTATAGAAAATCACACTACAGAAATAATGGGGCTTATGGGAAAAGTGGGGTTAGGGGCAGACCACCAAAACAAATTGCTCAAAAATCACTCAAAAGCCTAACATAAAACACAATAGGAATAAATGTTAAATTCATATCTAATAATGAAATAAAAATAAATTTAACTTTACCTTGAAAAAATGTCAAGACTTGATGGGGGAGGAGGTTATACTATACTTCTCACAGAAGGCCCTTCATGACAAAGCCCACAAAACAGTCATGCGATATCACACATAATTCTCCATGCACTGATGGAATTGTGTTATAGACAACACAAGTTCTCATTTTAGAAATAACGTTCCCCGATTCGTCAATTGCATTACAGCCAATTCACGTTGACGGAACAGGCGTTATACTGGAACTGACAGGTACTTGATTACTTACATAAGTGGATGGAGCTATAGAGTCAAGTGTCTAACTCCACACAGAAAGGGAAGGTTTTGGAAAAATCTGGGACTTCCTGCAGAGACCACATGCACATTGAAACTTCAGTAAATTCTAAGATCTTATGAACTTCTGTAAATAAATTATTTAGATTGAGAATAAGAGTCAGCTCTGTGCTGCTCCGAGATAAATCAGAAAAACCAGTTACAGATCATCCCAACAGGTGCACCAGTGCCAATGGAAGCACTCAACATGGAAAAATTAGGAAGAGAAATGTTGGACCTGCGCAATGATGACTTTCTGTCTTTGTGTACATCTTTCAAATGGGGACATATAGGCTTGACAGTTAGCTGCTGAGTAGTGCCAGGAAGGCAATGTGGCAGATAATGAGCCAATTAGTTTCTGTTTGCAACATCAATGCAATATTTGGCAGGGTGTATAGATTATCTCCACATACCAGAAATTTAAGAGGAGATGATTGAACCGCAGCAAGTTGAAGCTGCAGTTTAGTCAAGGACATTTTAAAGATTACTGGCAGAAAATGGCAAATTCTTCCCATGCCCAGACCTGTCACTGAGTTAAGGATTTCCGGAGCTGAATTTTCTGATCATTATGGGCTTCAACAACTCTCAGCCACTCCCCTAATAATGATGGATACTCCATACTTTATTGGGGATCGGAGCCTTGGTAGTGCTCTGACTCACACAGTGCGGACCGCTGTCCTCATGTGTTAATGGCTGCACATCTTCAGCTCCCACCTCTGGAACCTGTCCACCATCCCTAACAGGATAGCAAACGCACAGGCAGCTTACAAATTGGTTACCTCCCATAAAATTAAGCTGTCTGGCAGATTGCAGTAATGAATGGTTTTGTATTCCATATTGCAAATATTTTTTGTATTGGTAAAATTCAGTCCCAAGAGTTAGACTATTTCTTTTGGACAATTAGAAACTCAGATGAAATCTGATTAAGCTTTACAAATAAAAAACATTTGCTTATTTGGCCCACTGCATGACTTCACAATGAGTGAAATGTAGATAGTCTTTTAATTTAGAGAAGGAAAGCAACTAATTTGTGCATAATGACGTCTCACTAGCAGCAAGAGAAATTACTGAGTAATTGGTCTTTAGGATCACGGTTCAATGATAATTATTAATCTGGTCGCAAGATAGAACTCTTTATTTCTCTTTACCAGAAATTGAGTGAACAGACAGAATATTGGTTTAATTGAATATTGGTCTTTTTTTAACAGCAGCAGAAGGAGAGGCAACAGCGAGGACCAGGGGGCTGACAGGAAGGTAAGTTTCCCTCTTAAAGGGCTTACCTCGAGCGTCAGCGGCCTTCATTTGCAGCAGCAGAAGGAGAGGTGACAGTGAGAACCAGGGGGCTGCCGGGAATATATTTGGGCGGCGGCTGAACCTGAGACACTACACGTGTAGTGTCTCCCACCCACCCTCCTCCTCTAACCAAAAAAAAAGGACTCTGTGGTGTGTTGGTACGGTAAGGTTTTTCTATTTTTACTATTTCTTCTGTATTGTGTAATTGGTTAAAAATTTACTTTTTTTTTATTTATCTATTAATTGGTTATTTGAAAAAGACCAAAGCAGAGAAGTATTAGAAAGTATTTAACTCATAAATTTATATAAAGTAATAAAGTAATTAACTAAGTAGAGATGGCTGGGCAGGTGATGTGTTGTAGCTGTATGATGTGGGAGCTGGCTGATCCCATTGTGAAAGGCAGTGACCACATCTGCAGCAAGTGTTGGTTGCTGGAAGAACTCTGGATCAGAGTTGAAGATCTGGAATCTGAGCTTCAAACACTGGTGCACATCCGGGAGGGGGAGAGTTACTTGGACGCTTTGATTCAGGAGGCAGTCACTTCTGGTAGATTAAGTAATTCACATTCAGTTAGTGATCAGGGACAACAGGGTGTGACTGCAAGTGAGGCAGGTAGGGGGATCCTGAGTTCAGGAGTGGAGGAGCCTCAGCCTTTGATCTTATCCAACGAGTACGAGATACTTGGTCCCTGTGTGGATGAGGAAAAGGACTGCGGGGAGGATGAGCCAGCTCACCACGGCACCATGGTGCAGAAGGCCATTCAAGAGGGGGGAGAGAAAAGACAAGTGGCAGTTATAGGGGATTCTATATTTTGGGGGATAGATAGTATCATTTGCAAACTGGATCGGGAGTCCTGCATGGTGTGTTGCCTGCCTGGTGCCAGGGTGCAGGACGCCTCTGACCGGCTTGAAAGGATATTGGAACGGGAAGGGGAGGATCCAGTTGTTGTGGTCCATGTTGGGACTAACAACATAGGCAAGGCTAGGATGGAGGACCTGTTTGGGGATTATCAAACACTAGGAACGAAATTAAGGAACAGGTCCTCGAGGGTCATAATCTCTGGATTACTGCCAGAGCCACGTGTAAATTGGCTTAGGGATTAGAAAATTAGGGAAGTAAACACGTGGCTAAGGGAGTGGTGTGGGAAAGAAGGGTTCCACTTCATGGCGCATTGGCATCAGTTTTGGAACCGGGGGGATCCGTACCGATGGGACGGTCTCCACCTGAACTGATCTGGAACCAGTGTTCTAGAGAAAAGGATAAATAGGGTGGTCACTAGGACTTTAGCCTAGTGGGTCGCGGGGAATGGAAAGGGAAAACAACAGGGAGTATGATGGTAAATAAAAAGGTGAGCAGCAGGTTAGCATGTGTGCAGGAGGGTTTAAGTTCAAGGCAGACTATGAAAGAAGCAAAAAGGAAGGATAACTCACGAGATATTATTAGAGATGTTGGAAATCATGAGGGTAAGAAAGCTAGCATAAAGGCACTTTACCTGAATGCTCATAGCATTCGTAACAAGGTTGATGAGTTAACGGCACAAATCATTGTGAGTGAATATGATTTGGTAGCCTTTACGGAGACATGGTTACAGGATGGTCACGACTGGGAGTTAAATATCCAGGGGTACCAGACTACTCAGGAGGACAGACAGGAAGGTAAGGGAGGTGGCGTAGCTCTGATATTCAAGGACAACATCAGGGCAGAGCTGAGAGATGATATAGGTTTAATGGAGAATGAGGTTGAATCCATTTGGGTGGAAATTAGAAATTCTAAGAGGAAAAAGTCACTGATAGGCGTAGTCTTTGGGCCACCAAATAATAACATCACATTGGGGCGGGCAATAAACAAAGAAATAAGTAATGCCTGTAAAAATGGTACAGCAATTATCATGGGGGATTTTAATCTGCATGTAGATTGGTCGAACCAGCTTGGTCAGGGTAGCTTTGAGGAGGAGTTCATTGAGTGTATCCGTGATAGTTTTCTTGAACAGTATGTACTGGAACTGACAAGGGAGCAAGCTATCCTAGATTTGGGCCTGTGTAATGAGACAGGAATAATTAATGACCTCATAGTTAAGGATCCTCTTGGAAGGAGTGATCACAGTATGGTTGAATTTAGAATACAGATGGAGAGTGTGAAGATAAAATCCAATACCAGGGTCCTGTGCTTGAACAAGGAGGACTACAATAGAATGAGGGAGGACTTGGCTAAAGTAGACTGGAAACAAAGATTTTATGGTGGGACAGTTGACGAGCAGTGAAGGACTTTCAAAGCAATTTTTCAAAGTGCTCAGCAAAAGTATATTCCAATGAAAAGGAAGGACTGTAAGAAAAGGGGTAATCTGCCATGGGTGTCTATGGAAATAAGGGAGGCTATCAAATTGAAAGAGAAGGCATACAAAGTGGCCAAAAACAGCATGAAACTAGAAGATTGGGAAAAGTTTAAAGGTCAACAGAAAGCGACAAAAAGAGCTATAAAGAAAAGTAAGATAGAACATGAAAAAAAACTAGCACAGAATATAAAGACAGATAGCAAAAGTTTCTATAAATATATAAAATGAAAAAGAGTGGCTAAAGTAAACGTTGGCCCTTTAGAGGATGAGAAGGGGAATTTAGTTATGGGATATGATGAAATGGCCGAGGCATTGAACAGGTATTTTGTATTGGTCTTCACAGTGGAGGACACTAATAACATGCCAGTAATTGACAAAGAGACGAAGGTAGGTGAGGACCTGGAAACAATCATTATTATGGAAGAGGTAGTGTTGGGCAAGCTAATGGAGCTAAGGATTGATAAGTCTCCTGGCCCTGATGGAATGCATCCCAGGGTACTAAATGAGATGACGGGAGAAATAGCAGGTGCACTGGCGATAATTTTCCAAAATTTGCTGAACTCTGGGGCAGTCCCAGCAGATTGGAAAACAGCAAATGTGACAAATGTGCCACTGTTTAAAAAGGGAGGTAGACAAAAGATGGGGAATTATAGACCGGTTAGCTTAACCTCTGTGGTGGGGAAGATGCTTGAGTCTATTATCAAGGAAGAAATAGCAAGGCATCTCGATAGAAATTGTCCCGTTGGGCAGACGCAGCATGGGTTCATGAAGGGCAGGTCATGCTTGACAAATCTTTTGGAATTCTATGAAGACATTATGAGCAAGGTAGACAGTAGGGACCCAGTGGATTTGGTGTATCTAGATTTCCAAAAGGCCTCTGACAAGGTGCCGCACAAGAGGCTGCTGCATAAGATAAGGATGCATGGCGTTAGGGGTAAAGTATTAGCATGGATAGAGGATTGGTTGACTAACAGGAAGCAAAGAGTGGGGATAAATGAGTGCTATTCAGGCTGGCAATCAGTGACTAGTGGTGTGCCTTAGGGATCGGTGTTGGGACTGCAATTATCTACAATTTATATAGATGATTTGGAGTTGGGGACCACGTGTAGGGTGTCAAAGTTTGCAGATGACACTAAGATGAGTGGCAGAGCAAAGTGTGCAGAGGACTGTGAAACTTTGAGGAGGAACATAGATACATTGAGTGAATGGCAAAGGTCTGGCAGATGGAATACAATGTAAATAAATGTGAAGTCATACATTCTGGTAGGAGTAATAGTAAAAAGGATTATTACTTGAATGGTAAAAAGTTGCAGCATGCTGCCATGCAGAGGGACCTGGGTGTCCTTGTGCATGAATTGCAGAAGGTTGGTCTGCAGGTACAACAAGTAATTAGGAAGGCAAATGGAATTTTGTCCTTCATTGCTGAAGGGATTGAGTTTAAAAGCAGAGAGGTTATGTTGCAGCTGTACAAGGTGCTTGTGAGGCCACACCTGGAGTACTGTGTGCAGTTTTGGTCTCCTTACTTGAAAAAGGATGTACTGGCACTGGAGGGGATGCAGAGGAGGTTCACGAGGTTGATTCCGGAGTTGAGGGAGTTGGCTTATGAGGAGAGACTATGTAGATCGGGATTATATTCATTGGAATTCAGGAGATTGAGGGGGGATATTATAGAAACATATAAAATTATGAAGGGAATAGATAAGATAGAAGTAGAGAGGAAGTTTCCACTGGCAGGTGAAGCTAGGACAAGAGGGCATAGTCTCAATATTAGAGGGAGCATATTTAGGACTGAATTGAGAAGGAACTTCTTCACCCACAGGGTTGTTAATCTATGGAATTCCTTGCCCAGTGAAGTAGTTGACGCTTCTTCAGTAAACGTCTTTAAAGCTAAGGTAGATTTTGTTTGAACAATTAAGGAATTAAGGGATAGGGCAAGAGCGTGGGTAAGTGGATCTGAGTTCACGAAAAGATCAGCCATGATCTTATTGAATGGCGAAGCAGGGTCGAAGGGCCGGACGGCCTACTCCTGCTCCTAGTTCTTATGTTCTTAATGTGTCTCCCAAACAATAGCCATTTTAGCAGTGCTGCACTCCTGCAGGTTGGGACTATGTGTCTAACTCTGTGATTGAGAGTGGAACTTATAACCTTTTGAGCAAGCAGGAAGAGTGTTACCGCTGAACCAAGGTCAATACCTTCGACAAATACAATGATTATGCTCAGTCTAGTTGATAGGCTAATTGAGATGAATAGCAATGATGATACAAGAGGTTGTGTCAATAATCTGTGTTGCTTCAATGTTAGTTAATGTTTCTTTGTTGCCAAGGTGCTGTGCATGACCCCCACACCCCCGCACTCATACAGGCTACCCCTGCTGTCACAGTTCTTGCTGAGGGGTCACAAAATTTGTCAAACCTTAAAGATGGGCCTCAGTGGGAAGAAGCTTTTGTAGCACTGCCTTAACGATTCAGTCTTGCCTACCTGCCTGCTAAAATCATCCAACCTCAAATTCCTCTTCACTTGACCCAATTAAGCCCTGGTATCATTCTGGTGACTCAGTGATACTGTCTACCAAGGCCAGCATACCCTGCCTAAGGTGCCAGCCTAAAGCAGAATGGAATGTCTCAGATGCAGTCTAACCAAAGTTTTTAGTACAACTGTAGCATAACATTCACCCATTGGTATTTCAGGCTTCTGGAGAGAAGGACTAATATTTCACCAGTCTTTTCACACTTATCCGCTGGCTTTCACTGATTTCTGTAAATATACACCTAAGTTTCTCAACTCAATTGTCTATTGGTTTTTTTACTATTTCGAAAGTACAGCCAACTCCCTTTCTTAGGTCTGAGATGTTCAAGTTCACACTTCTCTATGTTAAGTTTTATCTTTCACAGTTTTATCCATTCAGTTAATTGGTCAATGTTCTTTTGAAGCTTTGCCTCCATCCATATTCATTGCTGTGCCACCTTACTTAGTATTGTCAATAAACTTGGATGTGACTCTCTGTATTCCTTCTTTTCTGTCAATGATTGATTGTCAATCTGAGACTCCAAAATGGATCCATGGAGGATACTGCTGGAAACATCCTGCCAAGTGAAATTGATAGCCATATATCTGACTCAGTATCTCCTACTACACCCAACTCCCTATCTATTTTTTATAATATTTATATAATCTTGAGGAAGACAGAAGATGTCACAGTGCATCATCTCTATGATTAGAATTCATGACATTTCTTTGTCAGAGACATCAAGAATAATTTCCATACAAACAAGAAATTCAACTGCATTTACATATGGTGAAACTTTATAAAAAATCATATAATTGTGCGCAGTAACTAAGCTAATAACCCTTTAAATGTTATTTATGTTTATAGGAAACTAGTGCTATATTGAATTGTTTGAAGTCCGACTTTGATCTATAGTATACCATCCCCATCGTCCTTTTTCCTTTTGAAGCAGATTGGACTAGATGACAGTGGAATATTGCTGACATTTACCAGCTGTTTATTATTTGCTGAATATTTAGAATAATGCTTATTGAATAATGCTTATTGCTCTTCCTTAGTGACGAAATGTTATTCAGCTGAGAATTCTGGTTGATGGTACAGAGAAGCCAGCTGCACAACACATAAACATCAAGCACCCTGGAGGCACTTTAATCATACACAGAAGGTTGCTGGACGTGAACTGAATCCTCAAGCCAAGTTGAACTGCTTGGCTCGGTTTAGGAATATCTGACCACGTTGATCAGACATCCCAACCTGACCTAATCCCATTTGCCCATATCCCTCTAAAACATCCATCCAGATGCTTTTCAAATGTTGTGATTGTACCAACTGGAACCACTTCCTCTGGCAGCTCATTCCGTATACGTGCCATCTTCTGTGTGAAAAAGCTACCCCTCAGATCCTTTTTAAATCTTTCCCCTTTCACCTTAAGCCTATGCCCTCTAGTTTTGGACTCTCCTATCCCAGGAAAAAGACCTTCGCTATTCACTCCATCCATGCCCCTTGTGATGTTATGAGCCTCTAAAAGGTCACCCATCAGCCTCCAATGTTCCAGGGAAAAAAAGCCTCAGCCTATTCAGCCTCTCCCTGTAACTCAAACCCTCCAGTCCCAGCACCATCCTTGTAAATCTTTTCTGCACCCTCTCAAGTTTAACAACATCCTTCCTATACAATAGCAACCAGAATTGTACTAAAAATGGCATCAACAATATACAGCTGCAACATATCCCAACTCCTATACTCGATGTTCTGACCGATGAAGGCAAGCATGCCAAACACCTTCTTCACCATGCTATCTACCTGCGACTCCACTTATAGAGAACTATGCACCTGCACCCCTAGGTCTCTTTGTTCAACAACGAACCCTAGGGCCCTACCATTAACTGCATTAGTCCTGCCCTAATTTGCCTTCCAACTCCTCGCATCTGCGTAAATGAAATTCCATCTCCTACTTCTCGGCCCATTGGCCCATCTGATTGAAGTCCAGCTGTAGTCTGAGATAACCTTCTTCATTGTCAACTACGCTACTTATTTTGGTGTCATCTGCAAATTTGCTAATCATATATCCTATATTCACATCCAAATCATTTATACAAATGATGAAAAGCAATGGAGCCAGCACCAATCCGTGTGGCTTGATGACTGCGACTCAGTTAGTGCTTCAGCACTATTTGTCAAATATTTGTACTAGTTTTTTTATTCTTCCGAGGGCTGAGGGCTTTGCCAGCATTCATTGCCGATCCCAAATTGCTCAGAGGGAACTAAAAGTCAACCACTTTGCTGGGGGTCTGGAGTTACATGTAAGCCAGACCTCTTAAGGATGGCAGATTTCCTTCCCTAAAGGACATAAGTGAACCAGATGGGTTTTTTTTCCCCCCAACAATTGGCAATTGTTTCATAATCACTAATAGACTCTTATTTCCAGATTATTATTTGAATTCAAATTCTATCATCTGCCATGCCAGGATTTGAACCCAGGTCCCCAGAACATTACTGGGTCTCTGAATTAAAAAGGGCCCAGTGATAACGCCAGTAGGCCATCACCTACCCTGGCTATGCTCCCTTTGTTTTTGTCAACTTGGGCTTGGCAAGATTTGACACATGATCCGTCAACTCAGAATAGGCTTCGGTTGTTCCTGTAGGTCCCTCCAAGTATCACTGTATATCATCAAAATATACTTCACAACTTAGGACACTGTCTAGTGCTCGGTTCACTAGCTTCTGGAAAATGGCCAGACTACTTTTTTTATAGTCCAAAAGGCACCATTCAGCATTGGAAAAGGTCACATTTAAGAATTTAAATTCATGGGACTCTTAGTTAAAATGAAACGCCAAAAGCAGGGTAAAGCTTTATCCCATCAATTCTTCTTCTGTAAATATTGGAAGCCAGTACTTGTAATAGAAGTTAAATTGTCAGAAAAAAGTCTGTGTGTGTTATTACGTGTTTCAAAATAAAACTTGTGTATCAACAAAACATAGGAAATTTAATTAAACACATGCCATAGTAAACGTTGAACAAAAACAGAAGTCGCTGGAAAAGTTCAGCAGGTCTGGCAGCATCTGTGAAGGAGAAAACAGAGTTAACGCTTCGGGTCTGGTGACCCTTCCTCAGAACTGATGGTGGCTGGGAAAACGTCAGTTTATATGCAGAAAATAGGGAGGTGGGTGGGGTAGGGAGTAAACGATAGGATAGAGCCCGAAGAGAGAGAAAGACAGTTGGACAGACAAAGGAGTTGCTAACGATCAGGCTGGGAGGGTGAATAGTTGTTAATGGGGACCGTTAGTGACTAACAACAGGGGGTGTGTAATGGCAGGCTATGTGGTAACATGGCCTGGTGTGTTGGGTGGGGGGCTGGGACATGGGAGAGTTTAGGTCCTAAAATTATTGAACTCAATATTGAGTCCAGAGGGCTGTAGGGTCCCCAAGCGGAAAATGAGGTGTTGTTCCTCCAGCTTGCGTTGGGCTTCTCTGGAACACTGCAACAAGCCAGAGGCAGAGATGTCGACCAGGAAGCAAGGTGGTGCATTGAAGCGGCAGGCAATGGGTAGTTCAGGGTCTTTTTTGCGAATAGAACGTAGATGCTCTGCAAAGTGGTTGCCAAGTCTACATTTCGTTTCCCCAGTGTAGAGGAGGCCACATTGTGAGCAGCGAATGCAGTAGACTAGATTCTGGGAAGTGCAGGTGAAGCGTTGTTTCCACCTTGATGGTTTATTAGAATGAACACAGATGGTTCAAAGAAAAGCATTACATGTCAATGATCACGCACCCCCTTCACATTTGGAGATAGCTATAACAGAATTTGCTCCATTTCCTAAACATTAATTTCCTAATTAGCAATCAAGGAAGTAATCAAAATGTTAAGTTGAATGCACTATTCAACATTAGAACAATGTAATAAAAATGTTGGAATAATTTATTCAATTTTTTCAGGTCTAAGTATACAGCCCTGGTGTTATCGATCAGAGTCAATATTGTATTTTTAATACAATTAAATACTTTTCATTATGTTTAGAAGACTTTCCGGAAGTTTGCTTGTGATAGGACATTGGATTTATGAGTTGATTACCTTGTTTGACTAGTTATTCATAGAATCACAGAATTGTTATGGTACATAAGGCAGCCATTGGTTCATCATGCCTAAACCTGTTCTATTACCTACTGCCAATCTCCTGCCTTTGCCCCATATTCCTGCATGCCATTTCTATCCAAATAATCATCCAACCCTCTCTTAAATGTCTCAATTGAACCTGCGTCCACCACTTTCCCAGGCAATGCATTCCATACCCTAACTACTTACTGTGAAGGAAGGTTTTGTTTGTATATCACTTTAAATCCATGACCTCTCATTCTTGTTTCTTCGACAAGTGGGAACAGTTTCTCCCTACATAGTCTGTCCAGCCTGCTCATGACTGTGAAAACCTCTATCAAATTTCCCCTCAGCCTTGTCTCTACAAACATTCCCAACTTTTTCAATCTATTCTCCTAGCTGAAGTTTCTTATTCCTGGAACCATTCTTGTAAATTGCTTCTGCATTCTTTCCAATGCATTCACATCTTTCCTATAATGTGGTACCCACAAGTGTACAAAATAATCCAGCTGAGGTGTAACAAGTGTCTTGTACAAATTTAAGATCACCTCCTTGCTCTTGTACTCTATGCCCCTCTGAATAAACCTGAGAACATTGAATGCTTTATTAACTGCTCTCACCACTTAGCGTACCATCTTCAATGATCTGGATACATATACATCCAGATCCCACTTTAGAATTGTATCCCTCTCCATTTTAAATTGTCTTTTCATGTTCGTCCTACCACAGTGCATCATCTTACACTTCTCTCTACTAAACCCCACCTGCCACCTATCTGCACTCTCCACCAACAAATCATAGCCTTTTTAAGAGTACCACACTGTCCTCCTCAGTCTACAATTTTTCCAATAATAGCCTACTGTTGCTCGTAGCGTCTATGTTCACACATTAAATGTGCTAGATGTTTCAACCACTGTATCTGCAAAATTCAAGATATTCAAAAGAAAATAAGTGAAATATCAGCTATTCTTTTGCGGACCTGCATATTGACTTTTGATATTCCTGAGATGGACATAGTCAGAAAGCTACAAGTAAGCTAAACAAGGTTATTTACTGCTCCTTAACAAGGCATGGACTATCTGATTCTGCCTGAACACCTGTTTAAAACACAGTGCACTCTATTTTTCTCATTGTTAATGATGTAACTTTGCAGCACATTAAAATGATTGATGGATTTAGACATGGGCAGTTTACTTGATACAGACCATGTTAAAATCAAAGTATGCAAATGACTACCAGGGAATATCTAAAACAGAAAGGACCAGGAAAAATGTAGTGTTCCATTATCAGAGTGGGAAAAATCATACTTTTTGATACTGAGTCCAGTGGTTCATGAGTTAGGTGAATTGATTAAAGACTTGCAGCATTTTTTGTGAAAAATAACAAATGTCCACATAACATGTATAACAAAGAAGAATTTGATCAGTGTGCTGAACTAATCAATGCAAGTATGGCATAGTGGAAAGAAAAACCTCTTTATCATTGTTCTTGCATTATTTGTTAAAGCAATTAAATATTTAATCATGCTTATCTGACTTGTGCTATCTCTCTCAAAAAACTATCCACTTAACCACAGTCACCAGTCCTTTGCCATGCTTTTAAAATCTTTTTTCAGTATTCACATATTTTCTTTCTAAAACCAATTATGGATTTTATTTCTTCCATCACTGTTTGAAATAGCACATTTTACGTCCCAGTAATACACTGCAAAAAAGCAAATCCCTTCATAACTTTTATTATGTGGACATTAAATTGATATCATAAATATAGATTCAGAGGGGTGGAAATTAATCAGGTGGAACTTTAAAAGTCTCTGAGCGACACGGGACTGTTTAAGAGTCATATTTAAAATATTTGAAAGGAAAAATATAGGTAAGCAATTCCCTGTGATGAAAGAGTACAGGAGCCCAGAGGCCATAAAATAGTTAGATTTACAATACTTTGAAGTGACCACTTGAAATCAGGATCACTCTTCTGTCTGTGGTGCTGGGTAAACTGAAATTGCAATGACTGAGATTGAAATTTTTGGATGAAGTGGTAAGGACCAATGGCAGGTTAATGGAAATGAGATGATCATCAGCTATGATCTGACAGGTTCAGGTGGCTAAATGGCCTACTCTTGTACCTCGACTTCGATTTAGTCTGAAGCAGGAGGAAATGCAAATTTAATTCACAAAATGTTGATCTGAGGGTGTTTGATTTTTCTGTGGCACATTTTTTGGAGTTGATCAATATAGCAAAGTTAAGTAGCTACCTCAGATCCTTGGCGGCAATGAGAGTGAATTGTTATTATTTGACAATATCCATTTAAGATAGCAAGCAGGCTGAGAAAACATGACTGAGATCAGGTTTGAAATAAAAATAGCTGTACATGTCATCGTGTAAAACCAAACTGAATTCAAATAATTAAGGAAATTTAGTTCTCACATGCTTTGGTTAATATTCATTTTCTTAGATGTAATGTGGAGTTCTTAGAATCTGAAGGGCCTGAAAATTATTTATGCAAACACTGTAGATAGCTCATTGCTTATGAGAGAAAGAATGCAAGGCTGGAGGTGACTGCCAGGGTTTTGGCATATTGCTGTCAGCGGCTGCATTCCACATGTTCAGCCCTTCGCTGCAGTCCTTTCAATTGTGATTTGTATAATTTTAGAGAACAATTCTACTCGTCAGCCCAAAGCTTGAGTTATGACCCTGTTGACCTTGCTATGAAGATATGAAAGATTGATAAACATTGAAAAAAAAACAAGGCTGGGTCACAGTTTGCACTTTTTTTAATTGAAGCCAATGGGAGTTATGTTCCTATGAGCACATTGGGACATATAACCTTGTTAAAGGGCTTGGGGGTTATATTGAATAGGGCTTAAGAATTGGTGTGAGGATCATGATGTGTGATTATATCTGTTCGATATAATGCAGGCAGAATAACTACTTTATGCTGTTTGCTGATTTGAATGATTGCTGTGCGTAGCCAGTAAATACTATGTAGTTCATTGGTGGTGCACATCAGTAGGGGCCCCAAATTGTAACTTCTAGCTAAACCTAAAGCCACTTAAATCTCAACTACAATGAATCTCACAAATTGAACCTCAATTTACCCTACAACTCCTAAAAGGGTGGTGTAGTTCTACCAAACCATGTACTGAAAGTAATGAAGAAAGTGAATCTGACTTGGGAAACAATGAGCAACAGAACATTGGAGACAGCAGTTTCCATGCCATTTGGACATTGCATTGGAGGATTTGGTAGACAAAATAGAAAGTAAGAGAAATGCTCTGTATCCACAGGGGGCCAGGAAACCCTCAGGCACATGATCGAAAGGTAGTGGAAATAGGTAGCCAAGAACGTCAATGCCAGGAGTCAAATCTTGAAGGACCTGAATGCAACGCCTGAAGAGGTTTTATAACAACTAATCAATGTCAGTCAATGTAGCTTCAAGGCTGCCTTCTGTCACATTCATCGCTACTCTTAGGGAATCTTTAATTCACCACACTTCTATCACCCACTGAGCAATCTCTATGAAGAAGGACTCATACCCTTCATCAATTTGCTTCACATCATCATTGTACACCGAGCCCTGCTTCAAACTTCACCATTCATATCTTACTGCTTGAAAATGCTTCTACCTATTCAACCATGACAGGTGCAACACTCTAACAGACTGCACAATATTCAATGATAGTCTTTCTTCTCTAATGGAAGACAATGTAGTGCACAACTAGAGGTGACAACTGGACAGACCTGCATGCCTCTGTGTTCTAATCCCTCCTGGAGAGAATGAAGTTGACTATTAATGTATTCTGACTGTTGAGGTATGGGTGCTGAAATTCTCATACCTGATCCTTGTTCTCACCTCTCACTTGCCCTAATCACACAATCTCTTCTAATAAACAAACTGTAGATGACATAAGTTTACAATTCTAATTTTCCTTTCTCTCCACATGCCAACAATATTCTTGTGTATTTCTCTTTTCAGATATCGATGGAGCACAAAGCAGCCAAGCAGCAGAATAAGATCAAAAAAAAGGTCATGACACTGTTTGATACTGATATAATATGTATTTTAGAAGCTGGGGATAAAGGAAGGATTTGTATCGAGTGAAAATTCAGGCACGAGTAGCCTCCAGCCATGATAGTGTGCAAACCTAGCTCACGTCTCAGCTTGCTAAAGGTTGTACTCCAGTTCCACAGCAGTTGTCTCAGATGAGAATTCCACAGGCATCCAACAAACCCTATGTGTAACTTAAAGCTTAATACAGTGTTTCCCAAACTATTTCCCAATGTGGCCCCATCTTAACCCTTGAAAATTAATGCAACCAAATGTGCCAACACAAACAAAGCAGCATCCGGTGATCATTAAAGTTCACTTATTATTGATAATGTATAATATAAAAATGAAAATCTGTGCTTTAAAATAGTTAGTAACAATGTCAGTACTAATGCAGGTTTCAGGCAAACTCTTCACATTCCCCAGTGATAGATGATTCAGTGAAGGCATTGACTCTCGTTCTGCTTCCTTGCCCAGGATGGCCATACACTCATCCTGTAGGCACATTGCTCTGTACAAAGATGACAGCCACACATTCATCTGGCATGCACATGTCCTTGTATAAAGATGGTGGCCATACATTCACCTTGCATGTGCAATGCCCATATAGACCTGGTAATTGCAGATTGCTCTCAATAAGAATGATAGTCATTAATCATTGCCTGCACCGGGGAGAAAGCCCACAGATGTCATCCCACTATATGCTTGTGGGGGACAAGAAGCTTCTGATTTGGGGTTGTCAGTGAACACAAGATCTTCATGAAGCCTTGCCATTCACTTGCTGTGTCCATTGCTCCCCTGGTCACATCTCAAAAGAGAAACACACAGGACAAGGGCAGGGATGGATATGACCTGGGCCTTCATCATAGTGTGGGACAGAATCTCAGAGGAAGGAGAACTAATGAGCCCATCTGCCATTTCCATGATCCCCACAGGGGACACAATGCACTGTTTGGAAGTGCTGACTTAGAGCATTAAGAAGCCTGTCAGAAAGCCTGAGTTTGATATCAAATAGCATAGCGGCATCCAACTAACTTAATACAGGATTTCTCTGCAGACCTTAGAGTCCATTCTTTCCAGCATGAATACTAGAGCCAAGTATGTTTGCATACTTGTAGCTCAACCATGCACAATCCTCAGATCGGTAATGTCACAGCTTCTGTGCCATCATGCGTATAGGTAGAATGTACAAAATGGATGTAGGGTAACACTGCAGTCGAAGAATCTTTCCAACAAATTTCTAAGATCACTTATGTACCTCTTCCAGGTAGATGGCAACTGACTCCATGGAATACAAACCTGCTGGCCTCACTCAGGATCAATGCATTTGTCCTTCCAACATTGCCACTCTGCCAATGTACACTATGGCAGGAGTGGGCAATTCAGCACCTTGAGCTTGCTCTGCAATTTAATGTGGGCATGTTGAGCTGATTGTAGCCTCAAATCCACAATCTTGCCCACCTCGATAACTTTTCAATCCTTTGCTTAACAAGAATCTATCTAGCATGCTTGCCTTAATTGGTCACTGCATTGAGTATAGGAGTTGGGACATCATGTTTCAGCTGTACAGGACATCCCAACTAGGCCACTTTTCAAATACAACATTCAATTCTGGTCTCCCTGCTATAAGAAAGATGTTGTGAAACTTGAAACGGTTCAGAAAGGATTTACAAGGTATACTGCATCCGCTGTACCCGTTGTGGCTTCCTCTACATCGGGGAAACCAAGCGGAGGCTTGGGGACCGCTTTGCAGAACACCTGCGCTCAGTTCGCAACAAACAACTGCACCTCCCAGTCGCGAACCATTTCAACCCCCCCTCCCATTCCTCAGATGACATGTCCATCCTTGGCCTCCTGCAATGCCACAGTGATGCCACCCGAAGGCTGCAGGAACTGCAAATCATATTCAGCCTGGGAACCCTGCAGCCCTATGGCATCAATGTGGATTTCACAAGCTTCAAATTCTCCCCTCCCCCAACCGCATCCCAAAACCAGCCCAGCTCATCTCCACCTCCCTGACCTGTTTTTCCTCTCACCTCAAGCCACACCCCCATCTCCTATCTACTAACATCATCCCGCCCCCTTGACCTGTCCGTCCTCCCTGGACTGACCTATCTCCTCCCTACCCCCCTACCTACACACACCTTTACTGGCTCCATCCCCGCCTCTTCAACTTGTCTGCCTCCTCTCCACCTATCCTCTCCTCTATCCATCCTCTATCCGCCTCCCCCTCTCTCCCTATTTATTTCAGAACCCTCTTCCCCTCCCCCATTTCTGATGAAGGGTTTAGGCCCGAAACGTCAAGTTTTCCTGCTCCTATGATGCTGCTTGACCTGCTGTGTTCATCCAGCCCCATGCTTGTTACAAGGATATTGCCAGGATTGGAGTAATTGAGCTACAGGGTGAGGCTAAATAGGCTGGGGGTATTTTCCCTCAAGCGTTGGAGGCTGAGGATGACTTTAAAGAAGTTTATAAAAATATGAGGGGCATAGATAGAGTGAACAGCCAAGGTCTTTTCCCTAGGGTAAGGGAGTCCAAAACCAGAAGACAGAGGTTTAAGGTGAGAGGAAAAAGATTTAAAGATTTGTTCATGCAGAGGGTGGTGCATATATGGAACGAGCCGCCTTAGGATATGGGGGAGGCTGGTGCAATTATAACATTTAAAAGGCATCAGGACAGTTTCATGCATAGGAAGGGTTTGGGGGATGTGGGCCAAATGCTGGCAAATGAGACTAGTTTAATTTAGGTTATCTGGTTGGTATGTTTCCATGCTGTACATCCCTATGACTCAATGATATCTACCTTAAAAATTTTCAAGAACTCTATGTCCAACATCTTTATAAAAAGACAGCTCTAAAGAATCAAGACCTTTCACAAGAAGAAAAGAAAAGGGTGCCTCCTGACTTTTAAGCAGTGTCATTAGTTCTAGATTCTCCAAAACAGGCAGCACCCTCTCTACGTCTACCCTGTCAAAATCCCTCAGGATGTTTCAATCAAGTAGCCTTCTACTCATCTAAACTTGAGCTGATACAAATCTACTCTCTCTGCATAAGAGATTTCACCCATTCCAGATATTAGTCTATTGAACTGCATCGAACATATTTACATCCTTCGTTAAGTCGTGACCAGTACTGTGCGCAATACTCCACATGTGGTCTCACCAATGCCCCGTGTAACTGAAGCATAACCTCTATACTTTTATATTCAATTCCATTGCAATAATCTATAATATTCTATTAACTTTCTTATTTACTTGCTGTTCCTCCATAATAACCTTCTGCAATTTCTGCACAAAGATACACACATCCTTCTGCATCTCAGACATATGCCAACTCTCACTGTCTTTATAACATGCTCCTTTCTTCTTCTTGCTACCGAAATGATAATTTCACATTTTCACTTTATCATTGTGTTATCAGCAAATTTGGCAACCATACCTTCTGTTCCTTCATAAAAGTAATTTATATAAATTTTAAACAGTTGACGTAGCAGCACGAATCCATTTGATTCATTTAGACCTACTTTCTGCTTCGTCTTCACCAGACAATCTTCCATGTCAGTGAATTTTTATTTACAGCAATGACCTTTGATGAAGGATAGAGTCAGGCCCATAAGGAATAAGCAGGGTAGGCTGCCTATTATTTCTGGCTTGCTGTCTCTTGTACCAGCTTGATGAGCTTCATATTTCCAGCTTGATGAGTTTGTTGATTGTTCTTTGCTGTTCTTTTAACCATGGATGGTGAGTCCGTCTCTTGGATGTTTTCTTACTTATTGGAACGTAACATTTTTTAAATCTCATTCACAGGATGTGGGTATCACTGGCAAAGCAAGTATCTATTGCCCATCCCTAATTGCCCAGAAGGCGGTTAAGAGTCAACTACATTACGGTTGATCTGGAGTGACTCTGACTGTTGAGGTTAGCTAACTTCTCTAGAGGACATGAGTGAACAAGGTGGGTTTTTACAACAATGGTTTCATGGTCATCATCAGAATTTAATTCAAAATTCACTGTATGCCATACGACGATTTGAACCCAGGACCCCAGAACGTTATCTGGGACTCAGGTCCAGTAGTCTATCAATAATATCATTAGGCTATGGCATCCCCAGTCTATTCTGTATATTCTGAAATATCTCCTTAGATGTCAGCCGCTGTATCTTATTGACCTATTCTTAAACTAATTTACCAATTCATTTCAACCAGCTCTGCTTTTGTGCTCTCATGATTGCCGTTACTGAAGTTTTTAAAAAATGGTCTCAGATCCACTCCTCTCTTCCTTGATCTGTATGTAAATTCCAATTGTCTTACGGTTGCCCCTACTTAGGGGCACCTTCACTATGACATTATTTATTAATCCTATCTCATTACCCATTAGCAGGTCTAGTATTGTCTGGGTGGAATTGAACCTGGGTCCCTGGTGCTGTAAGGCAGCTGTACTAACCACTGACTCACTATGCCGCCCCTGAGACACCTTCTTCTATCTAATTTTTGCCGTCAATGTATAAATATTATAATATTTCCTGATTATCAACATGACTTTCTGACAAGTTTTCACTATTTCTTCCTTATGCCCTATCACACTGTATAGTTGTAATTAGGGGACTATTTCCACAAGTGAGTTTTTGCCTTTAGCTTTTCTCATTTCCACTCAAACTGTTTCCACATTTTGATTTCCTGAACTTAAGTTATTCCTCTCTATTGTGCTAACGCTGTTATCAACTATCAGAGCCACCCCTCATGTTTTCCTAGTTTCCTATCCTACCTAAGTATCCCATGATCTTCAAGATTCAGGTCCCAAACCATATGATCCTGCACTTACGTCTCTGTAATGGCTACCAGATCATACTTGTTCATTTCTATTTGCACTTTCAGTTCATCCTTCCCATTTAAATGCCCTGTGTATTGAGATACAGAGCTTTTAATTCCAGTCAAAATGGTGGTGGAGTAGCACAGCAGAGTGTGGGCTCCTCAGCCCGGAGTTCATCCACTTTTACTTTTTTCTTCTTTCTCTACACTTTTTTTTGAACTTTTAGCCTTACCTTCTGTGGAGGGCTCAGACACCATCAAGGTTTCCAGCACGTCAGAGACAAGGTTTGTTCCCGGCTTCAGAGGGGATCGAGATTCATACATCATAGAATTCCTATAGTGTGGAAACAGGCCCTTTGGTCCAACACTGCTCCTCAAAGCATCCCTCATAACCCACCTAATCTACACATCCCTGAACACTGCGGGACAATTCAGCATGGCTAATCCACCTAGCCTGCACATCTCTGGACTTTGGGAGGAAACTGGACCACTTGAAGAAAACCCACGCAGACATGGGGAGAATGTGCAAACTCCACACAGACAGTCTCCCAAGGGTGGAATCGAACCCACGTCCCTGGCACTGTGAGGCAGCAGTGCTAATCACTGAGCCACCATGCCACGATGATTGTGTTCCCGGCGGTGGCGGAGGGAGGCCAGTTTGGGCCCAATGTCTGGTGTGGGACCCAGCAGCTTCAGCGGCGGCTGCATTTCTGAGATTGGCCCAGCGCGGACTCATGGTGGCAGCCTCATCCCTGGAGACAAGATGGCGTCAAAAAATGGCGACATGATTCTGTGGCGAGAGCGCAGTGAAAGCACTCGAGGCTGGTTGACTGCTTCATGCTGGTGTTGGTCCCAGCATTGGGTTGGAATACCCCTGATCCAGGCCCACAGCTAAGTATTGAAGAAGGGCTGTAGGACTTTTTCTTTATTTTTTTATTTCTTTATTTTTCTACATTATACCTAAGATTTTATATCTGGGTACCTTTGTACCAAAGATGGCAGAGGAGAATGGTCCTTTAGTACACTTCCCACTGTACTCCTGTATCCTGTACTTGAGTACAGATGACAATAAAAGCAAATTTTAATTCTAATTTTATCCTTTTACTCACTCTGTAAATCCTCTTATCAGCTGGTTGACTCTGAGATTCTCGATATTCTCTATCCATTTTTGTCTGATATTATTTCCAATATTAATACCTTTCTCTTTGGTCTTGATACTATTCTTTGATCTCTCACATATTCCCATATTCAAACCCTTTTCCCCACTATCCAATATAAAATCCTGTCTACTCCCCTAGTTATGCAGTTGGTTATGTAGCAAGGTTCAGGTGGAGACAATCCCATTAGTACAGATCCCACTTTTTCCCAGTACTGATGCCAATACCATACATACCAGGACCCATTGCTGCCACATCAGTCTTTTACCCACGTATCCATCTCTCTGTCTAATTCAATTTGCACGTGGCTTAAGTAATAATGCAGAGAAGATGAACTTTTAGGTACTTCTTCTTAATTTGGTTCTAGCTTGTCATAATAACGATGCAGAACCTCTTTCATTTTCCTACCCATGTCATTGGTATCTCTGTGTATCAGAATGGCTAAATCCTCCTGCTCTTACCGCAAGTTCATCTCTAGCACTGAGCAGATGCCCAGAATCTTGGCTGCAGGCAAACAACACAGCCATCTGGACAGATGCTGTTTGCTGCAGAGAAGAATGCCAATCCTAGTCATTATACTATCTCATACTACCACTACATTCCTTCTTACTCCAACCTCTTGAGTGTCTTCCTGCTCCATGATGGCACGGTCAGTTAACTTATATTCCCTACTCCACCCCACCGGCAGTCCTCACTGTCATCCAGAAAAGCTGAAAGAATGTCAAATCTGCTGGGTAATTGCAAATTGCTGTGGTTCCTGTGTTCCTGCCATCTGGCCTGTCTTACTCACCCCACTGACAATCGCATTCTCCTGTCTCTGAACCCTGACCAAAACAGTCAATCAAACCTTAAAAGATGTGACTGCCTCCTGGTACAAATAATCCAGGAAACATCTCCACTCTCTGATGTGTTGCAGTGTTTGTAGTGCAGCTTCCAGCTCATAAAGTCTGAGCCAAGCTGCTTGAAGTTCAAACACTTGCCGCAGATATGTTTACTCTCAACTAAACTGGAATCTAGGATCTCCCATATGCTGCAGCTGTGACACATCACCTTTCCTGCCATCCTTAATGTGTTCTAAGGAACTACTTAATTACTGTATTTGACTTTATATCTAGTTATGTTTCTATATATTTTATTTAGCTTATCATCAGTTGTTGTACTATTTTGACTTCTAAGAATAGAACAAACTTTAATCCAAGTTTATCCTTCTGTAACAGAGCAAGAAGCAAATCCTGGAGGCTGAATAGTTTCTGCCAAAAGCAAAAACAATAGAACAGCTTCCTCCCTTCCTTGACTTAATTCTCTGAATCACTTAACTTCAACACTTCAAGATTAAGTTGTACTTTAATGTTAAGTTGCATAATGTTTGTCCTTCTTAGTTGCCTGTTAGCTAAACTGCTCAGATAAGTGCCACCCTTGCTGAGTTTGTACAATCTGTAGCTGAGTCTTCAAGATCCTGAGCTGTTTGAGGTCATGCTCTGAGGTCACCTCCACTGAAAGTCATCCACCTTTCAACAGCCATGCTGCAGCATTTGGTGTAGCTTTGTGAAAGATCCACGAAATGTGATATCGAGTTCATTCAATGCATTTGGTTTGGAATATCTATTTTCTGTTACCTTTTCTTTTTGAAAGTAGTGAAGGTTAGTGTCAAAAGAAGGTTAACGTGTTTGACTTTTGTTAAAGAGGAAAGGGAGTTACTGGTATGACACTGGTTGGGTTCTTCATGAATCAGCAGGGATGAAAGGAATCCCTGTGCATCCTCCTCATGTTCCTATTCCTCGGCTGTTCATTGTATCACTGGTGGTAAGGCTTGCCATCATTAAAACAAGGTTAAATCCACCACAAATCCAGGGGTGTGTCAGTGGTAATGTTGCTTCTGCATTGTATTGTATTTTACTGTAGATGGCAGCACGGTTTATGCTATATGCTTTTCACACATGTGGGTGGTGCTCTGAAATCGTCAGCCATATGGTCCATATGGACCAGTAGCTACCCTATAGCTTGTATTGTAGCTCAAGCCAGCTGGGAGAGTGAATGGACAGAAGATGAAAGCATCATGACTGCTGCCAGGATACCTGGCATTGCCCTGAATGATTTACTCCCAATGGTCATGCAGCTGCTGGACATTGAGGGGTGAAATCCCTTTTTGGTCAAAACCTTAAATCAGAAGACAGAGGTGGAGGAATGAAGGGGCTTAGGGAGGTGGAGATGTGAAGGGATTTAGGGAGTCAGATCCAGAGTACTGGGACTTGATATCTGAAAGCACAGCCAATGGTGGGCATGGAGAAATGGGGTGCACAATAGGCTGCTACTAGCTACTAGAGTTTGTAAGATACATTTTCAGCACCGGAAGAAATTGCTGAGTTGAGGAAGCTTGAATCTATAAAGACAGTCATGGGGATAAAGAAGTTTTAATTTGAGAAACTGAGGGACCGTGAGCCAAGATAAAACAAAGGAAATGAAAGTTGAATGGGTATCAGGCCTAAAAGAAATGGTAGAAGTAAGAAAAAAGAGAAAATGAAAGTATATGGAATCACGAAGACTGTGGACATAGTACTGTGAGAAGAGAAAAGTAGAATCACAAAATGTAAAACAAAAATAGAAAGAAACTACATGGATACTGAATAACAGGAAGCTGCAATCAGATACGGACTGTTCAGGTAGCTTTCTGGAAAATATTAGAAAATTGGGTCTGAACCAGCAGAATAAATGAAACCAAGAAGTCCAAAATGTCAACAAAAGTAGCTGCCACATGTGGAGAAGGCTGATGTGGATAAACTGAAATATGAAATGGCCTCACTTTTGATGAATGATGTGGAGAGAGGTTAAAGCATTTCAATTACTATCTAAATACAGACAGATCAGAATCTGAAATTCTGTGCCCAAAAGGAATAAAATGAATCTGTTTCATTTTGCTTTTAAATTGTTTGGTATTATTAAACAGATTAAGCACCTCCTGTTGTTATTTGATATGCAGTCTTGTTGCTGAGTGTTACCCAATGGAGCAATTAAACTTAGGAAAGTAACCAAGTTTAACCACAGAGAGAAATCAAACTCTAACGTACACCAATTATAAAAAATTGTAAAGCTGTGAAAAATGTTCAGAAAGGAAATTACCAATAACTATGTTGTTCACAGAGTTTGAAGTGTTGGTGGTAAATAAATAACCTTTGGTTAAAGAGGAAGTTTCATACAAACCTGGAGTTTTTTTTTTCTCTTTTCCTGTGCACATCAATTATCATTTTTGTGGAAAACAGAAGAAATCCTGGCTGATTGAATCCCATGACAGTAAAATAAACCATCCTTTTTCTTCCCAAAATTTCATTAATTTCCCTTCTTCACTTTCCATTCCAGTCAACATCATTCCATTGATTTTGCAGGCACAGTGCAAGCAGAACCTACACATAGTCGCCCTCCTTCACAGGAGATGCTGACTAAATTGAACCCTCACTCCACGGGAATGAATGGCATTAAGCACCAAGGGACAGGAATAGGAGATGAGCCAGAGATCTTGTAGCCCACATCTGATCCAGACAGACTGTCAAGATCTGTGCACATTCAGATTTTGATACAAGAACCATATCTGAACAGGATCGCTGACTGTTACTTGTCCATTCAAGCTGGCATTTGGGCATAGGATTGCATGCCTTCTGTGACTATTCACGTTGTCTATGAAGGTCATAGAGTCACACAGCGTGGAAACAGACTCTTCCTAAACTGAACTAGTCCCATTTGCCTGTGTTTAGCCCCATATCTCTCTAAACCTTTCCTGTCCAAGTACCTGTCTAAATGCCTTTTAAACTTTGTAATTGTATTCACCTCTTCCACTTCATCTGGCAGCTTAATCCACACACGCGCCACCCTCTACGTGAAAAAGTTGCCCGTCAGGTCCCTTTTGTATCTTTCACTTCGAACCTTAAACCTATGCCCTCTAGCTTTGGACTCCCCTACCCTGGGGGAAATGACCTTGGCTATTCACTTTATCTATGCTCCTCATTTTAACACCTCTATAAGATCACCCCTCAGCCTTCTACACTCCAGGGAAAAAGTCTCAGCCTATCCAACGTCTCCTTAAAAATCAAACCTTCCAGTCTAAATAACATCCTTTTAATCCTTTTTGCATCCTTTCCAGTTTAATAATATCCTTCTGATAGCAGGGCAACCAGAATTGTCTGCAGTACTCCAAATGTGGCCTTACCAACATCTTGTACAACTGTAACACATTGTCCCAAGCTTCTTTGCATCCTCCTCACAGCTCACCTTCCCAACTAACTTTGTGTCATCTGAAAACATGGAGATATTACATTTAATTCTCTCATCTAACTCATTAATCAAAGTCCAAGCACTGATCCCTATGGTACCCTCGTTAGTTATTGCTAGCTACTTGGAAAATTATCTATTTATTCCAAGTGTTTGTTACCTGCCTGCCAACAAGTTCTCTATCAACACTATCCCAAATATCATGAAATTTAATTTTACATAGTGAACTCTTACATGGGACCTTATCAAAACTGCAAAGGTAGTTAATTCAGGTGAGATTTCTGTATCTTTCTTAGAGAGGGTTAAAAAGTAGCACACTGGGACTGAAGGGGTCTCTCTGTCATCAACCATTTGTGTGGGCAAGGATGGGCTATCTCCTCAATGGTAGGAGGCTTTCCTGGATGAATGTTACAGAAAGCAGCAAGGCGAGGTGATGTCCCAGTGGTGTCATTGCTGGACACTTAATCCAATGCCCCAGTTTAAGTTCTGGGCTCATAGGTTCAAATCTGGCTGTGGAAGATTGTAGAATTTGAATTCATTAAAGTCTGATATTAAGAGTTAAATGATGGCCATTGTTGACTGTTGTAAAAACCCACTAGATGTGCTAACACCCTTTTAGGAAGGAACTTCCTTACCTGAGGGTCTGACCTACTTTGACTCCAGACTCACAGCAATATGACTGACCCTTAACTGCGTTCTGGGCATTTAGGGATGAAAAGCAATGCTGGCCTAGCTAGCCTCATGCCATAAATGAATAAAAACATTTTTCTAGTAGTTTCCTCACCACTAAATTTGACTTAAACTGGTCTGTAATTGGGGAACTAGGATTACTCTTGTAGTCTTTCTTAAACAATGGGCCTTAGTTATGCCTACCTCTTTGTGGGGTACTTGGAACATTCCTTTTTCCAGTCCTATTTCGGCCCCCACCCACAACTCTTTCTCCGATATATGGATGATATCACTAGTTCTGCTTCCCTGTCTCATTCAGAATTGGAAAGGGTTTTTTTGATTTCTCTTCCAATTTCCACACCGCCCCCACTTTCACCCGGTCCAAAATCTAACTCCTCCTTTTCCTTCCTTGACATCTCTGTTTCCATTTCCGGGGATAGACTGGCCATTAATATCCACTACAAACCCACTGACTCACACAGCCACCTGGACCATACATCCTCACACCCTGATTCTGTAAAGACTCTTTTCCATTCTTCCAGTTCCTTCATCTCCGTTGTATATGTTCTGATGAGGCCAGCTTCAACAAAGCCTCTGAAATGCCCACCTTCTTCCTCAACCGAGGACTCCCCAGCACCACAGCTGATGGGGCCCTCAATCGAGACCGATTCATCTACTGCACTTTGAACCTGACCCCTTCTCTTCCCTCCTCTACCATCAGTAGAGTTGCTCTTGTCTTTACCTACAAACCCACCAGCATCCACATCCAGAAGATCATCAGCTGCCATTTCTGCCACCTCCAGTGAGATACCACCACCAGACACATGTTGCCCTCCCCTCCCTTGTCTGCCTTCTGCAGTGACCATTCCCTCCGGAACACCCTGGTCCACTCTTCATCAGAAATGGGGGAGGGGAAGAGGGTTCTGAAATAAATAGGGAGAGAGTGGGAGGTGGATAGAAGATGGATAGAGGAGAGGATAGGTGGAGAGGAGGCAGACAAGTCAAAGAGGCGGGGATGGAGCCAGTAAAGGTGAGTGTAGGTAGGGGGGTAGGGAGGAGATAGGTCAGTCCAGGGAGGACGGACAGGTCAAGGGGGCGGGATGAGGTTAGTAGATAGGACCTGGGGGTGGAGCTTGAGGTGGGAGGAGGGGACAGGTGAGAGGAAGGACAGGTTAGGGAGACGGGGACGAGCTGGGCTGGTTTTGGGATGTGGTTGGGGGAGGGGAGATTATGAAGCTTGTGAAATCCACATTGATACCACTGGGCTGCAGGGTTCCCAGGCTGAATATGATTTGCTGTTCCTGCAGCCCTCGGGTGGTATCATTGTGGCATTGCAGGAGGCCCAGGATGGACATGTCATCTGAGGAATGGGAGGGGGAGTTGAAATTGTTCGCGACTGGGAGGTGCAGTTGTTTGTTGCGAACTGAGCGCGGGTGTTCTGCAAAGCGGTCCCCAAGCCTCCGCTTGGTTTCCCCGATGTAGAGGAGGCCACAACGGGTACAGCGGATGCAGTATACCACATTGGCAGATGTGCAGGTGAACTTCTGCCTGATGTGGAAAGTCTTCTTGTGGCCTGGGATTGGGGTGAGGGAGGAGGTGTAGGGGCAGGTCAGGGAAAAGTGCCGGATGTGATGGGGTTGGAGGGGAGTGTGGAGAGGACAAGGGAGTTGTGGAGGGAGTGGTCCCTCCGGAAAGCAGATAAGGGTGGGGAGGGAAAAATGTCTTTGGTGGTGGGGTCGGATTGCAGATGGCAGAAGTGTCGGAGGATGATGCGTTGGATTCGGAGGTTGGTGGGGTGGTACGTGAGGACGAGGGGGATTCTTTTTTGGTTATTACTGCGGGGACGGGGTGTGAGGGATGAGTTGTGGGAAATGTGGGAGACATGGTCGAGGGTGTTCTCGACCACGGTCAGGGGGAAGTTGCAGTCCTTGAAGAATGAGGACATCTGAGATGTATGGGAGTGGAATGCTTCATCCTGGGAGCAGATGCGGCAGAGGCGAAGGAATTGGGAATAGGGGATGGCATTTTTGCAGGAAGGTGGGTGGGAGGAGGTGTATTCCAGGTAGCTGTGGGAGTCAGTGGGCTTGAAATGGACATCGGTTTCTAGGTGGTTACCCGAGATGGAGACAGAGAGGTCCAGGAAGGAGAGAGAAGTGTTGGAGATGGCCCAGGTGAACTTCAGGTTGGGGTGGAAGGTGTTGGTGAAGTGGATGAACTGTTCGAGCTCCTCATGGGAGCACGAGGCAGCGCCGATACAGTCATCAATGTAACGGGGGAAGAGGTGGGGTTTAGGGCCAGTGTAGGTACGGAAGAGGGATTGTTCCACGTAACCTACAAAGAGGCAGGCATAGCTTGGGCCCATGCGGGTACCCATGACCACCCCCTTTGTCTGTAGGAAGTGGGAGGAATTGAAAGAGAAGTTGTTGAGGGTGAGGATGAGTTCGGCTAAGCGGATGAGGGTGTCGGTGGAGGGGAATCGGTCAGTTCTGCAAGACAGGAAGAAGCGGAGGGCCTTTAGGCCATCTGCATGGGGAATACAGGTGTAGAGGGACTGGACGTCCATAGTAAAAATGAGGTGTTGGGGACTGGGGAATTGGAAGTTCTGGAGGAGGTAGAGGGTGTGGGTGGTGTCATGGATGTAGGTAGGGAGTTCCTGGACCAAGGAGGTGAAAATGGAGTCTAGGTAGGTGGAGATGAGTTCGGTGGGGCAGGAGCAGGCGGAGACAATGGGTCAACCTGAATGCCCTATTATCTCTGGTCCACCCTTCCTTCACTCCTAACACCCTCCCTCAGCCTCACGGAACCTTCCCCTGCAATTGCCGAAGGTGTAACACCTACCCGTTTACCTCCTCCCTCCCCAGTATCCAAACGCCCAAACATACCTTCCAGGTGAAGCAGCGCTTTACCTGAACTTCACACTATCTAGTCTACTGTTTTTGTTGCTCACAGTGTGGTCTATTCTACACTGGGGAAACAAGCATAGACTGGGTGATCACTTCAGATCTATGTTCTGCCCACAAAAATGACCCTGAGCTTTCAGTTGCCTGCAACTTCAACACACCACCCTGTTCCCTGGCCAATATCTCTGTCTCAGGCTTGCTGCAGTGCTCCATCAAAGCTCAGCATAAGTTGGAAGAACAACACCAAATTTTCCACTTGGGGACCTTGCAGCATTCTGGACTCAAAATTTAGTTCAACAACTTTAGGGCTTGAACTCTCCTATGTCCTAGCCCCCAACCCTACTCACCAGGCCTTGTGATCACATAGTCTGCTATTACACACAACTCATTGTTAGCCACTAACAGTCTCCATTAACAGCTATCAACTTCCTAGCCAGATTGTTAGCCACTCCTTTGCCTGTCCAACTGTTCTCTCTCTTCGGGCTTTATCCCCACTGATCATTTACTCCTTATCCCCTCCACATATCCTATTTTCTGCATTAAAAAAAAAAATTTCCTATTACCATCAGTTCTCGGGAAGGGTCACCGGACCCAAAATGTTAACTCTGATTTCTCTTCACAGATGGTGCCAGACCCACTGAGCTTTTCCAGCAATTTCTGTTTTTGTTTCTTAAGCAAGACTCCACTCTTTTGGTACCTCTCCCAAGTCCATGGAAGACTGAAAGATTGTGGGCAGTGCATCTGGAATTTCTACTCAAATTTCCTTCGGAGCCTACCTCATTGGTCCCAGGGCCTTGTCAAACTCAAAAGCCAATAATCTACCCAACCCTTATTAACGATGAATCCTTCTAGTGACAGATTTTCCTCCTCTGTCACCATGACCTGGGCAGTGTCCTCCTCTTTTGTAAAGACAGATGTATTCATTTAGCACGTCCGATATGCCCTGTGACTCCAAGTGTAAATTCTCATTTTGGTCTCTGATTGGCCCTATGGCTCCTGTATCCACTCCTTTACTGTGTGTATGCAATTAGAAGACTTTGAGATCTCCCCCATGTTAGCTGCTTACCTTTTCTCATTAATTCGACTTTGCTTCTGTCATTTGCTTTTTCATCTTTCCCATAAAACTTTTGATATTCCTGTTGATTTTCAATTGTATTTTCTGCCTTACTCTTGTCATAAACACACTTTTTTACTTCTAATGGCAAGTTCTGCATTCTTTGTCATCCGGAGAACACTGGATTTGTCCATCTTACCTTTTCCCATTAGAGGAAATGTATCTCGACTGGGTCCAAGCCATCAGCTTCTTGAAAGTGGCCCAATTTTCAGTTACGGGTTTTGTTACCAACCTCTTATTCCAATCAATCCTGCTCAGCTTTGCTGCAGCTACCTTAAAACCAGTCCTCTGCCAATGGCACATTGAATGCAGAGAATAGACTTCTGTAAACGTGTGTTTACTTTTGAGTGCCACCAAGATATTCCTCCACCCTCTTGTGAAATCTCTCACAGACGTGTCATTTGCCCTGAATCTAGATTGCCACTTGTTTTCCAGAACTTCTGTTTTAGATCAGGTTTGGTCTCTCAGTTTTACACCTCTACTGTTTGGACTACAATTCCTGGCTGCCATCTAAGCATTAACACTTCATTCCGATCTTCTGCATGCCCACTCTTCCCATGCCGACACCCATCTCAGCTCTTTTCTTTCTGACTCAATGTCCCCAGGGCTTCATTCTCCATGAAGCACTCTCGCACATTCTTGTCCTGATGAAATATTTCACAGTCACAAATCGTTATGTTCTTGTTAAAATATCCCTTTTATTTATGAAATAAATTGCTGCAGTAATTTAGAAAAATTGCAGCTGGCAGTTATTTGTTGTTCATGACAGTTAACCGATGACTGACAGTTCAAAACAATACCATATTTTCTGCATACTTAACTATTGGATAGTTACACAAAACTCAAGGGCTGTCCAGTATCCATAATTCAAAACGTACTAACTGCAGCTGGTTTCAATATAAGAAAGAATTCACAGAGATATTATACAACTTAGAAGTGTACCTTTTGAGCTTTTTTGTTACATAATTACAAGTACACTTGCTGACAGTTACAGCATCTGATCTGTTTCCAACATAGCTTTTCTCATTTATGTGTGTGAACTTCATTTAACCCCTTCATCTGCAGTTCCCTTGGGATTTTGTTAGAGAAGTATGTTGGTCAATCCATATTAAGCTGAAGTTAGGACAGTTTTGGGTCAGTTCATTGCTAACCTCACAGAGAAACATAAGAGAAAAAAATAGCTTGCTTAATAAATCTTGACACAAGTTTGAAAGCAATTACTACCTCTGACAAATTACTTTTTAGTTGGTGCTGGATTGCATCATTGCATCTCATCAAGTCTGCACACCTAAAAGGCATGAGGCAGCCAGCAGTGATGAAAGCACATTCAAATTATTAAGGACCTAAGCAACCATAATAATTGTATAGAGATAAATACAGAATGTCTCAATGAATTTGTTACCTGTAAAGTGACACATATCAGCCTGGATGTTCTTCTCCAGTGATGAGAATGGATGTTTTGATTTTTATAAACCTGCATAACCCTGTAGTGAGACCACTAACATTTCTCGGGTTAATTTATTTTACATGTTTTTCAAAGACTCCTGGTGTTTTTATTACTTCAGACTGGGACCTTCGTTTGAGGAACATGGGAATGAATGGCATGCTGACAAAGGATTCAGATACTCGCAACAGTTTAAAGAACTAGGTTCGTAAAGGAATGTTTCTTTTTAAAGAGAATTGCAAACAACACATGAAAAATATGTGGAAGCACGCAAAAGGTCATTTTGGCCCAATCAGTCTGTGTCAATGTTTATCCTTGCTGTAAGTGAATAGTTTTAATCCCATTTACCCGCCACATTCCCAGATCCCTTTATCCACTTTTCCTTCATTTATCCAATCTAATCTTCAATGTTGACATTTCTACCTCAAGTGGTAATCCTGAAAATGAATGCTATAATCTCATATTGATGTGGAAATATGCTTCTTCCACAATGTTTTTAATATTATATGCATCATTTAAGGATATATTGCAGACCCCTCAGTTTTCACAATCTCCAGTAGAAATGCTGTTGACCCAAACAAGGCTGTGGAAAGAGGCCTTTTCTGTTATGGAAAATGGAAACCCAACCAAAGGAAGTGCATGGTAAATACTACCTCAGTGATCCCATGCACATTGAAACAAGGTGTGTAAAGAAATGTAATGAGTTTATCAATTTAAGCAAAGGAGAGAGAAAACAATGACCCTTTCTGAGCCTGCACTGTACCGTACAAGCGCATGAAATAACTTGGAAATCAGAGGGCATAAATGTGTTGCGAATACTCATTTTTGGATGCTACATAACCAAACAATTTTTAAAAATATTATAAGTATGCAAGAGGCTTGCATGTACATCTCTCAAACACTGGCAATGTATGGCACAGGTAAATTAAAATGCAGATCAATGCTTCATAATGCCAGTGCATATTTTTCAAATGTGTTTTCTCACTAACTCTCTGTATTAACATTACACAGATAAATGGAATTAAAAACTTTTATCATGCTGTATAAATGAATATGAATGGATTAGAAGCTAATTACTTGTTTATTTATTCTGGCTGCTGGAGCAATTATACATGTTTTTGGAACATTCCTATACCTACGTAGAGTCATAGAGTCATACAGCGCAGAAATAGACCCTTCGGTCCAACCAGTCCATGCTGAACATAATCCCAAACTAAACTAGTTCCACGTGCCTGCTCCTGGCCCATATTCCTCCAAACCTTTTCTGTTCAAGTATTTATCCAAATGTCTTTTAAATATTGTAATTGTACTCACATGGACCACTTTCAGAGGAAGTTCATTCCACACGGGAACCACCTTCTATGTAAAAATTTGCCCCTAATTGTCTTCATAAAATCTCTCTCCTCTCACCTTAAAAATGTTTCCCCTAGTCTTGAAATCCCTCATCCTAGGGAAAAGACAACTATCATTAACCCTACCTATACCCCTCATGATTTTATAAACTTCTATAAGGTCAACTCAATGTTCTACATTCCAGTGGAAAAAGTCCAGCCTATCCAGCTTTTCTTTATAATTCAAACCTTCCGTACCTGGCAGCATCCTGGTAAATCTCTTCTGAACCCTCTCCAGTTTAATAATATCCTTCCTATAACTGGGCATCCAGAACTGGACACAGTATTCCAGAAGAGGTCTCACCAATGTAGCCTCAACATGACTTCGCAATTCCTGCACTGAAAGAATTCAGCAGTGAAGACAAGCATGCTAAATGCCTTTTTAACCATCCTGTGTATATGTGAGGCAAACTTCAATGAATTATGTACTTGAATCCCTCGGTCCCTCTACCAAAGGCCCGACCATTAATTGTATAAGTCCTACCCCTGTTTGTTGTAACAAATTGCTACACCTCGCATTTATCTAGATTGAACTCCATCTGCAATTTTTAGCCCATTGACCCATTTGATCAAGATCCCTTTGCAATCTCAGAAAACCTTCACTGTCCACTATGTGATCAATTTTGGTGTCATCCACAAACTTACTAACTATGCCTTCTATATTCTCATCTAGATCATTTATATAAACGACCAACAAAAGAGGACCCAGGACCGATCCCTGTGGAAAACTGGTGGTCACAGGCCTCCAGTCTGAAAAGCAACGCTCCAACACCACACTCTGTCTCCTCCCATTAAGCCAATTATGTATCCAATTGGCAAGCTCACTCTGAATCCCATGTGACCTAACTTTACCAATTAGTCTACCACGTGGAACCTTGTCAAAGGCTTTACTAAAATCCAAATAAACAATGTCTACTGCTCTGCCATCATCAACCTTTTTAGTAACTTCCTCAAAAAACTCAATCAATTTTGTGAGATACGATTTTCCTCACACAAAACCATCCCTAATCAATTTTTGCCTCTCTAAATATCCATCAATCCTATCTTTTAAAATTACCTCCAATAATTTACCCACTACTGAAGTTGGACTTACAGTCCCATAGTTCCCCGCTATCTCCTTGCAATCTTTCTTAAACAAAGGTGCAACATTAGCCACCCATCCAGTCATCAGGCACCTCACCCATAGTTGTAGATGATGCAAATATTTCTACAAGGGCTTTCACAATTTTCTCCCTCACTTACCATAACAATCTGGGATATACTAGCTCGGGTCCTGGACATTTGTCCGCCTTTATATTTTCTAAGATCTCCAGAACTTTCATTTCTGCAATGTCATCTGTTTTTAAAGCAACAAAATTTATTTCTCTGTATTCTCCAGCTGCCACTTCTTTCACCACAGTAAAAACTGGCACAAAATATTAATTTAGTATCTCTCCCATCTCCTGAGGTTCAACAGAAAGCTGATCTCCTTGTTCTTTAAGGGCCCAACCCTTTCCAGTTACCCTCTTGCTTTGAACATACTTGTAAAATATCTTTGGGTTATCCTTAACCTCATATGCCAAAGCTCTCTCATACCACTTCTTTGCCTTCCTGATTTCTTTCTTAAGAATTCCCAACACTCTTTATGTTGATTAAGAGATTCAATTGAACTGAGATGTTTATATTTAAAATAGCATTCTCTTTTATTTTCGACTAGAACATTAATATATTTATTCATCCATCGTTCCTGAATCTTACTGGCCTTACCCTTCACTTTAACAGGAACATAATGCCTCTCGTCATCACACTCTTGAATGCCTCCCACTTGTCAGACATCCTTTTACCTGCAAACAGTCTACTCCAATCAACTTTTGAAAGCTCTTGTCTCTTACCATTAAAATTTGCCTTACTCCAATTAAAAACTTGAAGCAAAGATCTATAGCTCAGATTGTCGGTAAGGTTGTTGACTTGCTCGCTGAGCTGGCTTGTTCTCGTTCAGATGTTTCGTCACCACGCTAGGAGACATCATCAATGGAGCCTCCAATGAGGCAATGTTATTCTACTGTTATTCTACTGAAATTTATACTGTCGGGTCCGCTATGGTGAATACTGTCATTTCTGGTTCACAGTTTAGATTGAATGTGGGGGAGGGTGGTATGTTCTAGTCTTTGTATGACTGCTTCTGCGATGATTCCTGAGATGCCATAGTTAAACTACTAGACTTCTGCCTCACCACATCCTTTGTCTTTAATGGTCAAGTATGCAAACAGATCCAATACCCAGAACACCAATGAGGTCACCCATCTCAGGACTCATTGCAGAAGCAGTCATGCAAAGGCTAGAACACACCACCTTCCCTAACATTCAACCTAAACTGTGGATCTGGTACGTAGATATCATCATTAAAAGCAACAAATTAGCAGAGACCCATCACCTCATCAACAACGTATTCGCAGGAATTAAATTCACAAGGGAAGAAGAAAACAACAATCAACTTCCGTTTCTGGATGGTAAAGTTGGGCGTATGACCAACGGGGAGTTCAATGCGATGAAACACTTCCTTTGTGTACACAGCCTCACTAAGATAGCTTACACAGCAGTGATTCCTAACTACAATATGTTGCTTACATCTTCAGCAACAGCTAGGAAGAAGCTAGATCCCTAAAAGTTGAGAAACAGTCACCTTGACAACCATTGACAATACTATCCATGCAGATTAATTTCAATCTCTTTCGTGTGATTTCTGATCTTTTGTGAAACAACAACATCTTATTCAGTGGGACTCATTGAAATTGAGATTGAAGAAGGGAACTTACCACCACCTGTGCAATTAAGGATAGGCAACAAATGCTACTTCCCATGAATGAATGAGTAAAAGAAAAGAACCAACATCCGCACTGACATCTGCCTGAAAATGTTCAAAGCTGCCCAGGTGATGTACAGGCCACAAAAAGCATAAGAAATCTAACCTGGCCAATGGTCATCCCATCTATTGTGTCATGTCTCACAGTCAGTATGTCAGTGTAGATTTAATAAATGTGCGCTTAATATCTCACTTCGAATGGAACTTGAGGGTATAATGATCTCATACTCCATCTTACCTCAGATCACTGGAAGCAGCCTCCTCTGACGTACCTAAAGGTTAATATTAGTCTCGACACTCACGTGCCTGATTAATATAAATGCTGTACACTATAGACAGTTGTAATAAAATGTTGGTTCAATTTTTCAGGGCCACTACATCCATGCCCCATTTCTTATGTGACAGGAGGTAAAATAAATATTATCACTTCCGGTGAAGCACCCTGTTGGAGGTAAATCCACACTTGATCATGAACAATGTGATGGAAGGGGTCAGTGGCTGTACCATCGAGTGGCATCTACTCAACAATAATCTTCTCACTGCTGCGCAGTTTAGATTCTGCTAAGGCCATTTAACTTTCAAACCAGTTATGAATTTAACCTAAACATGGGAAAATGAAATAGACTCAAAATGTGAGGTGAGGGTAGTTGCCCTTGATATCAAAGCAGCATTTAATGGAGTCTAGGGTTGAGAAGCCCTAGCAAAACCCAAATCCGTGGGGAAGCCAGGATGAGACTCTCCACTGTTTGGAGTCAGTGCTATTACAAAGGAACATGGTTGTGGTTGTTGGAGGTCAACCATCTCAGTTTCAGGATGTCACTGCAGGAGATTCTCAGGATAGTGTCCTAGGCCCAATCGTCTTCAGCTATTTCATCAATGACATATCCTCCATCATAAAGTCAGAAGTGGGTGTCGTTGCTGATGGTTGCACAATGTTCAGTATCATTCATGACTTGTACGATACTGAAACAGTGTGTGCACAAATGCTAACAGTATCATAGACAATGGTTGGTGCTGATGGCAAGTAACATTTGAAAACCACAAGGCAAGAAGAAAGACCTAACCGTTGCCCTTTACATTCATTGGCATTACCATCACTGAGTTCCCCAATATCAACATCCTGAGAGTTACCATTGACCAGAATCTGAATTAGACAAGCTGTACAAATACACTGTCAACAGGACCATATCAGAGGGTAGGCATTCTGTGGAGAGTGGCTCACCTCCTGTTTTCCTAAAGTTTGTACACAATCAAGTTATTCATGAGACAGAATATTCTGCCCTTGCCTGGATGAGTCATCTCCAACAAAACTCAAGAACGTTGCCACTATGCAATAAGAAGTAAACTGTTCAACTGGCACCAAATCAATTTAATTAGTCATTCCCCCATCAACAACGCACAGTGACAGATTCATAGTCACTTGCCTAATCTGCTTTGACAGCACTTCCAAACCCATAATCTCTACCACCTAGGAGAAGGACAGCAGACACCTGGGAACACCACAACCTGCCAGTTCCTCTCAAGCTACAAACCATCCTGATTAGGAACTATGTTGTCACTCCTTCACTGTTGCTGGGTCAAAATCTAGGAGGTCCCACAGTGGATCAGAGTGACAGCTCACCACCACTTTCTCAAGGGCAATGTTAGTAACTGCAGCCATACTCACATCCCACGAAGGAATTAAAAATATACTTATAAATCAGTACCAGTTAGAGCAGTCCCTACATAATATTTAAATTTTAGTTTTATTTCAATGCAAGGGTTCTTACAGGTAAGGCTGATGAACTCAGGGCAAGTTAAGGAAAATTGGATTGGGACATCATAGCTATTACAAAAACCTGGCTGACAGATGGGCAGGACTGGCAGCTCAATGTTCCGGGTTTTTAGATGCTATAGGAAGGATAGGAACAAAGGCAAGAAAGGGGGGAAGTGGCATTTTTGATTAAGGAACACATCACTTCTGTAACTAGAGAAGATATTTCCGAAAAATCGCCCAAATATATGGGTAGAAATTAGTAATAAGAAGGGAAAGAATTGACGGGATTGCATTATAGGCCTCCCCACAGAGGGGAATTGAGAAATAAATATGTAGGGAAATCTTAGATATGTGTAAGCATAATGACGTTATAATAATGGGGAATTTTAATTTTCCAAACATTGACTCGGGGACTATAATGTTAAAGGTTTGGATGGTGAAGAATTTGTCAAATATGCTCAAGAAAATTTTCTTTATCAATATGTAGATGCTCCTACTAGAGCTTTTTTTGAGCAATAAGGCAGGGCAGTTGACTGAGGTAAAAGTAGGGAAACACTTTGTGTCTAGCGATCGTAATTCTATTAGTTTCAAAATGGTTATGGAAAAGGATAAGCCTTCCATTAAAGTTTTTGAAGTTGTTGACTTCCTCACCGAGCTGGCTTGTTCTCGTTCAGACGTTTCATCACCTTGCTGGGTGACAACATCAGTGAGACCTCTGATGTAGCAATGTTATTCTATGCTCCTTGGAATTTATACTGCCCAGTCCGTTATGGTAAGTACTGTCATTTCTGGTTTTGATCTCTCTGGTTTGTACATGAGGTCCAATTCTATGCATTTGTTGATTGCATTATGGGTGGAGCACCATGACTCTAGGAATTTCCAGGCGTGTCTATGTTTGGCTTGGGCTACTATGGTTACGTTGTCCCAGTTAAACTGATGGCCTTCATTGTCTGAATGTACCAATATTAAGGAGAGTTCATTGTGCAGTTTTGCTGCCAGCTGATGTTCGTGTATTCTGATGGTTAGTTTCTTTCCTGTCTGTCCAATGTAATGTTTGTGGCAGTCTTTGCTTGGTATTTTGTAGACTACGTTGGTTCTGCATGTTGTGGGAATGGGGTCTTTAATCCTTGTGAGTGTTGTCGTAGAGTGGCTGTGGGCTTGTGAGCGACCATGGTTCTAGTGGTCGTAGGAGTCTTGTTGTCAGTTCAGATATGTTCTTGATGTAGGGAAGTGTGGCTAGTGTGTTAGGGCGTACTGTGTCCACCTGTTGCTGTCTGTTTAGTAGGCACCTGTGGATGAAGTTGTGGCAAATGGTGGAATTTCAATTCAGTAAATATCCAGAATTACGAGTCTAATGATGATAGTGAATCCATTGTCGAATATTGGAAAAACCCATGTGTATCACTAATGTCTTTTAGGAAGGAAACTGCCTTCCTTTCTGGCCTACATGTGACTCCAGACCCATGGCAATGTGGTTGACTCTTAATTGCCCTCTGGGCAATTAGGGATGGTCAATAAATAATGCCCAGCCAGCGATGCCCTCTAATTATGAAATATGACAATTCCCTACTTAAGATAGGTTTATTTATGCCTTTTATTTTTGCATCACTTAACAACATCATTTTGCCACAGAGATGAAGGAAAGTGAATGAATAAAGACAAAAGAAATACTGAGAGGCCTGGATACAGTGGATGTGGAGAAGATGTTTCCATTCATAGGAGAGCATAGGATCTGAGGCACAGCCTCAGAGTGAAGGGACAACCCTTTAGAACTGAGATGAGGTGGAATTTATTCAGACAGATGTGGTTAATCTGCGGAATTCATTGCTCCAGAAGGTTGTTGAAGCCAAGTCATTGAGTATATTTAAGACCAAGATAGATAGGTTCTTGATTAGTAAAGGGATCAAGGGTTACAGAGCAAAGGCAGGAGAATGGGATTGAGAAACATATCAGCTATGATCAAATGGTTGAGCAGACCCAATGGGCTGAATGACCTAATTCTACTCCTATATCTTGTGGTCTAATGGTCTAAGATTGCTTGTGACCAGCAATTCTCCCACCCCCACCCCACACATAGTTGTACACAACTTGCATTTCACATGCAAGATGATATGACTATAAATGACTTTAACCTGTACTTTGTAAGTGTGTAATTGATGCTACTGCTCCTTGAAGGGCCACCTGTTGCTCAGATACAGAGCCTGCGTGTTGGATAGAAATCAAACACTGTCTCCACCCACTGTGGGTGTGACTCCAGCAATTTTCCATTTGTAGGTTGCATTTAGGAGCCCTGGGAACACAGAGGCAATGCAGGTGGACACTGGGCACGTGAGTGCCAGGTTCACCTTGAATATCAGGGGTTCTCCAACCTCCACGTCCCTTTCTACCTGGCAGTCCCTAACCAGCCCATCACTACTGAACCCACCACATGAAAATATGATGGTGGTTATCCTCCTTATCCCCTTATCCCCGTCTTATAGTTTAATCCTGCTCACCATCATTATGCACATTGCACCCCTGGTGGTGACTACCTATAACCCATCCCTTCTACAGTGTCACATGTCCTCTCATGCATTACAGTCTCCCCATCACTCCCCACTTACATGTTGATGATCCTCCTCTTCACCATCCTTGTCCACTCTGCTCCAGGTTGCTGCCTCCAATCCCCAGCATTGAGTTCCTCATTTCTCTATTGCTGCAGTAATGCCCCTTGATTTCACACAGGACTGACATGGCTGAGGTACAGATGTCTGCAGATGTAGGGTGCATAAAGCCACTGGTAATGGAGTGTGTTCTGAGATGTTAGTGCCCAGTGGCCAAGATGGCAGTCCAGAAGAGCAAGTGGTGAGCTGGAGAGGCCTAGTAACCACTCCGACATTCATGTCAAGAACTCCTGGCATCTCCTTTCTATCAGGCTGACAGGAGAATGTGAACCTCCTTATAAATGAGGCAAGGCTTGGTGGTGATGAGAGTGATAATAAGCAATAATCCATGTTGACAGTCCTCTTGCCATTAACAGGGGAGAATCTCATCTCATCGTTCAACGCTCGCTTCATCAATCAGCCATTTTGACCTGGACGTCAGGAAGGGCTTCAGTGAACATCTTGCTGGATTTTCCCAAATTTCACACCATGGCCCATGTCATTCAGGGACAGGGAGGATTCTGCCTGTAGTTACAAAGTACTAAAATTGATTAAGATTTTATGTCTCAAGATGTCCTTCAGTACATCAATTCGAGGACAAAAATGCCAGAAGGTAGCAATCAGGTTCTACAAAAGAAAATAATGCTGATTTCAATAATTTCAAATGTCTTCACAACTTCAGCTAATGATATTCCTTTTTCAACATCCTTCCAAGACAGAGTATACATACTCGTAAATGAGACTTTTATTCCATGTTGCAATATTTGTCTGAAAAATAATTTCACGTATTCGTATGTAAACATATTAGTCAGATTCTCTGCTCTGTGTGTGTGTATATGCATGCATGTGTGTGTAGACATATTGACACCTTAGAAACATTTTGGTTTTTAATCTGAAATAAGTGCCACCGTTTGTCGGGCTGCGTTACAGCTTTGATTTGGCACAGTTTCCATTGCTGAGTTTTCCATGTATTTTGTACAAAGTGTAGGTTTTCACAGTCCCAGCTTGGTACAGCAATGCATATGTGCAATAAAATCTTTACATTGATGGCAGTTTACAGTCTGTGGCTACTTTCCTTCATCTCTGTGGCAAAATGATGTTGTTAAGTGATGCAAAAATAAAAGGCATAAATAAACCTATCTTAAGTAGGGAATTGTCATATTTCATAATTAGAGTAGAATCAGCCTGGGAGAATTACATTAGCAGGTCTTTTACAAAGAAAGTGGTGGAGGGAGTGAACTTTTAAGGTGGTGGATTAAGTTCTGATCAAAGGAACTGCAATGTTTTCGTTGGATTTGAATTTCTTCAGTGTTGCTGGAGCTACACTAGTGCAGTGAGATGGAGAATATACTATCGAACTTTAGATGACTTTTGCCTTGTGGATATGATGTCAGAAATCAGGAGGTGAATTACTTGTCACGTAATCCTTGCTATCTGCTGTAGACTTTTAAAGCTTCATAATTGCCTGCTGCCTGAAGTTTTATCCTTCAAATGGGTTCTCCAATAAAACCAAATTTTTCCTGCCTAACAGCTACTGTATCTGCCCAGGATATTAATGGCAAGGTCATTTAAAAGCAGGCCAGTATTATTTGGGAATTCATTATTATTGAAGTATATATGCTTAGCTTTTCTTCTAAAAGGTAAACTCTCAATAAAACTATACGTTAAAAGAATCAGTTCCTTAGAAATTTTCAACACTAACCCAGCATATTTTCTCCATTAGGTGTCTGGATCATTTGCTGTCATTACATATTTGAAAACCACTTCACTATCATTATTTTTAAGTAATCCTTTACACAGAATCTCAGCCAGGATCAGAATTGCTGGATGGCTACGGAGTGATGTACATCCATTACCAATATGCACAATAATAGCGCTCTGTTCTCTACGGGAACAAGAAACTTTACTAATTTAGTGCTTTCAAATAAGGTAAGATAGGAAGAACAGAATGCCTGTAATTCAAAATGGTAGAAAAGTGTTCAAATCAACTAGGAAAAGGAAGCAAATAACTTCCAGAGCATAACAACTGTACCTGTATTATAAAATGTCAGCAGAAGAGATACTTCATAAAGACACTTTCAGTATGATACCAGAATTGTAAAATTCTCTGTCCTAGCCATTGCTTTAGCAACAGACTTTGGTAGAAGTTACAACAGTTGAGGAAGCAATGTGAAGCAATGGGTAACAAAAACTGAAATTGCTGGAGAAACTTAGCAGGTCTGGCAGCATCTGTGGGAAGAAATCAGAGCTAACATTTTGAGCCTGGTGACTTTTCGTCAATGTGTTGAGAAGTTTGCTTGGCAACTCAAAGGACATGTCGCATAATAAATTGGAATACAATTTGCTAATCTCTATTTCTTTGGATTCAGAACTCGACCGTCATTTATTAAGTTGAGTGTTGGTACATTTATCAGATTCATGATACTTAGCTCTAGAGAGATGAAAAGATAAAACTCAGATTCTGAAAATTGAGAGATTTGCAGCCTGGGCCAGTACACTTTCTAAAAAAGAGATGGATTCACATATTAAATGTAGATATTGCATCAGAATTGGAAGGGAAGATGAAAAATAAGTAGGGCTGAACAAACTGAGAAAAGAGAAGAGGTGAAGAAATATTTGCATGTAAGTCCTGTTAGCAAAGCTGTAAACAGAAGGATATGACATTTCTAATTATCAGTAAATGACACAAGGTGCACTAGAGTGGTAAACAACCAAACAGGTTATTGTTTTAAACCAAGATAGGCCGCTGTTACATCTAATGATTTACACTGAATAAGTCATTTTAGATAATAAATGTAGATAAAGTAAGAATTAATATAGTTAGCCACACTATATTTTCCATATTTAGGCCTAGACATACATTCGTTTGATATACAGGCTCTTTGAATTATTTTAATGATTTATCGTAAGCATATTTTTCCTCATTTCTACTCTGAACAAAGCCTAAACATTCCAAAGCGTTTGTTTTTTTCTCTTCACGAACCTGACTGAAGAATAGAAAATGAACATAGTTTACGTGAAAATCTAACAGTGGGCAAGAAAAGAAGCCAATAACATTTGTTCCATTGGAATGTTGCTGCAGGATGAGAGCCTTTAGCACTTGAAGGATGAAATATGAGTCGTTTCCTTATAGATACTCAATATTGTTGGTCTCGGGTGAGCTACAAACTAAACCCTTGATGGATAGCTGGTTACTAAAAGCTGTTTGCCATGGCTGAGGAAGCTGGGATGGAGCACGCTGTTTATTCCTCTGCCAAATGGCCCGCCCTAATAAACCTTTCTAATTTTTCAAAGTATTGTTTAAATTACTTCTGATTTATTGACCCAGATGTCTTCTTGGAAGCAAGTGCAGCTGTCCATATTTGGATACCATCTTCACTGAAGTAAATCCAACTTTTTTATTGTGCTTTGACAGAGATACTTCAGCATTCATATATTTTATCTGAAACGTGCTTATATCAAGTTTTCCAAGTCCTTGGTTTACTAGACAAGCAGTGAAATTAAAGCTTTCCTTTCACTCCTAAATAGTTATAATCTAATCAGGGTACGCCCTATTTCGACAAAATGCTGTGTAATGAACCTTGTTACTGCCCTTTGGCCATTGTTGCAATTTCAGGCTAATTTACAACTGCGAAAATAATTCCGCATCCAAGTCTGGATGTTTCTGGTATCGTAAAAAGTCATGCAGTGGAAATCAAAATTATTGGAAATTAAACAGTATAAATTGTAATTTAAAAAGTCACAGCTTTGACAATTTCAATATTGTTATCTAATTTGAATTAGGCTGACCACATCATTCAGATGTTGATTAGACATTGATTGATATTCCACTTTCTGAAACCATTGTTCTCAATTAATATAAGATGTTGATAGGAGTCAAAGCACAAAACCTTCACAATCCTCATCAAAGTTTAGAATTTATCTCCAATCACCTCCAACTCTAAGATCACATAAGATGGGCCAAATAATGTCACAAATGGTACTGCTATCAAAACTGCCCATGGGACTTGTCAGGAGATTACAAAGCAGGCAACAGTGATAGACTCAGAAGTAGACATATCAAGATCATTGGTGAAACTGGTGTAATGATTCATAGACAACAAAAACAGAATTTTCTGGAGAAACTCAGCAGGTCTGGCAGAGTCTGTGAAGAGAAAACAAAGTTAAAGTTCTTCAGTTCTGAAGAGGGGTCACTGGACTCAAAACCTGAACACTATTTTCTCTCTACAGATGCTGCCAGATCTGCTGAGCTTCTCCAGCAATTTCTGTTTCTGTTTGCTTCAGAGCTGTAGTATTCGCAGTTCTTTGCTTGTTTTAATGATCCACAGAACATTACAGCTTCACTTGTAGAGGTATTCAAAGTCAAGGTCATAAAGTTGCTTGGGCATTAAGTACAATATTATACAAAGGGGTTACAATAACACAAAGGTGAAATATTGAAAACTAAAAAAGGAGGGAACATTTTAGCAGGCATCAACATTGTACATCCTAAGGCTCATAGCGGTCTTGAGATCAAATTATATAATCAGATTCCTGTAGACAAGATATGAGAAAGACCTAGAATGAAAGATTTCTAGACCTTCCTCCATGCTCACTAACAGCAGCATGTATAATCTACAAGATGCACTGCAGAAATTCACCAAGGATCCTCAGTCAGCACCATCTAAACTTATGACCACTTCCATCTAGAAGGACAAGGGCAGCAGATACATGGGAACACCATAACATTCAAGATCCCCGCCAAGCCATCACCATCCTGATTTGGGATTATATCTCCGTTTCTTCACTGTTGCTGTGTTAAAATTTTGGAATTCCCTCCCTAATGGTATTGTGGGTCAACCCACAGCAGGTGGACTGCAGCGGTTCAAGAAGGCAGCTCACCACAGCCTCAAGGGCAACTAGGGATGGGCAATAAATGCTGACCAGCCAGTGACTCCCACATCCCACAAATGTACAAATTTTAAAAAAAAGGACAGGAGTACTGAGGCATCAGAGAAAGTATTAGCAAGACTGTGTCCTGCATCCCTCACCAACACAGATACTGACACCTCAGTGAGAATGTTCCCATAATCTGATGAGTACCTCAATGTGACATCTCCACAGGGAAGTGAGGAAGAAAAGCCCCAGGTGGCTAATACTCAGAGGACTGCCAGAAACCAGGTACTTGCTCTGGCCCAGGCAGGAGAGGACCCAACGGTGTCACTTATCAGGGTCCAACAAATGACATCCCACTAGCCAAAGCAACAGTGGCCACATTACTAGAGAAAGCAGGAACTCAGATCAGCAGCTCAATCAGCAATGACAACATACTTAAACAATTAGACCTCTGTCTCACCACACACTTCGTCTTTAATGGTCAAGTACACAAGCAGATCAACGGAACACCAATGGGGTCACCCATCTCAGGGCTCATTGCAGAAGCAGACATGCAAAGTCTAGAACAAACCACCCTCCCCGACATTCAACCTAAACTATGGATCCAGTACGTAGATGACACATTTGTCATCATTAAACACAACAAATTAGCAGAGACCCATCACCTCATCAACAGCGTATTCGCAGGGATTAAGTTGACAAGGGAAGAAGAAAACAACAATCAACTACCGTTTCTGGATGATAAAGTTGAGCGTATGACCAACGGGGAGCTCCAAACCTCAGTATACAGAACACCCATACGGATCAAATCCCCACCTTCCACAGCAACCACCCAACATTTACAAACCGCATTAGGACACTATTTAAATGGGTCAGGACACACTGCAACACTCTAGAACCACACAGGAAAGAGGAAGAACACTTACACAAGATCCTCGCTTTAAACAGATATTCCCACAACATCATCCACAGATGCCTACTAAACAGACAACAACAGGAGGACACAGTATGACTTAACACACTGGCCACACTGCCCTACATCAAGAACTTATCGGAACTGACAACAAGGATCCTAAGACCACTAGGAATCGTGGTCACCCACAAGCCCACAGCCGCTCTACAACCAACACTTACAAGGATTAAAGACCCCATTCCCACAACATGTAGAACGAATGTGGTTTACAAAATACCATGCAACGACTGCCACAAATGTTACATCGGACAGCCAGGAAAGAAAATAGCCATCAGAGTACACGAACATCAGCTAGCAGCAAAACAGCACAATGAACTCTCCTTAATATCGGTACAGTCAGACAAAGTTAATGAAAATCCTGATCTGCTGCTGGTGAGCTCTTCAGGAGCAGGTCTTTCAAAGAATCAAGAAGATGCTGCTTTCACTGGCTACCTTAGCTCATTATGACCAGTCACTTCTGATCACGATTGTAACTGACGCCTCATCTACAGATTGGAGGGAGTACTTACTCAATACCAACCAGATGGGTATCATATAGCAGTTCATTAGGTTTCTTTTTCTATTCATTTGTGGGATGTAAGTGTCGCTGGCTGGGCCAGCATTTCTTGCCCATCCCTAGTTGCCCTTGCGAAGGTGGTGGTGAGCTGCCTTCTTGAACCTTTGCATTTCTCCTGCTCTGCGTTGACCCACAATACTATTAGGGAGGGAATTCCAGGATTTTGACCCAGCGACAGTGTATGAACAGCAATATATTTCTAAGTCAGGATAGTAAGTGACTTGGAGGGGAATTTGGAGGTAGTGGTGTTCCAATATGTCTGATGCCCTTTTGAAAGGGAATTGTGACATCAGTTGATGTGGTTAATGCTAACAGCTAGAAAGGCATAGAGAATGGAAATAGCGCATCTTCCTACAGAGCTATCTTCTCCATTACAGTAGAGAAGCTATTCCACTTCTGTCCTTAAAATTTTTTAAAAAATTCTCTATGATCAAAAAATATTTGGTGCTTCGTTATAGATGAAATCCAAAGCTTTTGCACTGCATGTGTTTCTCATATAACAAATGAATTAGCCAACTTATTTATTCAATTCATTTAGGTAGTAATTAACAACAAATTAAATTCAGTAATGTGATAATTCTCTCTTATTTTTGTATTTTACCATATGTAGAACACTTTTCCTTTCCAATGTTTCACACTGAGAATAGAACATTTACAAGTACTGTGTTATAAAAACAATGGAAACCTTTCATGATTTAAATTGTACCTGAACTGTTCACCCCACCCCAAGTTCTAGCTCTGTGATTGCCAGGATCCTGGAACTTTGAGTAGGAAAGCAGCACTAATACATAAGCCAACCAGTTCATACTTTCCAACAGATGCAAATAAAGGACATATCAGATTTGAAATAAGTACAGTCCGGCAGCCAGAATGTTCTCCTGAGGCTGAAGTTGAACCATACAGTTGGGACAAAAGAGAAGAAGCTAAAGTCCACACCTGACCTTGAAGTGGGCTGATGCCAGATGATTCAGTCCTCATTTGAATCCCTTTGGTGAGCACAATACAATGACTAGAAACAACATGTTTTCAGTCAGGGCTTTCTTTGTAAAAAAAACTTAAAATGCTCTTACTTAGAAAATAAAAAGAACACAAATTAAGAACAATCCTGTTTATAAAACAATTTACTAATAAACCATTCAGCTTCATGCGTAGCACCAAAATGAGATTAAATGCTTTTAATGTATTTTATGCCTTAAGGCAGTGGGTTTTGCAGTAAACTGACTCATTTCTGCTTCCTGTACACAATGGGAGATTGTTCTACCTGTGCTTTTCACTAGAAACAATTACCAGCTTAATTCCACACATGAATTAACATGCCAGTGTTTAATTTACTGTAAATAGGCTGCAGTAGAGTTGTTCAATGGAGTTAGCTAATTGCCAACATCCAAAAGAATATTATAATGCATCTTATTCCAGCAAGAGATTTTCAATATAAACTTGAGGATTTCTTTACTTGCATCCATTCAAGGGATGTGGTTGTCACTGATTAGGCTAGCATTTATTGCCCATTCCTAATTGTCCAGAGGTGATCAAAAGTCAACCTGAGGGTCTGGAGTCACAGACATAACAAGGTGTAGAGCTGGATGAAAACAGCAAGCCAAGCAGCACCAGAGGATCAGAAAGGCTGATGTTTTGGGCCTAGACTCTTCTTCCCCGAAACGTCAGCCTTCCTGCTCCTCTGATGCTGCTTGGCCTGCTGTGTTCATCCAGCTCTACACCTTGTTATCTCAGATTCTCCAGCATCTGCAGTTCCTACTAGGTCCGGAGTCACAATTGGGCCAAACAGGTAAGGACGGCGGGTTTTCTTCCCTCAAACGACTTAAGTGAGCCGGATGGGTTTTTACAACAATCATGGTTGCCAAAAGGCTAGCCTATATTCTAGATTTAATTGAGTTCAAATTTCATGATGGGATTTGAACCTCTCTCCCTAGAACATTGGCTTGGGGTTCTGGCTTGCTAATCCAGTATCATTAACACTACACAATCACATCCCCCTAAAAAAAATTAAAATGGCGGCTTTTATAGCTCACATTAAAATCTTCAGATGGATTCTTGTGTAAGCATTGATGACCTCAGTTGCTGATTGCAGGGCCAGTGAGAGACCCACGTTATTTATTTTGGAGAAGGCCCTCTGCATCTTGTACCAACAGCCAGGCCAGAGGCATACTTTCACGCTGGCTCAAGGACGCAGCAGGCAGAAGTCCCGTGTGTTGAGGTCTGATGATGAATGACGAGCTGACACTTCTATTGAAAGGCTGGACCAAGAGAGAGAGGTGATGGCTGGTGTACTGGCTGGTGCTGGTAAGGACTAAAATCATTGCTGGATCCCAGGTCAGAAGGAAATGATGGCAAAACAGAGGTCATGCCTGAGAGGTAAAAGGTACTGCAGATGCTGGAGAATCCGAGATAACAAGCGTGCGGCTGGATGAACACAGCAGGTCAAGCAGCATCATAGGAGCAGGAAAACTTGACGTTTCGGGCCTTCAAGGACCGCAACTTCCCACCCACAGTGGTCGAGAATGCCCTCGACCATGTCTCTCGCATTTCCCGGAACACATCCCTCACGCCCCGTCCCCGCAATAATAACCAAAAAAGAATCCCCCCCGTCCTCACGTACCACCCCACCAACCTCCAAATCCAACGCATCATCCTCCGACACTTCCGCCATCTGCAATCAGACCCCACCACCAAAGACATTTTTCCCTCCCCACCCTTATCTGCCTTCCGGAGGGACCACTCCCTCCGCGACTCCCTTGTCCGCTCCACACTCCCCTCCAGCCCCACCACACCCGGCACTTTTCCCTGCAACCGCAGGAAGTGCTACACCTGCCCCCACACCTCCTCCCTCACCCCAATCCCAGGCCCCAAGAAGACTTTCCACATCAGGCAGATGTTCACCTGCCAATGTGGTATTCTGCATCTGCTGTGCCTGTTGTGGCTTCCTCTACATCGGGGAAACCAAGCGGAGGCTTGGGGACTGCTTTGCAGAACACCTGCGCTCAGTTCGCAACAAACAACTGCACCTCCCAGTCGCGAACCATTTCAACTCCCCCTCCCATTCCTCAGACGACATGTCCATCCTGGGCCTCCTGCAATGCCACAGTGATGCCACCCGAAGGCTGCAGGAACAGCAAATCATATTCAGCCTGGGAACCCTGCAGCCCAATGGCATCAATGTGGATTTCACAAGCTTCAAAATCTCCCCTCCCCCAACCGCATCCCAAAACCAGCCCAGCTCATCTCCGCCTCCCTAACCTGTTCTTCCTCTCACCCCAAGCCACACCCCCATCTCCTATCTACTAACATCATCCCGCCCCTTTGACCTGTCCGTCCTCCCTGGACTGACCTATCTCCTCCCTACCCCCCCCACCTACACACACCTTTACTGGCTCCATCCCCGCCTCTTCGACTTGTCTGCCTCCTCTCCACCTATCCTCTCCTCTATCCATCCTCTATCCGCCTCCCCCTCTTTCCCTATTTATTTCAGAACCCTCTTCCCCTCCCCCATTTCTGATGAAGGGTCTAGGCCCGAAACGTCAAGTTTTCCTGCTCCTATGATGCTGCTTGACCTGCTGTGTTCATCCAGCCCCATGCTTGTTATCATGCCTGAGAGGATTTGGACTGAGTAAGCAGTAAGGATATTGGAGAGGCTGTTGAGCAGCATTCCACCTTTCATATGAGAGTCCCTCAATGTGGCATTCAGTGTTATTTTATGGGAGACCAGCCCTCAGCCAGAAGTTCCCTAGAAAACATGTTGGGGTGTGCTTGTTATGTTCCCTGGGTGGTTCGCTCCTTCCCCTCTATACAGAGTGCTGAATCTTGCCTTAGCAACAACATTCCAGGAATCTCCACTTGTCTCTACTTGTTATATTTCAGAAAATTCAGTGGGAGAGATGCCAATTGAGATGGTTAAATTTGTGGCTCTGTTATTTTTATGGGTTTTAACATGGGTTTGGGATCTGATGGGGGAAATGAAATCCCAGGAAAATGTTAACATTTCCCGGGAAACCAGCTTCAATTGAAAGCCTGTCCTACTTCACAGCAGCAGATTAGGCTACAAGTAAGCCATCTCCTCTGGAATGATGTGTTGTCAATTTCATTATGGTAATCACTCACTTGCAGCAATATTAAAATAGACGTTACACTTTAACATTGACTCCTCAGACTTTGTTGTCCAGATATTCTGTGCTTTATTCTGCAAGGAAGGAATGAAGAGTCTAGGGAGTTAGAGAAAAAGGCGAATGTTAAACAGATGGACAAATTGTAGAAGGTGCCAGTGAGAAAGAGGCATAACATTACACAAGGATGAAGGTGCATGTCATGGTCAATGTCAGATATAGATGTGGGAACATGCAGCAACAGACAAAGTTGGTATGTCTGCATGGCAAGTTGATATGAGGAGTTTTATTTGTCATTCAAAGGATGTAGAAATAGTTAGCAAAAGCCAACCCTATATGGCATTGTATAGGTGAGCGTGAGCTGTCTTCTTGAATACAATTAAGAGGCTAATTAAGCCACTTGAAGAAAGTAGTTTAGAGTCAACCACATTGGATCTGGACTAACATACAGGCCAGATCAGGTAGATCAGATGGCAGATATCTTTCCCAATAATAACTATTACCAAATTTAGCTTTTGATTTTGATTTTAGATGTATTGCTACGGAGCAGACCAAACTGCCAATGCATTCTGTGAAGACAGCCTAGATCTTTTCTTAAATATGTTTTTTAAAAGGCAAGTGTAAGACGCTGTATTCCAGATATGATGCAATTGGTTCACCACTAAGCTTTATAGAATCATAGAGTCATACTGCTGACCTATTCCCATTTGTCAGCATTTGGCCTATATCCTCTAAACCCTTCCTATTCATATGCCCATCCAGATGCCTTTTAAATATTGTAGTTGTACCAGCCTCCACTACATCTTCTAAATCAAAATACACCTTATACTTACAACATAGTTAAAATACAACAGAAAGGAGAATTGGCATAACTTTACTACATTGAAATAATCAACAAGATAATATTTTATTTAACCAATGATCATAAACTGTCCCAATATAGGCAACATCCCATATACACACACCCTTGGCAAAGGCAATTCAGCAACACAGTTACACAATCATTATTAAAGCATGCTGTGTCTCTCCCATCCAGAAGAAAGAAACAATCTGCCCCTTTTGATTTTTTAAGAGGAAGTATCGCTGTCTAAGACTTCATTCTGGCAGCAGAGAACTCAAGCTTTTTGGTCCACCAGCCAGCTAACTAAAACTCAAGCAACTAACTGAAAGCAAAACTAACAGTTTTCCTAGGCCTATATTACCCCTGAACCTGCCCACTTATGATTCTTTTGTCTTTAAAAAAATAGCCAAAGGAGCTCAAAACTATTTACCAACACTTTGTCTGAAGGATACATTTCGGTACCACTGCGACGACACCCCTCTGCATAAAAAACAGCACAGAACACGTCTCTTAAAGGCACAGAATCATCACATTATTTAATCAACTGAATTCACATTTCTCAACTATCTTGGTGAAAGTTGAAATCATGTCTCCAGATCTTTTGTCCATTTGATTACTCATCCAGTAACAAAAACATCAAGCTACCATAACCCCTGCCCCCAGAGATATGCCAGAGTTGGCTTAGGAAGACAGACTGAGTGGGTCAGGATGTTATGTATCTCAAGATGAGGGTGAATACACAATTGTTGTAAATTCCTTGCCCTGTTTGGGTCAACAAACTACTTTCTGCATTGTATCCAGGAGTATGGCATCATGCTCTTGTTGCCAAATCATACCACCTCGACCATGTCTTCTTAATATCCATAAATATCCTCCCCGCCAAGCTAAGGAACATTATATCTCTTGATGCACCCCCTTTCTGTTAACACACTTATTTCTGATATCCCCAAACATCTATGCTTGGCCATCCCCTATTTCTCAATTATATGCTGTATCAACTGAAAGCATAACATACTAACATCACCCAGCTCTATCTCACCCCAACTCCTCTCAACTCACCCAATGTTGCTAAATTATCAGATGCATATCTAATATTCATTGGTGGATGAGTAAAAATTTCCTTCATTGAAATGATGAAGGCATTGCTTGTGGTTCCTGCTCCAAACTATATTCCCTGGCCACCAAATCCACCCTCCCCCATGACAACAGTCTGAGATAATCAAATCTATTTGCAACTTGCCCCAACATTAGATACTGAGATAAGCTTCTGACCTCATATTCATGTTACCACTAAAACTGCTCATCGGGGTCAAAATCCTGGAAGTCCCTTCCTAACAGTACTGTTGGTATCATAAAACTCTTAGAACTGCAGCAGTTCCAGAAGGCAGCTCACTGTCACCTTTTCTCGAGCAAATAGGGAAAGACAATAAATGTTGGCCCAGCCAGTGACACCATTTCCCAGGCATGAATGAAAAAAAGCTGAAACCTTCAACTATACCTTTGTGACTTGTAGACCTGACTGTTCCAATGTACTCATGGCTCCTCTCCCATATTCCACACTCTGTAAACTTGAGCACAATCAAACTCTGCTGTTTGTTCCTTAACTTGCACCAAAAAGCATTCCTCTAACAATCCTGGGTTCACTGAACTGTAGATAACAAGGCGTAGGGCTGGATGAACACAACAGGCCAAGCAGCATCAGACGAGCAGGAAGGCTGACGTTTCGGGCCTAGACCCTTCTTCATTTCTGAACAGGCCCATTTCTGAAGAAGGGTCTAGGCCCAAAGCGTCGGCCTTCCTGCTCTTCTGATGCTGCTTGGCCTGCTGTGTTCATCCAGCTCTACACCTTGTTATCTCAGATTCTCCAGCATCTGCAGTTCCTACTAACTCTCACTGAACTGTATTAACTCCCAGTTAAATTCTTGTTTTCAAATCCCTCCGTGCCCTTTCCCTTCTTTATCTGTATAATCTCATTTAATCCTGTGACCATCCATGATACTAGCACATCTCTAATTCTGTCCTCTTTGTTATCCCCAATTTTAATGATTTGACCAGTACTAGCTGTATGTTCAGTTGCCTAGACCCTAAGCTCTGGAATTCCCCCTCTTCATAACTTTGCATTCTCTCCTCATCCCCTCTGCAACTTTATACCTTAATTTCATCTCTAAGCTCCTCCTTAAAATGTACCTCTTTCCCCAAGCTTTTAGTTGCTTTATAAATATGTCCTGATGTGTTCATAGAATTATAGAATCCCTGCAGTGTGGAAGCAGGCTATTCAGCCCATTGAGTCCACACCAACTCTCCGAAGGGTATCTCACGCACCCCGCTACCCTATCCCTATAACCCTGCATTTTCCATGGCTAAGCTATCTAACCGACACATCCTGAACACTATGGGCAATTTAGCATGGCCAGTCCACCTAACCTGCACATCTTTGGACTGTGGGAGGAAACTGGAGCACCTGGAAGAACCCCTTGCAAACATGAGGAGAACATGCAAACTCCACACAGACAAAGATACCATGAACTGCAGGTGCTGGAGCCAGAGTCAACACAGTGTGGAGTCGAAGGAACACAACAGGTCAGTCAGCATCAAAGGAGCAGGAAAGTCGATGTTTCAGGTCAGGAGCCTTCATCAAACAATTGCCCGAGGATGGACTCAAACTCAGATCCCTGATGCTATAAGATAGCAGTGCTAACCACTGAGCCACAGTGCCACCTAAAATGTCATAATTTTTGAGAATAGCTCCCATGAAAGATGTTGAGATTTTATTGCACTATGCATGAACATTGAATAAAAGAAACAGGAGAAGGTGTAGGCCATACTGGCCATCAAACCAGTACTGTTATTCAGTACGATCCTGATAGATCCTGGGCTTCAACTCCACTTTCCAGTGTGCTGCCCTGAAACTTTGGTTCCAAAAGCCTCAAAGAAATCTATCAAGAATAATTTGTTGACAATGAAATGTAAGTTGTTGTCCTCATAAGCCAAAGCAACATATCCAGAGAGACAATGAGTTATTTGAGCTTTGATCTGTAATCTTCTGATCAAGGTTTGTTTTTCTTCCCTTCCCACCTCCAAGTACTTTGATTTGCAGCTTGGAGTGTCTCTTAAATAGTGATGTTGAAATTATGTCACATGGGTTGACATAATTTCTATTGATGCTAAATGCTCAGGAAACGCAGCAGTCAAATAGCAATACAGTGACAAGCTAACAGGTCACTGACAGAGGCACTGCATTTACTTCCAAATTTCTTGCATGCACCTTGATGACCGTCAGCATGTCATAAACTTTAAATCCAGCCCTATACGTACAATGATAAAAGCCAGATTTAATACTGAAATATTAGGGAACCATGGATCAGATAGCTTGATAACCAAGACAGAAAATATTTTGAAAGGTTTGCTCAAAAGTATCAAAGTAAAACAACTGAAAACTTAACAAAGGGTAATCAGCGCATATTTCAAAAGGGAAGGCAATGTTTGACTGAATTCTTTGAAGAAGCAGATAAAGTAAACAAAGATAACGTACTAGATCCTAACAGACACAGTTAGCAAGGTGCCTAATTCACAAGTAATTAAATTAAGAGATAGTTTGGCATCTGGGCTGGGAATGTAGGGGTGGTCCCTGCTGGCAAACCCTTTGAAAGGTCTAGGCCCGAAACGTCAAGCTTTCCTGCTCCTATGATGCTGCTTGGCCTGCTGTGTTCATCCAGCCCCATACCTTGTTATCTAGAACTGGGAAGGAGTTATGTGCTAATTACCAAATGGATTGGTTAAGGCATAGGTGCATTTAACATAAGAATACACTTGCTAAATGATGGGGGAGTAATAAATGGAAGTACAGGGAGATAATCTGAAATATGGCATAAGGTGATTAGGAAAATAGGAAGTATTACTAAAAATTTACTTAATTCAGACTAAAATTGCCTGGATTTCATTGTTGCTCTTTTGTTACCTTCAACTCTCAGGCCTAATACCCACCAGATTTAGCTGATAACTTACAATCCTCCACATATTTGGTCCTTCCAGTGACAAATGAGTCTGGTTGATCATTGTTCATAACCCTCCTTCCAAATGCTGCCCCCTCTGGACCATGATGACTTGGAGTTGGCTGGAACACTTACAATGCACAACTTGGCTGGTCCATTCAGCACTGAATGTAGACCTGAGTCAGACTGACTGGACCTGTAACTCCAACTGCAATAAAATTTCTTCAATTTCAGCCTTTTTTTACATACTGATTCACATCAAACATATCACACACACATCGAGCATTTTCCTATTGATCAGAATATCTGAGAGCTAATCCCCTTTGGCATATTTCACACACAATCCAGCCAAATATGACCAGTGAAACAATGTAGTCCTTTACAATGGAAAAACCCTTCCAGATGATATGATCTCTCCTACTGTTTCAAACGACATGGTAATATTTGTACCACACAATTACCAGGCAATGACCACCTCAGTAAGAGGCGATCTAACCACTGCCCTTTGACATTCAATGGTGTTATCATCACTGAATACCCACTTTCAACATTTTGGGGGCTGCCATTGACCAGAAACAAACTGGACTCGCCACATAAATACAATGGCTACAAGACCAGGTCAGAGGCTAGGAATTACACATTTCTTAACTCCCCAAAGCCTGTCTCCCTACCACAAGGTAGAAGTCAGGATGGAATACTTTCCACTATCCTGGATGAGTGCAGCTTCAAAGACACTCAAAAAGTTTGGCACCATCCAGGACAAAGCAGCCTATTTGATAAGCACCAAATCCACAAAAAATCATTCACTCCCTTCACTATCAATGCTCAGTATCAGCAGTGTGTACCATCTACAAGATGCACTTGTAGAAATTCACTAAAGATCCTTAGAGTCTACCTTGAAAATCCATGACCACTGCCATCTAGAAGGACAAGGGCAACAGACACAAGGGAACACCGCCATCAACAATTCCCCTTCAAACCACTCACCATACTGACTTGAAAATATGTCACCGTTTCTTCACTGATTTTAGGTCAAAACCTTGGAATTCTGTCTCCAACAGCACTGTGGATCTGCCTACAGCACACGGACTGCATCAGTTCAAAAAAACAGCTCATCACCACCTTCTTAGGGGCAATTAGAGATAGACAACAAATGCTGGCGCAGCCAGCAACACCCTGATCCTACGTGTGAATAAAAGGGAACAGCATCTGGACACCAAACGGACAAAGATTTGAATGATTTATTTCCCTCCTCAATGGGAGCCCGTCATAGTGACAGTGGCCAAATTCCACCATTGATGTATTCGGTGATCAATATGTGACTGCATCAGGCAATAGCATTTCCCTGTACCAGTGCCCTATGGTAACAGACAGATGATGTTCAACTCCTTACGCTGAGCCATTGTCTGAGTTTAAGCCCTGTGTACTTGTGCTGATGGTTGGCTATTATCTTCAGCCCCGTATCCATGGTGTTTGTGATTGTTTTTCATATTCCATGAAGTCCATTAAGATGGGATTCTGAACATACAACCTTAAGAACTAAATGGATTCTGTTGATCAGCTTTGAAAATATTGATCCTCTCCTCTTAGGATTGTTTTATGTTTCTTCTGGGTTTCAGCATCACTCACCATTTGAATTGTTTTTCCTAGATTTAACTCTTCTTTTCACTGTCATAAACATGTCAAAGACTAATCATCAATTCCAACAGCAATTCCATCTCTTATGATTTCTGACTTTAAAGATGCATAGTTACATTTTTCCACTGGGGATCACTAATGAATTTATTTAAGGATTTCTCTTGATACTGAGTTATTCCATCGAATTTTGTTCTTCAAATAATTTTATTTGTTTTGAGCTTAAAGTAACAGTTAATGGCTTTGAAAACTTTATCAAAAATCCCTATTGCCTCTTTAATGCCTTCACAAACTATAGCATTATCAGCTATAATGTTAGCAACATATCTGTATTTATGGACAATGTGAAAAACTGAAGGTACTGAGCCCCATTTGTCAGTTACTGACTTTGACGAGCTTTAGCCAAGGAAGGTGGTTAACAGAGATAAAAGTGCTGGAGAATCCGTGATAACAAGGTGTGGGGCTGGATGAACACAGCAGGCCAAGCAGCATCATAGGAGCAGGAAAGCTTGACGTTTCGGGCCTAGACCCTTCAAGGTGGTTAACAGTTTAGCATAGGTGTGAATAACCTCTTGATTACATAAAAACAAGTAACTTTAGGAAAACAGCTAAGAAAATCTTACGGTGAGACAAGATATGACAGCACAGTGGCTCAGTGGTTAGCTCTGCTTCCTAACAGTGCCAGGAATCCAGGTTTGATTCCAGCCTCAGGTGACTGTCTGTGTGGAGTTTGCACATTCTCCCCGTGTCTACTTGGGTTTCCTCTGGGTGCTCCAGTTTCCTTCCACAGTCTAAAGATGTGTAGGTTAGGTCGATTTGCCATGAGAAATGTAGGGTCACAGGGATAGGGTGGCTCATGGTGGCATTCTCTTTAGAGGGTCAGTGTGGACTCGATGGGCTGAATGGCCAGGTTCTACAGTGTAGGGTTCTGTAGAGATTATTGCCCTTAATTGCTGCAAAACCTGATGCTGGAAGGGGCTTTGTGCTGCTGGTTGCTTAGGAACTCTTTCAGGTCTAGGTCTCTAACACCTTTCTTGAATAAGTCATAAAGCCTTGGGCCTTTGCTGCAGTTTAAGTAACAGATAGCCAAGTTTTTCTGCAGCCTCATTAGTCTTTTAAATTTTTTCTTCCATCAGAACCCGGTTGCTTATGCTTTCAATTTGTTCCTTTATCACTTTAGTCCTGGATTCACAGCATTGCTCTGTCTAATTACTTCAGTACCCCTTGATTCACCTCACTGTAACTGCATTATGACACCCACCTACTGTGGTGGTGACATCAGTCTGAGCTGTAAGTAATTTGCTTACTTCTAGCTTTCGTAGCCTATGATCTTCACTTATTGAAAAAAACCGTTCTACTTTGGCAATCAGTGATATCAGCTTTACTCGCAGAGTCTCCAAGAATCATTCATTCTCTGACTGATTCTTGACTGGGACCACTCTTACAGATCAGTCTGAAGCCATGCTGGGGAGTGACTAGCGCTCCAGCCCCATGCTACAATAGCTCACACCAAGTCTGAAATGCTTCTAACCACCAGCTGTACTTTCTGCGTTGGTGAATCTACCCACGTGGTTCTCTTCCTTAGGGTTCTTAAACGTTCAGATCTTCCAACTGATGACTATCTGGATGAACAGCCTTCTTAAAGCTATATCTGAAATTTCCTGACCTACACTGCTGAAGCTAAATGGAGTCCATACCACTTGCCACTATGTTGTAAGATGAATCGGCTCATTGTGGTGTTGTATCTATCTGCCACCATCATCTTCCCTTGGTAGAGATATGCAGGCCTTGCTTGGCCTAACATAGGACATGAAAACCATCTGGTAGTCTAAGAAGAAGAAACTTTTGCCTTAAAAAATGTTGCATATTACATGATAGCAACAAGATGCAAGTTACATTGGTATGATAGACATTGTTACTGAGAATCTGAGGGAGCTTCGTTGCCATGCCTTTGAGATCGAAAATTTTCCTTTACCCATGTCCATGTGACATCATCATATTGGGTGGTGCTTAATGCACTCCTCCTGTCAATCCCTTACACCCATTTACAATATGGACCATTCAGCTCTTTGACCTTATCTCATTCTCATTTTCAGGCATTACTCCCAAAGCCATCTTTCCTATTAATACCTGTCTTGAATATACTTAATGACTGAATTTCCACAGCTTGCAGGAGTAGAGAATTCCAAAAGCTCACCACCCTCTGAATGAAGAAATTCTTCCTTATCACAGTTCTAAACACTAGCCTGCTTCATTTTTTTCAGAGACTGTGCCCCTCATTCTAGATTGACCAGCCAGGGAATCATCTCTCCTGTATCTAGGATTTGGTTTGATTTGATTTATTAGTGTCACATGTACTGAGGTACAATGAAAAGTATTGTTTTTGTGCCATCCAGACAAATCATACCTTATATAAATACGTCGGGGTAATAGAACAGAATGCAGAATTTGGGGCTACTGCCACAGAAAAGGTGTAGAGAAAGATCAGCTCTAATTTATGAGAGATCTATTCATAAGACTGATAGCAGCAGGGAAGAAGCTGGTTTTGAACCTGTTTGGTACATTTTCAAGCTTTTGTATGTTCTGCTAGAAGAGGCTGGAAGAGCGTATAACTGTGGTCAGAAGGCGCTTTGGTAATGTTGGGTGCTTCCCTGAAGCAGCAGGAAATATAGACAGAGTTAACGGAATGAAGACTATTTCTCATATGGACTGGGCTGCATTCACAACACTCTGTAATTTCTTACGGTCTTGGGCAGAGCAGTTGCCATATCAATCTGTGATGCATCCAGATTGGATCCTTTCTATGGTGAATCTATAAAAGTTTGCAAGAGTTATTGTGGACATGCCTTCTGAGGAAGTAGAGGCATTTGTGTGCTTTCTTGACTGTAGCATCGACATGGATGGACCAGGACAGATTGTTATTCATATTTACTCCTCGGAACTTGAAGCTCTCAGCCACCTCCACCTCAGCACCATTGATACAGACAGGGACGTGTCCTCCACTCCACTCCCTGAAGTCGATGACCAACGCCTTTGTTTTTCTAATATTGCAGGAGAGATTGTTATCTTTACACCATGCTACTAAGCTGTCTACCTATTTCCTGTGATAGTAGGAACTGCAGATGCTGGAGAATCTGAGATAACAAGGTGTAGAGCTGGATGAACACAGCAGGCCAAGCAGCATCAGAGGAGCAGGAAGGCTGACGTTTCGGGCCGGAATCTCTCTACTTATTTCCTGTACTCTGTCTCGTTGTTGTTTGAAATCCAACCCATTACGGTGGTGTCATCAGCAAATTTGTAAACAGAGTTAAAGCTGAATTTGGCCTCACAGTTATGAATGGAGAAGGCGTATGGTAAGGGGCTGAGTCCAGGCTCTAAGGGGCACCGGTGTTGAGGATTATTGTAGAAGAGGTGTTGTCGCCTATTCTTACTGAAAGGAGGAGACTCCTGTTGAGCAGAAATCCTGACATAGATCTTCTGGGTAAATGGCCTATAGATATCACATAACCATTTTTGTATCACACTATTTAAAACTGTGAAACAGGTGAAATGCCAAGGTCCAAAGTTAAGTTTCACTACAATAGGAGATAAAATCAAATAATCCAGTGTGTGAGATAACAAGCATGGGGCTGGATGAACACAGCAGGTCAAGCAGCAGCATAGGAGCAGGAAAACTTGACGTTTCGGGCCTAAACCCTTCATCAGAAATGGGGGAGGGGAAGAGGGTTGTGAAATAAATAGGGAGAGAGAGGGAGGCAGATAGAAGATGGATAGAGGAGAGGATAGGTGGAGAGGAGGCAGACAAGTCGAAGAGGCGGGGATGGAGCCAGTAAAGGTGAGTGTAGGTAGGGGGGTAGGGAGGAGATAGGTCAGTCCAGGGAGGACGGACAGGTCAAGGGGGCGGGATGATGTTAGTAGATAGGAGATGGGGGTGTGGCTTGAGGTGAGAGGAAAAACAGGTTAGGGAGGACTGCATCGGCGCCACCTCGTGCTCCCATGAGGAGCTCGAACAGTTCATCCACTTCACCAACACCTTCCATCCCAACCTGAAGTTCACCTGGACCATCTCCAACACTTTGCTCTCCTTCTTGGACCTCTCTGTCTCCCTCTCGGGTAACCACCTAGAAACCGATGTCCATTTCAAGCCCACTGACTCCCACAGCTACCTGGAATACACCTCCTCCCACCCACCTTCCTGCAAAAATGCCTTCCCGTATTCCCAATTCCTTCGCCTCTGCCGCATCTGCTCCCAGGATGAGACATTCCACTCCCGTACATCCCAAATGTCCTCATTCTTCAAGGACCGCAACTTCCCCCCGACAGTGGTCGAGAACGCCCTCTTCCCGTTTCCCGGAACACATCCCTCACACCCCGTCCCCGCAATAATAACCAAAAAAGAATCCCCCTCGTCCTCACATACCACCCCACCAACCTCCGGATCCAACGCATCATCCTCCGACAC
>JAHRHZ010000039.1:11275212-11288555 GCA_024137785.1 Ginglymostoma cirratum
ATTCATCATTTCTGATGAAGGGTTTAGGCCCGAAACATCAAGTTTTCCTGCTCCTATGATGCTGCTTGACCTGCTGTGTTCATCCACCCCATGCTTGTTATCTCGGATTCTCCAGCATCTGCAGTACCTTTTATCTCTGCTAAATTTTAATGGTATTCTAATCACTGCATATTGTATTCTGGTGAAATTCTAGCTATCCATTAAACTAATCACCTAGAATGGACAGAATAACAGTTGGTACCAAGTATCATCCCACGATATGCGCACAGGACAGTTAGTGACAACTTTAATAGAAATTCTGTGGTTCCCTATAAGAAAACTGATAGCCAGTCTCATATTTCTGTGATTGTGCAGAGGAAAGATTTTACAACACCAAGTCTGACAGCATTGTGAGATATATAGCACTGCTGGTGTCACAGCTATACACCAACGCACTAGATGGTAGATTTACTACTAGTGATCCCATAGTACTGGTAAGCATGGAATCACATGGAATCTCTATATAGTAGCATTATATCCGGCAGGATCTGTGGTGGTATACAGAGCAGCCAGTATCACATCTTATAATATTTTGGCTGGAACAGTTTCAGTTTATTTGGGCTGGCTGGTTATCTTTTCAACTCAGAAATTGCTTTTTTCTCGGTCTCTTCAAAATTTATAGCAATCATAAGTACACTATGGTCACTATCTCTCCAACGTTCCCTTCCTTTGCTTTGTCACTTTCTCCATGTTATTTTTTAGACCTAGGTCTAGTAACGATTTGATTCATTCCTTGCTGGACAAAGAACGTAGTCATCTGTATCACATGGAATACAATGCACAGTACTGGTCTTGTGAAGGTTGTTGGAAGCAGTTCGGGGAATGTTTATTAGACTAATGCCTGCAATGAGTGAATTGCCTTATGTTAGACAGACTAAGCCCACATCCTTTAGAATTTAGAAGATTCAGGGGTGACTTGGTTGAAACTTAACAGATCCTGAATGGACATGAATGAATGGATATAGAATGGTTGTTTCCTCTTCTGCAAGACTCTAGAACAAAGGGTCATAGTTTAAAAATATATGATTGCCCATTTAAGACAGAGATGAAGAAAGAAAGAATTCGTTGCCAATTGAAAACCTTTGGAATTCCCTTCCTCAAAAGGCAGTGGATGCAGAATCTTTAAATATTTTTAAGGCAGTAGTAGAGAAATTCTGATTACCAAAGGAATGAGAGATTATCAGGTTGATGTAAGAATGTACAGTGAGGTTAAAAGTGGATGAGCCATGACCTTTTATTGAATGGTGTGAAGGGCCAAGTGGCCTACTCTTATTCCTTGTTCATTCATAACATTGATCAGGATACATCAGATAGATTTAGATTTAGATGTTATTATCAAGTGTACTCGAGTGTAGGAGTTCAGTGAAAAGTGTACCAAGTTGCTATTCTCCGGGACCATCATAAAATACAAAAGACAGGATTAAAAATAGAAGCAGAGATAAAAGAAACAGCCAAAAGAAAAGGAATTGTCCAGGTCACAACCATTCCTTCACCATAAGTCCAAGTTGCCAGAAAGACAAAGCCACAACGTCCATCCCTTAGTCTGCCAGTACTCAGGTGCCCTGAGTCCCCACAGCTGGAACACCTCTCCCTCCACCACCAGGTACTGAGGCCCTACTATGCCCTGGAGCCTCACTGCCGCCACTGGAACCATGTTGTCCTTCTTTGGCGCCATCTTGCCTCCACCGATGTCGGTGTCACCATGAGTCTGGTCTGGGCCAATCAGATGAAGCTGCCAGGTCCCAAACTGGGCCCAAAGTTGACACTAGCATCCACCGCCCCCCCCCCCCAAACCCACCCACACCACACCCCCAACCCTGCCCCGCACCCCCCAACCCCTCCCCAACCCCAGCTGAAGCAGTCAGCGCCTAGTTCTGGCTCATGTTGCTGTTGCTGCTGCACCTCCATTTCTGCCACCGCTGCCAGCGTTTCTGGGAAGGGGACAGATGCTGCTGAGAAAGGAAAAAACATCGAAAGCGCAAAAGTAATAAACAGAGAGAGGAAAAAGAAAGGCAGAAGCTGACGAGTCCCGGGGTACTCTGCTGCTGCCATCTTAATAAATTAATTAATAATCCCTCCCCTTGCCCACCAAATTATTCTCATTACAGTCAGACTTTGCGTAATTAAAGTCACTCATTATCATGGCTCAGCTGTTCATACATCATTTATAATTTGACTGGATCTCTTTAATGATTTCTGACTGATGTTCCCATCTTCCAACAGAATAAGTGTACCACTCCTGTTATGATTCCAGGTCATGGTAATAGTGAACAAGTCAAATCCCACAGTAGGCAGCACTTCCACTTTTTATCCCAGAGTGAAACTGGACAGGATAGACAGTCAGTTTTAATCTTCCTGGAGCTCAATCACTGAACACATACACAAGAGGCTGACAATTTACATTCAACAAAAGAACATAAAAGTTCATTACACAAAGGATGACCATAAATTATGTTACACTACAGAGGAATTACTTCAAATGGTCTCATTACAAATGTCAAGGAGAAAGCTTTAACCTTTCTAGTCCAACACCAACCATTAAGACTCTAAAACAGCAGTAAAGGATCACTCCTGATCGGCTTTAGAGCCCCTTCTTCAACTAGCACAAATGTATTCGGATTTGAAATAAAAACAAAAGAACCACAGATGCTGGAAATCAGAAAAACAAAACTGAAATTGTTGGAATGGCTCAGCATGTTTGTGAAGAGAAATTTGTGGAGAGTTAATATTTCGGGTTCAGTGAGCCTTCCTCACAACAGGCGTGTGCTGGCCAGGTTTCCTAAACTCAACTAGTCCCACTTGACTGCATTTGGTCCATATCCCCCTCAACCCTTCCTATCCATGTATGTGTATGAACATATTTTAAATGTTATAATTGTACCCACCTCTACCTCTTCCTCTGCCAGCTTGTTCCATATACGCACCACCCTCTGTGTGAAAAAGTTACCGCTCAGGTCCCTTTTAAATCTTTCCCCTACTCCGGGGAAAAGATCTTGGTAATTCACCTTATCCATGGACCTCATAATTTTATAAACCTTTATGAAGTCACCCCTCAGCCTCCTACACTCGAAAGAACAAAACTCCCAGACTATCCAGCCTCTCCTTATAACTCAAACCTTCCATTCCTGGCAACATCCTTGTAAATCTCTTTGTACTCTTTCCAACTGAAAACTAAAACCCATTTTCTTCCACTTCGGAATTCAAATACCCAAACGAAAGTAACATATTATCAACATTCATCACATTGTTCTAAAGCTCAATTCAAATAAATCGAGATTTGGCACCATCACTTATATTACCGCTCTGTATTAAAGGGACATCCTTGATCAACATTGCCATTCGTCCTCCCTTCTCCTAACTACATTGTAAATGTGAATGTGGGGTCTGCTCCAGTCTAAAACAGATCTCCGTAGAGCATTCCTATCAGTCCTGTCAACAACACTTCATGCCTTTAACGTACCATTTTATTTTGAGTATTTTCTGTATAGCTTACATGCAACTGAAGACAATCTCCCACACTTCCCCGTCCCATCACAACCACACACCTGTCTACTTTGGATAACTTGATTCAATTGACTCCATCCTGTTTTCAATGTGTATTTTCTTCTTTGTCTCTCTCTTTTATTTTCCCTTTGGCTTCATTGTCTTATTTTTCTTCTCCTTCGCTTGCTGGGAAAATCAACGTCACTAACCAAATTTCCTGTGAGGATTCAGCGTGTGTCAAAAAAAATACTTTTATACATTTAGAATCATTAATCAATGACATAGGAAACTGGAAATTGAAACAGAACTAAACAGTCATGAGACTTCAAAATAAGATATCTGGGCTACTTCCAGTGCAGGTCAGGGAGATTTCAAATTGGATAATCAGCAAGGCAATTGATGGTAAAAGGAGAACATAATGTAGCACATTAAAAATGAACTTGATCTTTAGGTTTCTGAAACCTCAACAATTCAAAGTCAGTGTCGAAACTTTGATTCAGATTGAATGTCGCACAGTTTAACACCACACCAAATTTTAGTTAATTGAAGTTAATATAGATTAATTTTATGCAGAATGTAAAACGTGCATTCCTTCCAGTCCTCTGGATTTCGCACCTAATTAGTCAATTTAAAGTAGTTTCCTACTTTAGTAAACCAGATCAAGGCTTAATTATTATCTTTTTTATTCTTTCAACTGTTTATTTACACAGAAGTTAAATGCAGAAGGCTATGGGACATCAAGAAAAATAAATATATTCATTGGAAATATAATAACAATGAGTGAAATTAGTCCTTTAGGGCACCAGATATTTTTAACAAGTGTACGACTGTAAAGATCATATTTATGTGAAGCCGAGTGGTCATGTGCAGATTGATTCACTTTTAGACATGTATATATAATGTATTCAGTATAGATAACTGCACTGGCTACTGACATAATCTACTTTACACATAATTATGATACGGATTGCTTAACGTAAACTGTCCAAACATAAATGAGCTGTCCTACTTAGACTGTAATGCCTAGACTCTACTTGACAGTTAATGTTAACTCCAGCATTGCTGTGGTTTTGAATGGGGCACCTTATGTCAAGTGTAATGATCTTGTGGCTATATATGCTACAGTTCAAATGAAGTATAGTTTTACTGTGGTTATGTGGAGGGGAAAATCATATGAAAGCTCATGGTTTTGTGGTTATGTACAGGGCCCTTCATGTTGAGATTATTAATATTGTTGTTACATAACAAAGGAATCAAAGTAAATTATGTACAATATGGCATTACAGCAGCAGTATAGCTTCTTGCAAACAGCTGATGAGCAGCAGCTTTTCTGTGCCAATTAATGGAAAGCTAACAAATAGCAATAGATCTGTCAAATTATCTTTGATACATCAATAAATGATAATGATTAGTTTAAATTTAAAATGCAGCTCTTTTAACGTTATATTAATTTGAGAAATGAACTGTAAACACATTTGCAATCCATGACTCTCTGGTTTTATGATCATAAATTTCTTTCCCAGATGTTGACAATTCTGCAACTGTACCTGTGGATAACATATTGTTAGGATTAGACTAGAATTCAGATTTCCTAACTCCTGTCTGAAAAAATCTGTACCAAAAATAGGTCTGGTACAAAAGAAAATCTCCCACAGTGCTATGAAGTTTGGGAACGGAGTACAGTGTACTGTTTGCGATTTGTACTGAACTGATGGCAGAGTGTTACTTCACATCAAAAGCTTACAGTTGTCTCCCAAGGGCTCTGCTGACCCATTGGGGCAGAAAAGTGATCAAATTTATTTTGAAAGGTATGCACTATCTATGCTGCAGGAATGCCATGATGACTTTTACCTTAAAGATTCTTTACTGTTGCTGCAATGTTAGTGGGAAGAAATGTTTGGGAAGAAATACTTTGTAGACCTGATTAGTTATTCATCAATCAGAAATTGGAAATCAAATAATTTGTAAAGATAAACAGGATGTTGAACCAATGATGAAGGCCTTTGAATGCAATCCTAACTTACAACTACAATTTTTAAAAAATTGGTTATGAATTGATTTATCAGAAACAAATGTGATGAGAAAATGTTTATCTGTGAACTACAATTATTTCACATGTGATTATACATTTGTTTCATTCTTATAAAGATTTTGTCAGGGGTCTTAATATAGGGGTTACTGTCTTCACTATAATGGGAAGAAAATTGATATCCAAAGAATAAAATTTAATTTTTTTTGGTAGTTTCTACAATTTAATTTCAAGATCCGAGGCAATAATTTCTGAGAGCCATATTAAGTTTGTTAGAAGGCTTTAGCTGTAATTATACGATTATTCTGTCTTATCTCTTACGGCTCCCTTTTCCAAATCCTAACCAGACAACAAGGATTCTTGACCCAGCATTTTGTCATTAGCGTCACTTTGTGAACATTTTTAATATGGTTGCAGCAACTATCTGGTCTAACTCCAAAAGTAAATAGATTACAGGAGCCAATTTGGCTTGTTTTTCTTGAACGTCCTTTATACAATTCAATGCAAATAAACACTGGGTAATTTTGTTGACTTAGCACATCAGGTCCCCATTATAATGTTGTTTCTGTCCGCTTTGTGAGAAGAGAATGTGAAATAGTATTTAATGGATGGTAAATCCTAATAATTGACAGTAGTTCAACAATTATTAGCAACCTTTCTTCAATATTGTAGGATATAGAAAAAAAGCTGCTCATGTTCATGTAGAATCCCTACAGTTTGGAAACAGGCCTTTAGGCCCAACAAGTTCACACTGACCCTCAGAGCATCCCACCCAGACCCATCCCCCTTAAACCCCTCCTAATCTAGGCATCCCTTGAACACTATGGGCTATTTGGCACAGCCAATCCACTTAACCTGCACATCTTTGGACTGTGGGAGGAAACTGGAAGAAACCCATGCAGACATGGGGAGAATGTGCAAACTCCACACAGACAGTCACCCAAGGGTGGAATCAAACCTGGGACCCTGGTGCTGTGAGGCAGCAGTGCTAACCACTGAGCCCCCATGCCGCCCTGATAAGAGAACAAAAATGTTAATTGAAGCATGATTTCTTTTAATCAGATTCCTTTGTCCAATATAAACCGTCCTAGTGGATCTTCCACTTAACCATTCAAGCCAGACTTGGAATGAATCATTTCTGACAAAATGTTGGACCATGTTTTCTTCTCTAGCTTTGTTTTTTGACTCAGTGTTGAGATTCTTGAAATTTGCCCTTATGTCCACTGAGATAGTAGATGTTGACAATTGGGAACTTTTATTATGTGTGAATAAGGTTCATGCCAGGATTCACAAGGCAGGGGGAGCAACTCCCAAGAACTTGCTGTACCATAATTGTGAAGATACCATCATCTTTCAAGATCCCTTGTAACGTCAAGTCACATAGACCTGAATTGCATATTTATTGCCATTCATTGATTGTCATTGGATTGATATCCTGGAGTTCTTACTGAAGCCTTATGTAGGCAGCATCACAACATGGACTGCACCATTGCATGAAGAATTATCCAGAGAACAATTCAGGATGCAGAATAAATGAAGCTTTGCCAGTATCATTGACTTCCTAATAATAGGAAACATTTCAACATATCATTCTGGGTCAGCTACCAATCTGCTGAAGGCAAGTTAGTATCGCAACATTGAGGAGGGATCCCTACTGGTTGCTCACTTTGGTTATGGATTCCATTTTATCACAAGCATTATAAATCAGAGACTAAAGGGTTCAAACGAAAACCTTCATTATGTGATTTCTCAGAGCCTATTCATTGTGTAGCTGGCAGCATGTTGAGTTAGTCCAGCTTACTCTTCAACCTTATTGCTGTATCATGCAAGTAACACTGGCTGCATGAATTAACTAATATTACAGTCTGCGAGTAGTGCTTCAAGGGAGCCTGAGTTCTTAAAGAGGAACCCATTACGACTACAACAAGTAGTGGGAGTCTATTGAGTTTGGACCATCGAGATTAGAGAATGGTTCAACAGTGAGACGAGGCTTTCTGATAGTACACAAAGGGCTCTGGTACATGCTGTAGAGGGTCAGAGAGCTATCCTCTACCTGCAAAAAAGGCAGAATGCTCTCCGGCCACTGGGTGAGATGGAATACTAGCAGTAGTCAACGCCAACAGTTTAGATCCAAGAGCACAGAAACATTGCAGGAAGCATTTAATGATCAAACTCAAGTTGTCAAGGTGTGTGAGTTCAACCATCAAATGGCACAATGACATAGCCTATCAATTGTATCAGTGGCCACCTCTCTGTTTACTGAGGTTCCATTTCAAACAATACTTAATACATCAATTCAAATGCTTTACTTTGCCCTTACAAATATAGCAATGATACAAATCTTGTCCCTGCATCTCACTGTTTACCCAAAATGGCAACTATTCTACCATGAAAGCAATATCACTAAAATGTTGAGATGTGGGATGACAGCGAAGTATGATCACCAAAATATATTGCAAGCCATTCACTGACACATGTCCTTGTATTTCCATGTGAAAGTGCCACATTAAGCAGTCATCAGGAAGGAACTAGATCAGGACACAGCTGTGTCTGTCTCCCAGGTACTGTATCAGTATGTCTCTGACAGCTATGGTCTTGATATCACTACTTTACCATAGCTTGTGAATGAAGGTATAAAGACTCCATCTTAATTCTGGTCACTTGAACCATGACCTGCTGGTGGAATCATGCTATTTTTTTTAATTATGTAACTAATGTTCACCCGGAAACTCAAGTTGTCAATATATTGTCAATCTGCCCCCACAATTGACCTTTCATCCAAACTCAGAAGTAGGCATGCTACAGCCCGATGGCCTAAACATGGAATTCACCAGTTTTAAAATCTCCCCACTCCCAGCCTTATCCCATGACCAACCTTCCCTCTCATCCCGGTTTCCTTGACCTGACACAATCTGTCCACCTTTTCTTTCACCTATCCGCTCTTCCAACCTCACTGACCAATCCCCACCACTCCCTACCTGCACTCACCTATCACCATCCCACCTACCTTCCCCAGCCCCACCCCTCCTCTCTCTATTTATTTCTGAGCTCCCTTCCCCTCCCCATTTTCTGAAGAAGGATCCCGACCCAAAACGTCAACTTTCCTGCTTCTCTGATGTTGCCTGGCCTGCTGTGTTCATCCAGCTCCATACTGTGTTATCTCTGACTTTAGCATCTGCAGTTCTTACTATCTCTGATGTAAAAGTTTGTTCTTATCTAGTTTCCATTGTGACCATGTAATGCCCTCTCTGATGAAGATCTCCAAATTTAGTGCCAAATTATGCTGGATTATGTGCCATTTTCCACTTTAATGTATCAAAAAGATAAATTACAGAACTCTAATATTTGTACATATTTGGAGAGGTGATGGTCTAGTGGTATTATCGCAGGACTGTTAATCCAGCAACCCAGATAATGTTCTGGGTACCTGGGTTTGAATTCCCCATGGTAGATGGTGGAATTTGAATTCAATAAATATCTAGAATTAAGAATCTACTGCTGACCATGAACCCATTGTTGATTGCTGGGAAAACCCATTTGGTTCACTAATGTCCTTTACGGAAGGAAACTGCCAACCTTACCTGGTCTAGCCTACGTGTGACTCCAGATCCACAGCAATGTAGTTGACTCTTAACTGCCCTCTAGGCAATTAGGGATGGGCAATAAATGCTGCCTAACCAGTGAAGCCCTCATCCCATGAATGAATAAGGAATAAAGAAAATTAGTGAGCGGTAATAAAGATCTATTAGATCTTTCAATATCACGTTACTCACATAGTAGGTTCTTATGCTACATGGGATAACATAAATGTTGTCATATCAGGGAAAGTATACCCCACAAGAAGCAAGACAGACAACAGGGATACAAGTTACATGTGCATGTTTTAAGGCCCATGGAGGAGACAGTAGGGTCATTCTGGTAAAGAGCATCGATGAAGTTGTGACCACTGGTCATAAGGATCAACGATGAAAGTATCTGTATCTGTATCCCCTTCTAAAATCATACTTCTCTTCATCCCACACCTCTTCTTCTGTAAGACAAATGGCATACGCATACACTTCTTACATTAAAGGTCGGCAGCCTTCCACCATCTATGCTCCATCCACTGGGGAAACAGCTCAGAAGCACTAGGAAATGACAAGGCAATTACACATGAGAACAGAAATGCTAAGAGAACCTTTAAGGGTGACTTTATAAATTTGCATTTTTGAATGCATGACTTTTTAAGAGCAGATTTGAATTTGCATTTTTTTTGTGGTCACTAAGAGGACAACATGTTGGTGTGTGACAAAGGAACAATAACAAGAGTGGGACATTTCATGAATGGAGACGAGTAGTTGGGTTGACTGGTAGAGCTCATAAATAACCTGATCCCAGAGGTTACAAGCAGAAAAAAAAACTCCCTTCCTCATTCCTTTCCTTCACTACTTATTGTATTTCCTCCTCCTCCCCACTAACATTTCATCAATTAGGTGACAGAGATTCCCTCACAATAGTCAGATTGTGCAGCAGAGAGCATTTTACCATAAGTCTGTGTCAAACAAAGAGCAGAGCAGCACCTCCAGACAGCAGGAATGGTGCTTCCTCTGTAACATTGTTTCCTGACTGTTTCTGCAGTTGCACCGTACATGTCATATAGGGATATCCGTTATTGCCCAGCAGCCTTTGATTTCATAGAATCCCTAGAGTGTGGAAGCAAACCATTTGGCCCATCAAGTCCACTCTGCCCCTCTCAACAGCATTCCAGCCAGACCCACCCTCTCCGTAATCCTTCATTTCCCATGGTTAATGCTACTAGTCTGCACATCCCTGAACACTATGGGCAATTTAGCACAACCAATCCACCTAACTTGCACATCATTGGACTGTGGGAGGAAACTGCAGCACCCAGTGGAAACCCACACAGACACAGGGAGAATGTACTAACTCCACATAGACAGATGCCCAAAGCTAGATTCAAACCCGGGTCCCTGGCGCTGTGAGGTAGCAGTGCTAACCACTAAGCCACCGTGCCACCTGTGATTTGCTGTACCCTATCAAATACAGGTAAAATAGAGCATTCCCACAGAATGAAAACATTCTGAATGAAACCATGGTCTACACCTTATGAAAGTGGAATCCATTTCAGTTGATGAAAATGGATGAAAATTGAAGATGACTGCTCCCCACTCCCTAAACTGCTTGGTAACTATTACATCTGCTAGTTATTCTTTCCTTTGATTTTCACCCTTCTTCAGGTGCTTGTCCTGCTCACCATGGCATTTCTTTATTCTCCCAGTCAGTTCAATCCCTAGAGTAAGCCCATGTCTGTAGTAGCCTGCTTCAACTCAAACTTTTAAATCAACAGAAAAGTGGCATCAGCCATACCATTCCCTCTAAAGCCCTCAAATTTTAGTCAAGATGTGATAGCCCCAAAAACCATGTACATTTGACCAAATAACCAGACAAACTAGTCAGGCAAATTGACCTCTAAGCGCTCCATAATCCCTTTAAGTAGCCATGTTAGAGACTCCTTTCTTCTGTCTGATGTTGTATTCAAGTGTATGATTTTCATGTGTAAAAGAAAACTCACTCAAACCTGCCCCCAAAATCCACCTTAAGTCCGAACTCAGAAACAGGCAGGCTAATGTTAAAGTTTGTTTTTATCCACATTCCATTGGGATCAGGTAATGGCCACTCTGATGGGGATCTCCAATTTTAGTGTCAAATTATGCCTAATTATGTGCAGTTTCCAATTCATTGCATCAAAAAAATTAGCAAAGGCTGGAAATGCATATTTGCACTATCAGCATCTGGAAATAGAAAGGCAGATACACAATATTGTCATTGATGTCCTGTACACTGTCTTTCCTCTTTCCAGATGTGGTGGTCCTTTTTGTTGAATCACTCTGGACTAGATTTGAACTCTAGTCCCAGAGGAAGAGCAACAGATTAGTAATCCACTTGCTACACAACCCTCTGTATACATTTCAATCAAGTTATTTATGGAGCACAGTCTCATCTTGTCATTTAAATTATACTCGCAAATTTGTGGAGCTTTGCTTCTTCTACTTATGAAGACATGGATCCTTTAATTCACTTCCAACCTTGTTCATTGCCAGGAGTCCATTCTCCAGACGTATTGCAGCTGCTATCAGTTTTCCACAGCATCAAGCCAACAACTGCAGGAAACGGCATGACTTTCCTTCAAATCTCCCAGCTCCGGCAACTGCCCTCAGTCTTATGGAATGCTGTGAGGCTTGTCTCTGTGGTAGCACACTTGCCTTGGGATCAGAAAGCTGTAGTTTTAACCTGCACTCAAAGACTTGAGCATGCAATCTATTCTTGACACTTCAGTGCAGTATTGGGGGAGAGCTGTATTGTTGGAAAGCTGTCTTACATATGATAAATTAAACGGAGACTCTGCCTGCTTGAAAGCATGCGAAATACCCTATACTGCTATTAGCAAGGGAAACTTGCCAGCCAACGTTTATCCTCAATCAAAGGCAGGTTAACTGGTCATTGCTCTCATTGTTGTGTACGAACTAAAAGTTTTTATTGCTGCCCAAAACAGCAGCGAGCACGTTTCAAAAGTAATTTATTGGCTGAAACACATTTTGTCCTGAGGCTGTGAAAGGTGCCATATAAATGCAAGTTTCTTATTTCTTTCTATCGCTAGAAACAGAATATTTTGTGTCATGAGCAGAACCAATGAGCTTATATCTATTGGAACTCATCTATTTTTCAAAAAATTCAGCAAGTTCAAAATGTCGAAGCAGGAAAATGAGAGGAACGAGCTCTCCATGGAGATATTCTGATCTAAAAGGGGGAGAGAATGTGATTTGCGCATGATCAGATTGTTCATTAATAGGTTCCAGGTGTGCTTCCAGTGGTTCTGGCAAAAGAACCCAGAGGCCAACGACAACACTTTACAGAAAGGAGTGCCTTGTGGAAAGAATGAGATGAATGAAGCTAATGGCTTTGGCAGTTCAATCTGGTCAGGTCAGTGCAGTACGTCTTCGGGAGCTTAAGTTTCCTTGTTTCTGCACTTGTGTAGGTGTAGATTTGTACAGAAATTGTCTGTATGTTGGTATATAGCTGAGTACAATGAGAAGTCTGGGACATAGTAAGTTACGTAAAACAGAATCATCAGATGCATGCAACGTCCCTGCAACCGCGACTGTGGGCAGGATTTTCCAATTCCTGCAGCTGGTTTTGCAGCTAGGGTGGTCTCATAAAATATCTCAGCTGGCCTTGTTCACCCCCTCACTGTCTGCAATTTTACACACGTGCTTGCCCAATGCTGCCACTTTTGTTCCATGGAGGTGGCAAGTTATTAGCTATTTAGGGGCTGCTCTTTATTTGGCCATAATTTTTTGTCTGTCAGAAGGAGTTGAGGGATTGGGATAGGCAGCAGGTTGCGTGCTCGAACCATGAGCGGGACAGCAGGCTGTGGTGGTGGAGAGGGGTATGGTAGTCTGTGGTGCTTCCATTATTAACACCCTTCCCAGATCAGGACATTCCCGTCTCCACCAGTTCAAAATCTGCCTCATCAGTGGTTCTTCTGTCTGCCTGACCTTGCAACCATAACTCCAAACCCCTTGTCCCCTCAGGCCTATCCTCCTCTTGCCACCAGACAACTCCTTATCGACATGAGATAAAAGGTACTGCAGATGCTGGAGAATCCGAGATAACAAGCATGGGGCCGGATGAACACAACAGGTCAAGCAGCATCATAGGAGCAGGAAAACTTGACGTTTCGGGCCTAAAATGAAGGGTTTAGGCCCGAAACGTCAAGTTTTCCTGCTCCTAT
>JAHRHZ010000039.1:11293555-11304845 GCA_024137785.1 Ginglymostoma cirratum
TGGATGAACACAGCAGGTCAGGCAGCATCATAGGAGCAGGAAAACTTTGACGAAAATTGAAAATTTTCTGATGAAGGGTTTAGGCCCGAAACGTCAAGTTTTCCTGCTCCTATGATGCTGCCTGACCTGCTGTGTTCATCCAGCCCCATGCTTGTTATCTCGGATTCTCCAGCATCTGCAGTACCTTTTATCTCTGCCATCCTTACCTGGTCTGGCCTACATGTGACTCCAGACCCACAACAACATGGTTAATTCTTAGGGATGGGCAATAAATGCTGCCTAGCCAGCGATGCCCTCATCCTATTAATGATTTTTTAAAAAATGGCCAATGTGTTTTTCCTAGGGTGGGGGAGTCCAAAACTAGAGGGCATAGGTTTAAGGCGAGAGGAGAAAAGATTTAAAAAGGATCAGAGGAGCAACTTTTTCATGCAGAGGGTGGTGCATGTATGAAAACGGCTGCCAGACGGATTGGTAGAGGTGGTACAATTACAACATTTAAATGGGATCCGGATGGGTATGTAAATAGGAAGGGTATAAAAGGATATAAGCCAAATGCTGGCAAATAGTCCTACATCAGATCAGGAAGCCTGGTTGTCACGGAAACATTGGGCTGAAGGCTCTGTTTCCGTGCTGTGTGAGTCTACAACTCTATGACCTAGTGAATTCCTCTGAAAGGAGACTGGGAAAGGTACCAAGACTGACTCACCAGTACATGATTCTGGGAAAAAGGTTGACTTCAAATTCTCCAATCACAGAGCTCAGGTTGATCATGCTCCAGGTCGCAATTCTGTGTAAATGCAGCAGACCCCAAACTGTCATTTGGCTGTTGGATAGTTGTGACTGATAGGTAGAAGGGAAGTGTGGAGGTCAGAACATCAACTTCATCAAAAGAACTGTTCTAACCCCACTCAGAACCTCAATGCCACTGTAACCGCCAAGAAGGTACATAGCCCTGACATTAAGAAAGCCCATTTCCTTTCAAACATCTCATTCGAGCACGCCCATCAGTGATGACTGGCTCAGTGACAAGCTGACAATGCAGCCAAGGCTGAAGTGAAAGCTATTTGAGCCGTCATTGCAACCTCTGGTGGGAGGACATGCTGAAATAACCACTGTATCTGGTTCTGAAAGATGACCCTCAGCATCCACTCATTCAACCGCTGGGCTCCTCCACATTAACCATCGTTTATTGATCAAACTTCTAAAGGATTTCCAAAGTGTCTACTCAGAAAGCTTCCCTCAAATACAAGACATGCCTTTGGTTGCTCTCAGCAGTTTGAGAGAGAGAGGGGCAGCCTCACCCTTTTCTATTCCTATTTCTCTTGATTCTATGTAAACAGTCAGATGTCTTGCCTGCTTGTAAATTCAACAAAATATACAAAATAGGAGCAGAAGTACACCATTTACCTTTTGAAGTCAACACGACCATTCAATGAAATCATGGCTGATCTGTTTCTCTTTCAAATTTCATATTCCCATCTCCCCCTGATAATCTTTTGATACCCCTAGATAACAAGAAACTATCCACCTCTGTCTTAGAAATATCCAATGCCCTCACCTCCACCACCTTCTAAGAGTCCACATCTTTTCACATCCACCACATCCAAATCCGCTGAACTTGACTCTATTTTCTCCTTGTCCCTTTATTCAACTAAGGCTTTTACTGTGTAAAGTGGAGCCAAACTGTTGATCAACTGAGTAGCCTCTGTCAATAGTGTGGTGTATCAAGCACATGAAGTCTGCCCTCCCTATATATGTGAGGATAGCTAGGAAATCCAGGTACTCTCATGCTTTCTGGATTGCAACACAGTTGTAACAAACTATGCTCCTGAGCAGCTGTTGCTCAAGAGAATCAATTTAATATGACTCCAATTACTAGATGCACTCATTATGCAGTCCACCCACATTACCTGGGACATCCACTATCTGATCTACCCACTAATGTGATCCCCCTAACCCAGAATCCATCTGATACCTGATCCTCTTGATACCTGAATCACCTTAACCAGCTATTTCCTGGCCAACCTGGTCCAACTTGCCTATATTACCCAGGACCACCACTACCCACCCCAGCACCCCGCCATGTTACCTGGCCCAGGTACAACACGATCCATTGCTACCTGGTCCAGCCTAATGCTCTTTTGTGTTGCCAGACTGTATAGAAGCACTGAATGGTATTTGGTGATTGGTACCACTAATAGCCAAAGGTACTCCTGCTTTTCTGTTCTCTGTTATTCTGTTATCTCCAGAGGGGCTTTACAAAATCAAACATTGCAGAACCTTGAGTCAGTTTATCATATCTTAATTTTTGATCTGATATTCCCACTAAGATCAGAAATGCTAGCGGAGGAATAATTAGACCCAGTTTTAAAGATAATTGGGTGGGGTACAATGTATCCTAACATGGGCAGCAACTTGTGGATTATGAAAGTTTGAAGGAACCAAATGACTGTGAAGCTCATAACTTCCTCACTTTGCTGCCCAAGCCACACCATGTCCACTCTGTGGCAGGTGGGATAGGGTAGCTGGCACTGACTGCCTGAGAGACTAAAAAATGGATAGGAGAGGGATGCATTCCAGAGCAGGGAGAAACCCAAAGCAGTGGAGGAGCAGGCCTTTGAGAGTCTAAGAGAGGCACTCATCGATACCATGGTCCAGAGCTAAAACTGACAATCAATTGAATTTCTTACCTACCAGGTGAACAAAAACCAAGGCTGATGATTTGCCTTTTTGAGGCTCGGGCCTGTTCCCCTGTTCTCAGGCCACCAAGTAAAATTATCAAGATCTGACTTGCATATTAATAAACAAAGTCCTACTGCCTTCCCTGGGGTAATGCCTACTCCAAAGAGCAGGTCAATATGAGGATAGGCAGGTGGGATCAGAGATAATAAGTGACTGCCCTCATTTTATCGGTTGCACAGCTCCTACCCGGGTTAACAGTGGGGAAAGTGTAAAGGTAAGTTAAAAGTGGAGACAATGTCATATAAAGGCAACAGCCAATAATACATGCATACTACCATCTTTGTAGCCTGCAGGAATTTTCCAGAGATGCTCGACGACTTCAGGTTACACTGGATAAAGAAGCATATTGCATTCTACTGCCAGAAAAATGTGAGGCTGACTCCAAATCACAGAGCAAGAGGCCAGCTGTGTGCTGATTAGAAACAGAATCCTCACAGATGAAGATCACCTCATCAGGGATATTAAAAGTTATTCTTTTTATCGACCTGAGTTATAAATCAGCAAGAAACTATCGTTCTTCCAATCTAATTTCCTGCAGTCGGTTGAGCTATGTGGATGTTTTCTTTGATTTTTTTTGGTATAGCTGGTGTCAGAATTAAAATCAGCCTTGTGAAAATTGGGACGAGAAATTGGACTCAATCATGCTTGTTATTTTGTGTAATAAGAGTATCCATAAAGCTGTAAAATGGTGTCTAAGGCACGCTAACACTTTTTGGGACGAATCACGCTAGAATATTGATGACGGTATTAGCCCGTGACTGGAGGTTATCCACTGAAAGTACATGCAATAGGTTGTAATTTTCAGTGGTCCCTTCCTTAGCCTTGCAGACCTGAATATACGTTGAACAACAGAAAGGAACCCCACCAGTGCTATAGAGGAGATCATCAATCACCCTACTAGTTAAAAACTATTTGACCTAGACTGGCTGTTGTTACCATTCTACAAGTGTTTGATGGTTCTTATACTTGTTTCAATTTGAAAAAAGCTAAATGTTTTATTGCTGGAGAGAATTTTGTTAACTTCAAGGCTTCAACATAAAGCACTTGCTGACAAGAATTAGAGCAGGACTTGGTAATTAAGCAGATCCCTTTTTGGCTCTAGCCCCAGTGGGTGCCCAAAACCAGGCCAATGCATTCTCGTCAGGGTATTCTTAGTTCTTGAGTATGCATAGTAAATGCGTTCTGTAAGTGACTGATGAAGGTCTTAAAAGGTCCTTAAGGATCTTAGTTGGCTTCTGCATGCAAAAGCCACTGTTCACCTATCCCACCACAGATCTAACTGGGGGAGTTTGAAAGGCAACAGTATTTCCATCCAAACTCATTATATGGCATCCTCTTCTACCGATTCCCTGACTGATCCTGAGGGGACGTTAAATTCCTTCCAATGTGTGAGATATATCAGCTGTGGGAAAGTGCTCTACACTGAATCTTGCCACTTGTTACAGCCGCAATGACAATCTTAGAGTAGAACAAGGATCACATTATCTGTGGATATAAAGGTGACTGTGATAATAAACGTTTATGCTTCTGGCCCCTCTCAGGCTGCAGCTACAGGTATTAGCAACATTTTGCAGTTTGCCATCTGCTGTCGTGTCACTGAGGCTCTACTTCAATAGGAGAGAATTACGTTTCACTCAGTTTCGTCAAACAGGCAGCGTGAGAATATGATTTCACTCTAGTTGTAGACTTCCCACGATAAAGGGAGATTGATGATTAAGGAAAACCAGCATGGATTTGTTAATTACAAATCATGTTTAATCAACTTGACTGAGTTTCTGGTAAGTAAACACAGAGGGTTATTGAGGGTACCATGTTTATCGTGGAGCGTATGGACATCCTAAATACATTTGATTAACGGCGTATTATGAACTCACCAGCAAAACCGAAATTTTGTAGAATGAAGGCGACAATAGCAACATTGATACTCAGTGGGACAAGTGACAGGGAACAAAGCAATGTCAAGTTACCCCTCTCTCGTTCACAATCCCCTCCTCCCTCCCATCTCTGCTCCCCTTGTCCTCACTCTCCCCCATCATCCTCACTGTCTCCTGTCCTCACTCTCTCCCATCCTCACACCTCACCCACACCATCCTTACACTTTCCATCGTAACTCTTCTCCATCTAACTTCAATCCTCCCACCGCATACACACTCCCTTACTCATTCTCCACCCCATCGTCCTCACTCTCAGTCATAATTACATAGGCGTGAGTGTGGATTTGGCCCTAATGGATGTGGCAGAAATATGAAAAGATAGGACAGTTGATGAACCATGGCAGCCATTTAAGGAGATACTCAATCTCTCCTAATTAAAATACATCCCAGAAAGGAAGAAAGATTGTAAGAGAAGGACAACACATCCATAACAAACCAAGGAAGTTAAATATATCATAAAGGCAAAAACAAAACCATATTATATTGTAAAGAGCAGTTGCAGGCTAGAGGATTGGGAAATGTTTAAAGGCCAAAACTTTTAAAGACCAACAAAGGGCCACTAAAAAGGAATAAAGAGAGTCTGCCTCAAAGCGATGGTGACTGCAGACCACCCTTCCCAGTCCACCGCACTGTGATTCTAACTGCAGACCAGCCTTCCCTGTGTATCTCACAGCGATTCTAACTGCAGGTCACTCTTCCCAGCGTTTATTTTTAATTTCAAACATATAGTTAATTTAGAAAAGATATATTTCTGTATATAAGTCAAAAACGCAGTTCAGTTCTGTACAGTAGCATATCAAGGAAACAAACAAACATTGGAGTTTGACTCTATCCAAACAAACCAAAAGCATCTCTTACTTGAACCAAACTATATTTACATGCATTTAAGGTATTGGGAGGTTCCGATAACTGAACGGTTCTCAATTTAACTTTGGCAGAAGTACCTCAGACACTGATTTTTCCCCACTGTGCCTTGGCGGCAGCTGCCCCAAGCTTTAGTGAGTCCCCCAGCATATAGGTCTTGACCTTGGAATGTGCCAGTCTGCAAGTTGGTGTCAACTCCTTGCTTTCGAAGACCAATAAGTTTTAGGCAGACCAAAGAGTGTCTTTCACCAAGTGGATGGTCCTCCAGTGGCAATTGATTTTCATCTTTGTGTGCGTCCAAGAAACAGGTCGTAGAACACAGAGACCTGCCAATGCACCTCACTGCGATGGTGCCTGCAGGCTACTCTTCCCAGTGTACCTCGCTATGATGTTAACTGCAGATCACTGTCCACAGTCTCATCTTCTGTTCTTTGAAATAGCGCCATATGATACTTTGGGTCAACATGAAAGGATGAAGGCCTTGGTTTAACATCTCATCTAAAAGGCAGAACCTCCTGCTAGGCAACATTCACTCAAAATAGCATTTGAGTGTCAGGTTTTGATTTGGAAACTTGTCTTACCGAGACCAGACCTTAATATAAGAGAGAAAGAGTAAGGAAAGCAATTGATGGCATAGGATTAAGAATAAACATCTTACACACAATAAACTGAAACGGAATTCATTCCTTTTAATTTTTGTGTTTGCAGCTTTCATTAAAATAAATATAAATGTAGCTTATTCATTATTAGAAATTCTTTTGCTGCATTTTGGTTTCATTTCTTTGCTTTGTCCTTTTGATATTTTGTTCTGTTTGGTTTAAAGTTTCTACTTTATGTTCCGCTTCCAGCCTTTTACTACATTTGCTTTGCGTTTGTCTTTAAGGTACTTTGCGGTCACATCCAATGTACATAATTCACTCTTTATACACAGTCCATGAATCCAGCCTCATTTATCCTCTCAATCCCAGCTACCCTGTACTTCTGTGTAAAGTTTGTTCCGCTCACTTAAGTACAAGATCTTTGAACAGTCACCTTCAAAGGGATTCTCGGAATAACTGCTGCACAAATTCAAGAACTACATGCATATGTCGATAAAAAGACGACTTTGTGTAACACCGTTTTATATTCATTAATGAGCGAGTGGTTAAAACTAATGGGCTGAGAGAGGGATTGGTGGAATTAAGAGGGAAAATGAAAGGTGGTGGGTGAGGTGGATGTTGTACTGCATCACGTCTGATTTTGGACACTTTTTCAGAAGTTCAGCCATTGTCTATTGCTGGAGGCAAATACCTAAGTGAGTACGAAGGTAATAGGTAATGGTGCTTAAGCTGCTGATTTTCTTTTTCCCAAACAAGACTGTGGGGACATTGATGCCCTTGGCTTCTGGACTTGCTCAGTGGTCCTTGTTGCCAACATTGTTAGATTACTGCATCTTGCCAGTGGCGAGTCCAGTCTGGCCCTGTTGGCTATCTGGCTTCAGCTAGTCCAGAGGTTGATGGGGGAGCAGAAATGCTGCCACCCTAACAGAGAATAGGGTTTGCTGCATTCATGGAGCTATTGGTCTGTGCTTCATCATCTCCAATGGTCTGATGATGATGATGACGATGTGGAACGCACCAGAGAATTGATCATTGTCTCTGTCACAGTTTGAACATCCGAGGAGACACTAGAACCTGGAGCCAAATGAAATGCTTCCATTTAGGTTGTCACTTTATGTTAATAATGCTGTCTGTCCTGCTTCAGTGCCCATAGTACAGAGCATACACTCCATGGTTGACTGTTATTGTCTTTATGTCCCTCTAGCACCCCCATCACAAATTGAAGTTGAACTCTTCCATATGAAAACTGAAAAAAACTGCGGATACTCTAAATCAGGAACAAAAACAAAGTTGCTGGAAAAGCTCAGCGTGTCTGGCAGCACCTGCGAAGGAAAAAACAGAATTAACGTTCCGGGTCCGGCTACCCTTCCTCAGACCTGTTCCCCAGCTCTGAGGAAGGGTTGCCAGATCTGAGACATTAACTCTGTTTTTCCCTTCGCAGGTGCTGCCAGACCTGCTGAGCTTTTCCAGCAACTTTGTTTTTGTTGGCTGTAGGATCATGGGCAAATAGTTTAGTGTTCAGTGTAATTTGTTACACATAGCCATGAGCCATTTGATCTTTTTCTATGAGCCCTGGAAGTCATCAATTCTTTCTGCTGGAGTCCTAAGGTCTAAGCTCACCATCTGTTGATTTAGTTCCAAAACTGTTCTTTCATACTGCCCTTGCTCCTGTGTATTAATTTTGGATAAATCATCCAGTGCAGACCCCTCTATCTTCTGCACAATGCTGGGCAACAGTGTCTGAGCGGATGCCTGCAAGGTTGAGTAGGTATGAGACTGAAAAAGATGCAAAAGGATCCTTTATTTCTTCTGGAGATGAGAAAAAGTACACAGCAACACCAACTGTTTTATTTCATGCTTTAAAGCGATAATATTCGTTGTACATTGAGGTTTGGAGTATCTCAGACTATCGTTGTTTTCACATACTCTATGCCTCAGGCTTCTTGCTCCATATCAGTAAACAAGGCTCGTCAACCCCTTAGGCACTACACCACTCCTTTATTTACACTTATAGATAGTAGGTTATCAAATACAGCTGTCTGGTGTAGACTCTAAAATCACCCTCTTCACATGTTCATTGAATGGACAAAGTTTTGCTTCATAATGATTATAAATTTGAAGTTGTAACTTTGACTATTTGACTTTCCACGCAATATTTATGGACAGGAAAATACTTCCCAGTGATAAAAACAAAGTTGCTGGAAAAGCCCAGCAGGTCTGGCAGCATCTGTGAAGGAGAAAACAGAGTTAACGTTTTGGGTCCGGTGACCCTTCCTCAGAATCTGTAATGAGTTGCTCCTCCAATTAGAGACTTTTTCTTCTCTTTTTCTCTTTCTCTCTCTCTTTCTCTCTCTCTCACACACCTTCCACCAATCGCAGGCTGCTTCGCACCCTCGCACCCAGCGTTGTTGCTGGTAGTGAGCCTATCAGCAGCAGCCATGGGTGAAAACCAGCCTGTGATTAGAGGAGCAGCTGGGTAAGTAAGTCATGTGAATGAATGAGTTTAAAACCTGTCATCAAAGGAATACCCAACCAATTGGGAGCCAAGAAAGGTTGAAATCACTGAGGTAATGGATTGCTTCAAAATGAACATGAAATCTCTAGCTTAAGGCTGCATACATTCAGGGACACTGTGTGAGAGAAAGATGTAGTGTACGCAATAGTAATGAACGCTGTGTCACTTGTTTCTTTTCATTTTAACCTGAGATTGAGAACTGAAATGCTGTAGAAATGGCAGTAACTGTCTGCTTCATACCTCCCAACATTTTGCAGATGTGATAGAAATTCATTAGCTATGACCTCACCAGTAGACTGAAGGCATCTTTAATTCCTCAGATGACATGTCCATCCTGGGCCTCCTGCAATGCCACAGTGATGCCACCCGAAGGCTGCAGGAACAGCAAATCATATTCAGCCTGGGAACCCTGCAGCCCAATGGCATCAATGTGGATTTCACAAGCTTCAAAATCTCCCCTCCCCCAACCGCATCCCAAAACCAGCCCAGCTCATCTCCACCTCCCTAACCTGTTTTTCCTCTCACCCCAAGCCACACCCCCATCTCCTATCTACTAACATCATCCCGCCCCCTTGACCTGTCCGTCCTCCCTGGACTGACCTATCTTCTCCCTACCCCCCTACCTACACTCACCTTTGCTGGCTCCATCCCCGCCTCTTCGACTTGTCTGCCTCCTCTCCACCTATCCTCTCCTCTGTCCATCCTCTATCCGCCTCTCCCTCTCTCCCTATTTATTTCAGAACCCTCTTCCCCTCCCCCATTTCTGATGAAGGGTCTAGGCCCGAAACGTCAAGTTTTCCTGCTCCTATGCTGCTGCTTGACCTGCTGTGTTCATCCAGCCCCATGCTTGTTATCTCGGATTCTCCAGCATCTGCAGTACCTTTTATCTCTGTATCTTTATACTGATGGCTTTCAGTGTGCAGAAGAGAGTGTGCACCAGTTATTTTGTTGCAAACTTACATCTATTCTCTTTTATTAATTTAAATACTGTGGTGCCTAAGAAAGTATTAGTTCCTCGTTTGTTGTGGCTTTTAAATGTTATGGTGGGTGGATAATTGAGGATTTTAATGAATTCTTCCAATTCTGCTTCTGTGTGAGTCCAAACAGCTGACATTCAACTCGAATACTGTAATGTATAACCAAATAAATGCTTTAGTGAGAATGAAAAATGAATCCCTGAAAATCAGGAAGAATATCTCAAGAAGAGACTTCCCAAAAAGATTTTGTCCCCTAACATAGGCCCAGGTTCAAAGAAGCAAAGCAATTGCAATTGTCTGACAAAGCTTTGGTTACATATCATATTGAAACTTACAGTCTTGCCAAACTTAAATAAAATGTTTTGACCTTACTGTGACCATGGTTTCCAATTCTGGGTATCAGAAAGATGTGAAACCTTTTGTAGAGGGTTTGAAAGAGATTTACTGAAATGACTCCAAAGATGCAGGATTGCAGAGATGCTGGGATAATTGTCCTTAGGAATTGTCAATCCTGGGGGAATTTGATGGGGTGAAAAGAATAGAAATATTGTTTCCAATAGCTGACGGATCAACATTCAAAAGGCCCAGATTTAACTTCATGATTTGATTGGCAAAATAATAAAAGGTTGCAAGAAGTAAAACACTGATAAAAAGATTGGTTAGGATTTTGGATGTACTTTCTTCCTGATATTGTGCTAGATACAGTTTCAAATTCGTGGTCAAGAGAAAATTGGATAATTACTTGGAGAAAACAAACAGGGAAAGAATGCATATGGCTAGGGAGACTGGTCCGGCTGGATTTCTGTTTGAAAGAACTGGCACGAATGTGATGGATTGAATGGCTTCTTTCAGTGCTAAACCATCCTATTCAATACGACCCAAAGTGCACAGGGACTGTTGTGGGTTAAATATGGGGCTGTAGAAATAATGAGGAGAAAAACACCAGGACCCATGTTCCTTTCTCCCCTGGCCCTGGGTTGAGACAATATAACTTGAATATTAACCCCTTCAGAACCACAACAGCAGTGTTATATTTTTATATCATGACAGCTGAATTATTGCCACACGCAGTGCAAGAGTATACGTTCCTTGAATTGATTCTCAATGCTTTAGGTAGCAGCAGAACCATCAATGGCAGTCATCATAGAGGCCACTGCATCTGGGGCAAGACACAACCCTCCTGGCTACCCAAGGAAGCTATGGAAGATCTCCAGTTTGTGACTGTAAATCGAGGAAAATTTACAGGCAAGAACTTCTTTCTTCAGAAAACTATTTCCGGAAATCAAAAATGAAGGTTAACAAGCCCTACAGAATTTTTTTATCCACAAAGTAAAGCAGTGGATGAAAGGAGGGATAGGAGATGAGTAGCAAGTTGCCACCAGGCGCAGAAAGACAACCCTTCACTGCCAACATCAAAAATATCATCATCTTCATCCTGCACTGCCTTCTGTTCTGATGGAATTGTAGAGAATGAAGCTAAATTAAGGACACAATGGTATTGAGAGAGATAATAGGAACTGCAGATGCTGGGGAATCCAAGATAACAAGGTGTAGAGCTGGATGAACACAGCAGGCCAAGCAGCATCATAGGAGCAGGAAAGCTTGACGGAATCATTTCCGATGAAGGGTCTAGGCCCGAAACATCAAGCTTTCCTGCTC
>JAHRHZ010000039.1:11314845-11355637 GCA_024137785.1 Ginglymostoma cirratum
CCCCCTCTCTCCCTATTTATTTCAGAACCCTCTTCCCCTCCCCCATTTCTGATGAAGGGTTTAGGCCCGAAACGTCAAGTTTTCCTGCTCCTGTGATGCTGCTTGACCTGCTGTGTTCATCCAGCCCCATGCTTGTTAACCTGTGTTACCTGTTCACTTTTGTATCAAAGCAGCTTATTCACTCTCTCTCCTGTTTAACGTTACAGCTAATGACCAAGTTCTCCCTCAAGTGCCCTTAAGCCATGCCATGTCTGTCAAATCAGCATGACAGCTTCCCTAGTATTTGGGGCGACTGTATTATTTTTGCAGATTCTTATAATGAAAGAGCTGTTCAAAGAAGGTATTAGTTTCTTTCTTTTCACATTTAGATGCATTAAATGTTCATTGAGGTTTGATAAAACCTTGTTTCTCACAGTTGTGGTACACAACATTAATTAATCAGATCATTTTCAGGTTCCATTTCGAATATGACAAAACAGAATTGCTGAAAATTCTTAAAAATTCAAATATAATGTAAATAAATCTTGGCTGGTCCTCGATACAAAGCAACATATGCAAGTAATGCTTCTGAAATTTTGTTCAAATTCGACTGTAGACTTAATTATAGGAAATACACAGCAGATTGATCACTAGCTAAAAGATACTTTTCAATATTCGTGTTGTTTTTATCTTGAGTGCAGATTTCCCCCAGCTTACACACTGTCATGTGAGTACTGTGGGACTCCGGAACAAATTTGCGATGGTGTTATGAAGCTGTTCCTCACTGGGCCTAACTAGCATAATGTGGGTGGAGTTAGCTCTACTGTGAAGATAAAACGCAAGTAGAGAAGCCCAGAGAGTGTATTGATTGGCATTAGGTGCTACAATTTATTGCTGCAATTATTGCTAGAATTTCATCTTAATATGTAATAAGTAGCAATTATAAAAAGTAAAAGCCTGATGATATTTTTTGACCCGAAGTGTGGCTTGTATGTGGTATGAACTGCCCCGAGGAAGTGATGGATGTAGGTACAGTTACAACATTTAAAAGACATTTGGATGTTATATGAATAGAGATAACATTGCACACATGGAAGTCCTGTTCTTTGTGATGATCTAATTACATTCTAGTTTTCATCAAAGGTGGACAGTAATATGTAACATTTAAAGATCAACTTTAATACAATTAAGATAACTCATTTGAAACAATCTAAGAGGAAAGCAGTGTGATCAGATCAGAGCCAATAACCATGAAGCAATATGGAGGTGTCACAAATGACTGGCAAGATTCAAGACTAACAACATCACAGGAACTGTAATTGCAGATTGTGTCATATACCATAAACAAAATCTCAGCAGGTCAGGCAGCATCTGTAGAGAGAAAGCAGAGTTAACGTTTCAAGTCCAGTGATTTTCAAGGTCAGGTTTAGAGGTATATGGGTCAAACACAGGCAAATGGAACTGGTTTAGTTTGGGAAACTTGGTCAGCATAGATGGTTTGGACCAAAGGGTCTGACTCTATGACACTATAATTTTATGACTAGAACCCCAAAGTCAATGGTATGAATGTAGAGCCACAAAACAAAAGACTCGTAGCCAGCTATTTACAAGAATCCAACTCATTTCTTTGAAGCTGGCTGAGACCCAGGTCCCACGCAGTCGTCAGCTGCTCATTCTTAATTTCAAAGCACCACCCACAGAAACAAAGACCTTCATCTTAATCACAAGTGGGACAGTGTTAGGATGGAAGTTAAAATATCAGGATCGGGCAACTTGACCCCTAATTGACCCCAGTGTGGCCTTATTCCTGCTCCTTTGTCTTTAAATGTGCAAGAATTAGGTAATTCATGAGGGTCTTGTGAAAGGCAATCTGGGCTGAATCTGCACAGCAAAGTATCAGTCTTTTGGCATCATTGGTACCACAAATGCAACTTAATAGTTACAATATGTTAATGTGTCTCTGCTATTAAAATCAGCAGGACCACTGGATCCTAACCAGGTTATTAACGATTTTTGGCCTCATCTGCATCTTCCGTGCCTCCCTTGAAATATCAGGATCTTTGTGATTGTTGTCCAGCTCTCGATATGTCTTGGAGTTTGTCAGATATCAGACTGTCCCTTTCCAGGGCTATGTTCTTTAAAATGGTTCAAAGTAATCCCAACTGTTCTTATGGAACAACATAATGCTCTCAGAAGGGTGTGATGTATTTCCCCACAAAGTATCCCTTATTGCTGCAGACAGAGGAATTTATTTTGTAAAATTTGGTAGAACATGTAAATGAATGTAATTTTTAATCAATTTGCACAACAATCGATAACATTTGGCCTGGATTCTGCAGTTAGCAGCCGAGTGGTAGCATCATCGCTGACTTTAAAGAAAGCTGCCCACAAAGAGCTGGTGATCTCTCCATTCCAAGTGTCAGCCATTGGCTGAGGAATCTGGGCTAAAAGAAATGTGTTCAATTGTAGATGTGATTCTGCAATAGGATATTATTTGCCAAGTAACCCCAAGCGTGTTAAGAATGATACTGGAAACTAATTTAATATTCTCAGCCCCACAGCGTGGCGCACTTATACATACTGATAGCTAAATATATTTATACACAGGGCCCTGTTCTGTGCTGATGGAATATATACACGCACCTCACTGACCAATCCCAATCCCCACTTCTTACCTACACTCACCTTTACTAGCTTTATCCCCACCTCCTTGATCTGTCTGTCTTCTCTTCCACCTGTATGCTGCACTATCTACCTGCTATCACCACCCCCCCACTATTTATTTCTGAGACCGCTTCCCCTCCCCCATTTCTGAAGAAGGGTCCAGACCCGAAATATCAGCTTTCCTGCTCCTCTGATGCTGCCTGGCCTGCTGTGTTCATCCAGCTCCACACTGTGTTATCTCTGACTCCAACATCAGCAGTTGTTACTATCTCTGAGTGAGATATACACGGAGTGTGTCTGCTTTAACTCAACAAAACAGGTAACAGCCATTTGCTAGTTCATTTCTTCAGGCCTCATTGCCTTGACCAGTCAGAGTCAGCCTGCCAAGTTTTTAAATTTGAACAAAGGTTGGCAATTATCTGTCAGTCATCAGCCAATTGGATGCATCCTCTGTGGCAATGTATCCACCAATCAGCACTCTCTGCTCATGTAGTATATCAAGGTTGATTTTCCTTTACATTGGAATTCTTGCAAATTGTCCTGATGTGTATAAAATGAAAAACCTCAGTGTGTTTTCTCTTCAGTAATACTCAACCTCTGTACTACCAAACAATCATTTGGTCAGATACAAGGATCAAATACAGCACATCAACAACATAGTTCAGCTTTCAAGTAAGTTAAGAACAGGTAAATTATCAATCAAATTTCTCAAAGAGTGTATTAAGCAATCTTAATATTAATGCCAAAGGTTGGACAAGTGTTCATTTCTAAAAGCACTGGTAATTCTAAAGTCAGACGCAGGCTCACAATTGAATAAGTGCTTACGTGAGAAGAGATTGAACAGATTAGTAACCCGATTACCATTTTATGCAGTGCTTTATGCTACACTTGATCTAAAGTGTGTAGATTTCTTTCATTTTTGATGGCATGCTCTTAGGCCTCTGTAGATCTTTGATAGATAACCACAGCATAAACAGTACCCATTAGAAACATGTCTACACCATAAATGCACTTGAGCTAAAAACATTTGGCAACACAGTAACAAAGCCATTAAACATGTAGTTATTCTTTCAGGCCTTATACTCTATGAAAACAAGGAGTTTGTTCTTGCGTATGGTTCAAATGGATAAAAAAGTATTTGTTGTGTTTGAACTACTCTTCTCTCAGCAATACTACCATAAATCAGAATCTGCGGAAGATGATGAATCTTTCAAAGTCTCTTGAGTTTCTCTAAAACACTCATTGTGGAATTCCATATAACTTGTTCAATTTTCACATAGAGTTATACGGCACAGAACTAGACCCTTTGGTCCAATTCATCCATGCCAACCAAGTTTCCCAAACTAAACTAGTCCCATTTGCCTGCGTTTGGGCCATATCCCTCTACACCTTTCTTATTCAAGTACCTATCCAAATGAAGCTTCTCCTTAAAACTCAAACCCTCCAGTCCTGGCAACATCCTGGTACAACCTCAACATAATGTTCCAAATCTTGTACTCAACAGTCTGAGCAGTGAAGGCATGTATGCTAAACTGTGACGCAACTTTCAAAGAATTACATCACTGAACCCCTAGGTCTCTGTGTTCGACAACATTACTCAGTATCCTACCATTAGCTAAGTAAATCCTGCCTTTGTTTGTGTTAATAAAATGCAATCTCACATTTATCCAAATTGAACTCCATCTGTCTCTCCTCATCCTATTGACCCAATTCTGAGATCCCTTTGTAATCTTAGATAACCACTGTCGACTATACCACCAATTTTGATGTCATCCACAAACTTACTAACCATGCCTCCTAAATTCTCATCCAAATCATTTATATAAATGTCAAACAAAAGTGGACCCAACACTGGTCCCTGCGGAACACCATTGGTCATAGATGTCCAGTCTGAAAAACAACACTCCACCACCAAACTTTGTCCCCTACCGTCAAGCCAATTTTGTATCATGAAACACAAATATCTGACAACATTGACCAGCCTCGACACCAGCCCAGATATACATCAATGAATCCAACAAAAGGACAGGAACAGACATCTTCAATAAATTTTTACCATATCAACAAAATACTCCGCACTCTAAATGCTAAGTTGTAAGGCAGGTCCACTAGTCCTGCTGTTCTGCTCAAAAGCAAGTGAGAAAACAATTTCTGGACTTGTGAAAAAGGAATGAGCTAACAGGTAATATCTACACAGCTCACTATGTCTGTGCATGTATGCATTGTTCAAGAAATACAACAGTGAATTTTTTTATGTACGAATTTTATGATGACCAGTTCCGCACAACGTGAGCTGGACAAATATTTGGGTGAGTTGCTACAGCCAGATAGAACCAAGTTTTTCACATGTACTGTAAAGGATTCCTTGATATTTGTGAATACCATACAGGATTTGTGTATCAATTCCAATGCATTGACGATGTGTTTTTTGCCATTGCCAGCCTATTCACCAACATGCCACTCAAAGAAGCCATCAATATCTTTACTGCAGTCCTCTGTCATGGTGATCTAGCCTACCACCATTGTGTGAATCAGAATTCATTCAACTTACGAACTGAGTAATGCACATGGTTGAGTTCAGTTTTAATTGCACTTTCAAAATAGATGTTGTTGTCATGGGATCCCCACTAGCCCCAGGTCTTGCAAACATCTTTAGAGTTTCTTGATAAATGTCCCTTCAATAGAATGACACCCAATCTCCTGCCTTTTGCCTATCTTCAATATGTTGATGATCCATTTGCTATACTTGAATCCACAACTGTCTGCAAGAATTTCCTTGCATCTTAATGGACTCTGACCTGCACTGAAATTCACCTTTCAAATGGAGCAGTCAAATAAACTGCTTTTTCTTCTGAGGAAAGGTCACTCGACCTGAACCATTAACTCTGATTTCTCTCCACAGATTCTGCCAAATCTGCTGATCTTTCCCAGAAATTTCTGTTTTTATTTCTGATTTACAGCATCCACAGCTCTTTTGGTTTGTAAACTTGCTTTACTTGATGTCCTGGTTGGGGAATCAGCCTGGGGTTCTCTACTGCTGCCCAGCACAAGCCTACCTTCACTGGTCAGTGTATACATTGGAATCCTGACCATTAAACATGTTAAAATTTTAGCCTAGTAGGTAACATTGTAAATAATACCTGAACTATTTGTCCACCATCTAAAATTGATGCTGAAACATGACAAATCAAAGCCATCCTGCAGGATGATGCCGACTCTGATTGGATCATTGCTTGGAATGCAGACTCATGAATGGGTTTAAGACTTTCACTTATAGATCTGAAAAGTGCCCAGTATACTTTGGCTTAACCTAAAAGCAGTGTTTGTCAATGACAGGATGCCGCCATCAAGCCAAGAGAATGCCCTACCTATCACACAAACAAGGCATGTGGTTTTTGAATTTGAGTGCTGGTGTGGTGTTGAGACTAGTGCATCACACCAACAACACGTTTCTTTAGCTGTTCACAGCTAACAAACTACTGACCACAACCAACCAGCTTGTGCTTTGAGCACTTACATTAGATATGATTCTGTGATTGGGCAATATCTGCTAAATAATCCAGTGTATGTTATGTATTATACTGATGACCAATTTAAGTTGTTGGGTTGGAAATTTGGTGCAGTTATATATAGTGGATTTTACATAGAGTAATACATCGGACCGTGTTTTTTGATCTGCGGAATATTCTTAAGCGCTTCCTGTCTTTACGGGAGAATATGTGGCTTAAACTGAAGACCGAAGTACATTTCCAATTTCCACTTCCTTCGAAAACAAAAGCAAAAGTGCTGTTGTTGCTGGAGACAGGCAAAAAAAGAATGTTGGTGATACTAAGCAGGGTTGGCAGAATCTGTGGAGTGGGAAACAGAGTTACATTTTGAGTTTATGATTCTCTTTCAGATCTGCCTTTGCCTAATCCAGAGAGGGGTGCTGGTGGAGTGTTCCTTTTCAGGCTGGAGGCCTGTTACTAATGGTGTGCTGCAAGGATCAGTGCTGGGTCCACTGTTTTCTGTAATTTATATAAATACAGGAGGTGTGCTTGGTAAGTTTGCAGATGACACCAAAATTGTTGGTGTAGTGGACAGCGAATAATGTTATCTCAGAATACAACAGGACTTTGGTCAGTTGGGTAAATGCACCAAGATGGGGCAGGTGGAGTTTAATTTAGATAAATGTGAGGTGTTGAGGCAAATCAGGGGAGGATTTGTACAGCTTAACGGTAAAGTCCTGGGGACTGTTGCCAAACAAAGAGATCTCAGGGCAGAGGTTCATTGTTCCTTCAAAGCGGAATTGCAGGTAGACCGTGTAGTCAAGAATGCATTTGGTACACATAGCTTTGATGGTCAGTGCATTGAGTATTAGAGTTGAGAGATCATGTTGCGGCTGTACAGGACATTGGTCAGGTTACTTTTGGAATACTGCGTTCAATTCTGGTCTCCCTGCGATAGGATTGATGTTGTTAAATGTGAAAGATTCAGAAAAGATTTACATGGATGTTACCAGGGTTGGAGGGTTTGAGCTATAGGGAGAGGCTGAATAGATTAGGCTATTTTCCCTGGAGCGTCGGAGGCTGAGCGATGACCTTATAGAAGATTGAAAAATCATGAAGGACATGGATAGGGTGAATAGCCAAAGCCTTTTTTTCCCAGGGTAGTGGAGTCCAAGACTAGAGGGCGCAGGTTTAAGGTGAAGGGGGAAAGATTTAAAAGGGACTTTAGGGCCAACATTTTCACACAGAGGGTAAAGAATTGGTGGAGGCTGGTACAATTACAACATTGAAAAGGCATCTGGATGGGTACATGAATGAGGAGGGTTTAGAGGGATATGGGCCAAATGCTGGCAAATGGGTCTAGATCAGTTTACGATATCTGGTCGGCATGGATGAGTTGGACCAAAAGATATGTTTCCATGCCGTACATATCTATGACACTATAATTTGACTTAATGTGAAGATTTCACTTTCTGTCAATCTGCATGCGTTTTGTTCCTAAAAAGGTAGATGGGTCACTGTAAACCTGTGTCCTACCCAATTATATTGGCCTTTCCTCTGCTCTCTCCCACGCCAACCTGTCTACAGTTTTATAAGGACCAGGCAAGGCCAAGGCTGACCTGAATGCCTTTGCCCAGATTAAGCCCCTTATCCGGCCTGAGTTATGAGGATGGCTGGTGAGGTTTAAGGATGAGGGAAAGACAGTCAGGTCACTGTGCTCAAGTTTATACTGGGAATTGTGGTGGAACAATGATGTCTCCCTCAATGGCCACTTTACACATCGGCAATACCCGTTCACAAGGTCCACGCTGCACTGGCTCATCTTCTTCATCAAGACCCCTGCCCGTCTCTCCCTACCTTCCCACACCAACATATGAGGACCCACAACTACCTGCTTCTGGTCTCAGGGACTTGGATTCTGAGCCCTGCTTGTAGTGGCAGTCCTGGCCACTGTTGCTTTTTTATTCATTCACGGATGAGGGTGTTGCTGGCTAGGCCAGCATTCATTGCCCATCCCTAATTGCCCAGACGGCACTAAAGGGTCAAACACATTACCGTGGGCCTGGAGTCACATGTAGGCCAGACCAGGTAAGGATGGCAAGGGAAGGTTTCCTTCCCTAAAGGACATTAGTGAACCAGACGGGTTTTTCCAACAATCAACAATGGATTCATGGTCATCATTAGATTCTTAATTCCAGATATTTATTGAATTCAAAAGCCACCATTTGCCCTGGCGAGATTCGAACTCGGGTTCCCGGAGCATTACCTGGGTCTCTGGGCTAACACTCCAGTGGCAATATCACAAGACCATTGCCTCCCCTACAGGTACAGGTACTACCACTACAGGTACTTTAGGAACGAGGAAGCCATGGACCAATCAGACTGCCCTACAGCTATCTCAGATGGCACTTACTCTTGGGTGAGGGGCAGAAGTCCCTTATCCAAGTGATTGGCAGAGGGGCTACCTATTCTCTATGAGCGGCGAAGGGGGGAAAACCCTACCATCAAAAAAAATCCTATCCCAGGAATATCTTAAAGAGGTACGTGTCTAAGATTAGCCCAGATGGAAATGGCAGGTGGATCAGGCATGGGAAAAGGGTGGCACTGCCACTTTTCCAGGCTGGCTGCCCAGTTTCAGAGACAATAATCAGTCTCCTGCTTTTGATTCCACGCACACAGTGGCCTTGGAGATTTTAGCATGCATGTTCTGAGTCAAGATTTTATTACACTTGAGATTGGACTTTGTATCCGAGACAGTTTTTTTCACATTTTGAAGTTATTAGGTCATCCTGATTCATATAATAAAAATAGCATTAGATAATTCCCCAAGACAGCATCCTATATTTAGTCAAGCTGTTTTCTTGGCTTCTTAATGGTACAAATAGTAAAATCTCAATATTTGATGGACTTTTTCACAAGGGACAGCTGAACAAGGCCATTAAGTTACAATATCCAGTACTTTGACAGGATGATGTTGCACAGATGTGCATAATATACATTGAGTGGTGACCTTTTGTCCTAAAAAGTATCAGATCGCCCCTGTGTGAGAAAAATGAATTGGCCATGCTTTACCTCCCACAATAGTCAATGATATAAAGATATGGGATAAGACAGCTTGCTAAGAATGAAATCTTCATTATAGACACACTGGGCTGAATTTACCAGAAAAGAGCTCAGTGTTGTTTTTGGCAAGTTTTCTGGAGTGTTTCTCTCTGCTTGGCCTAGCGTTTTTTTTTGCACTGTATTCCCAAACTCGCCTCATTATTTAGGCACCACACCCCAACGGCAGCCCACTCATCAGACACTCTCTTCGTCGAGAGACAGAAGTGGTGGCCACTGCCGAGGCCTCCCAGATTTGTGGCACCAATTTTCTTCCTTTATTCATTCATGGGACGAGGGTTTCACTTGCTAGGCAACATTTATTCCCCACCCCTAATTGCCCAGAGGGCAGTTGAAAGTCAACCACATTGCTGTGGATCTGGAGTCACATGTAGGCCAGACCAGCTAAGGATGGCAGTTTCCTTCCCTAAAGGACATTAGTGAACCAGCTGGGTTTTTCCCCAACAATCAACAATGGATTCACAGTCATCTTTAGATCCTTAATTACAGATATTTTATTGAATTCAAATTTCACCATCTGCCATGGCGGGATTTGAACGTTGGTCCCCAGATGTTATCTGGGTCTCTGGGTTAACAGTCCAGCGACAATGCCACTAGGCCATTGTCTCCCCTGCTATCTTTAAAACCCAGGCACGCATCTAGCAGATGACAGCTGCCCTGGTCCTTTTGTTTATGCCTTGATTATATCAGACAGAAGGTAATTGGAATGTTGCTTTTCTGAAGGCAACCTGGAGATCCCACTGGTGCAATGATTGTCCATGGAGCGTGCCCTGAGAGGTTGGTGTGAGCAGCAAATTGAAGTTACAAAGTTACCACTCCGATTTCTATGTTGGGAATCATTCACATTTAGTTCCCATCCAGTGGGTGGGAAAATAAGGAACTACAGATCAATGTGAGATGACAATTTAAAGAGGATGTTGATATATCCAAACAGGCTTCTCACTGCTCACTACCCGTTCTCTGCTCAACACTTGGTCGGCAATGAGTTTTTTTCTGTCGACAGCAAGAGGCTCCTTACTGCCAATCGCATGCAATTCTCACAATTCTCTTGCCAATGCTCACATTGTTCAGTGTCTGTGAAGATTCTGCAGTTCAAACATACATATAATGCACTGTTATCTAATTTTTATGTACCCCTTTTATAACGATCACCTTAATACCTGGGGACTAATAGCACACACAAGAATACAGCATTCTTTAAACAGCCCAGGTTTTGACTTCATACTATACAGATGTACACATGCCTGTGGATTTTCTCTCATTGAAATTTCAATCCAAAAACAATATACACAAAGAAAGGTCACGGTGACTACAACCTCCTTCAGCCTTATAACCCCCTGGGACTTCTGAATTCCTTCAAATCCAGCTCATCCCTCAGTCACTTCACCCCATCATTGGCAGACATCCTGAACCTAGGCCGCTTCCTCTCTGAACCTCTTCACCTCTGCACGTCTCTCTCAGTCTTTCTCTGCGTCTCTGCCTGTCTCTCTCTGTCCCTCTCTCTCTCTCTCTTTCTCTCTCTCTGTCTTTTTCCACCTTTTTGGACATTCCTTTAAATCTCTTTTGTCAAGATGTGAACTGGAATGCCCATTCTTTGGCTCGATGCTAATTTCTATCCGATCACTCTCCTCTAAAACATGCTGACATGTTTTACGATCCTAATGTCACTATATAAATATATACTTTTGTTGTTACGAAAATACGAGACAGGTGAGATGAGCATATATGGTGCAGGATATGCTGGCCTGGTGTTGCAAATAGTGTGCCTTCTAAAATACATGCTGGCCTGAAGTTCATGGTATTATCTGGAGTGGAATAGGAGCCTAGAGTTGTGCGGAAAATCAGGAGGAGATCCCATCGTGCTAATATTGGCACATTGCTTCTGCATTTTACAGAGGCAGGAAAGTCACCATTACTGTGCACAAGGACTGAAATTAATCCTGGAGACAAAGTCATTGAGATTAATTTGCATATGCTTGTCTGGGATTTTAGAGTCTGGTGTTTCATTATCCTCAAATGGGAATCTCAGACCTACAGATTAACGGCTAGGTAAAGTTGGCAACAGTAAGACTATGTCTCGGCATCACTCCTGGAAGTCAGGCAGATTGAGATGTTTTGGCTGATTGTTGGCTGCCTCAAAATGAAAGAGACAGGAGGCAATTTTCAGGAACTGGTCTCAAAGACTGGGAGCTGATTGTTGTGGTGAACACTCAGGAAGGGATCCAGAGGGGCATTGATGCAGGTGCAAAAGGGGAGTAATGGGCAGAGACACAAGGGAAGTCAACAAGAAGGGCGGCGCATGAGTCGGAAAGGAACTACAGGCCAGGAGACTTATGCATAGACCCTGACAACAAGGGAGAGAGAGGGCTGTTGGCTTTGGAACCATCACTACAAGATTCTATTGATTGTACCCGTGTGGTTGTCAAGGCTCCCATTTATCAGCCAATGGCCTTCATCAATGGGAAGGGATACTTTGCACTAACAGACAGCTATTGTTTGACAGCCAGAAACAGATTGTGCAGCTGTTTGCATGGTTGCCAGGAAGCAGTAATGATGACTCTATGTTTCAACAGCTTCAGTAACCAAGGCTGTTGTATCTTCCAGTGTCTCCATGGGTAGATTCTCAGTTTGGGTTCTATCAGGGCCACTCAGCTACTCACCTCATAACAGTCCCGATCCAAGCATGGACAAAAAAACTGAATTCCAGAAGTGAGGTGAGAATGACTGCTGTTTACTTCAAGGTGGCATTTGACTGAATTAGCATCAAGAGCTCAACCAAAATGGGAGTTGATAAGAATCCAGAGTAAAACCCACCACCGGTTGGAGACATATCAAGTGCAAAGGAAGCTGTCTGTGGTTTTTGGATGTCAGCTCCAGGATATCACTGCAAGAGTTCCTCAGTGGGGTTTCCTAGACCCAATCATCTTCAGGTGCAACAAAAACAGAAATTGCTACAAGAACTCATAGGTCTGGCAGCATCAGTGGAGAGTTAGTGTTTCAGGCCCAGTAATACTTCTTCAGCTCCTTTATAAATGACCAATGGTTATTAAGTCAGAAGTGAGAACATTTGTCAATGAATTCACAATTTTGGCAGCATTTGCGACTCCTCATAGACTGCTTCAGTATCTGTACAAGTGCAGCAAGACCTGGACAATAGCCAAGTTTGCACCAATGTTCAACAAGATTATTACCTGTTACTAAAGTGCTAATTAATATCTATGTTGAACAACACAGAATATAATCATCAGTCCTTCACATTCAATGACATTGCCATCACTGAAATCATCATCAACATCCTGAGTTGCTATTGACCAAAATCTGAACTGCACCAGTCATATACATATTTTGGTTACAAGGGCAGGTCATCTGCTAGGATTTCTGTAGCAGATAACTCACTCCTGTCTCCTCAAGTCCATTCTACCATCCACAAGGCACAAGTCAGGAGGGTGTTAAAATTTTCCCCATTTGCCTGAATGACTGCAGTTCCAACAACACTCAGGGAGCTTGACACCATCCAAGACAAAGCAGCGTGCTGGATTAGACACCCTGCTCTTCCATCCACCACCTTCAACATTCACCTCTTTCATGACCACTGGGCAGTGGCAGTAGGGTATACCATCTACAGGATGCACTGCGGTAACTCACTAAGGCATCTTCCAAACCTACCACCTCCAACACCGAGAAGGACAAGGACAGCGGGTGCATGGGAATATCATGCATCCAAGAGCGCCTGACAAAACTATGCTTGAACACGACCACCTTAAATTCCCCACCAAATCACATGCCATCTTGACTGATAGTTATATCATCATTCCTAGATCAATATCCTGAAGGACTACTAAACAGGCACTGCAGGTGTACCTACGCCACATGTGCTGCAGCAGTTCAAAAAGGTGGCTCACCACTATCTTTTCAAGGACCGCTTGGGAAAGATAATTAATACTGGTCTAGCCAGTAATATCCACATTCCATGAATGAATGAAATAAAAAGGAAAGAACAATTGTGCTTCACAATAAAACATTTGAGAATATGACAAAGCATAATATAAATATAACTACAAGACATTCTATCTTTTGCTCCAATTCTCCATCTTTAAGGGCTTTGAGATTTACTGAATTTTGTTTGTAGGTGCTTTAGCGTTGTAACATTTAGGAGACTGATATAACACCCTGAAGTTGAAGAAAGCAAAAGAATCGACCCAGCATTCTTGGGGGTGGGGGAATGTTCCATTGTATTCAAGACAATCTTATTATATGCCAATGCTACAACCAAGTCAAAGAGCTGAATGCTTCTAACTAGGAAACTTAACAAACCTTCAGACAATAGGACATTGATGTCCTTGTGAGGCATTTTACATTTCACAAACAAGCCTACTTAACTACAGTTAAGAATTAGTTACCTTTAAAACTTAACAGTTCCAAAATCTGCTCCTCCAAAATCTTTCCTAGTGTTTGGTTTGGCTTTAGGTTTGACCACAACATCAAATATAACAGTAATGACCTCCAGGTTAAGATGTAGTCACAGTGCATCACTAAGCAGCAAAGCTAATAAATCATTTCAGGAGCCTGGCTCACACGGCTTCAAAATAAGTAAATAAGACTGTTTCAGGGAATAATGTGTGGCTGACTGTAACTTCATAGCACGTTACCTGCTTAGCTGATGTAGCAACTGACGGTTGTATCCTCTCTTCTAAAGTGACTGGAGCAACTGAAGTTACAATCATGTTGAAACAAAAACAGAAGTTGCTGGAAAAGCTCAATGGATCTGGTAGCATCTATGAAGAGAAGTCAGAGCTGATGTTTTGGGTCTTCCTCTGAACAGGTCACTGGATCTGAAACGTTAACTCTGACTTCTCTTCAGAGATGCTGCCAGACCTGCTGAGCTTTTCCAGCAACTTCTGTTTTGGTTTCTGATTTACAGCATCTGCAGTTCTTTCAGCTTTTACAATCATGTTGAACCAGTTATGTTATTAATATTTAGAACCTAAGTGTATCATGCGTCCTTAAATTCCAACTTAAGCTCTCCAGAGTTTAAGCACCCGTGACATTTAAAAGGTGATGTGAGCTCAGTGTTAAAACAAGTATAAGATGGTAGCTATTAACCTTGCAAAGATTTCACTTTTTTTCAGAAAAGACAGACAACAGCCAGTCAGAGAAAGAAGTAACTCTGAAGTGCATTTATTTCAATGCAAGGAGTCTTACAGGTAAGGTTGATGAACTCAGGATATGTTTGGGAATGTGGGATTGGGATGTCATAGCTATTACAGAAACATAGCTGAAAGATGGAAAGAGACAACACTCTACGGAGCTGGAGGAACTCAGCAGGCCAGGCAGCATCAGAGGAGTAGGAATGTTGACGTTTTGAGTCAGAACCCTAGAAGGGTCCCAACCCGAAACGTCAACTTTGCCTGGCGTGCTGTGCTCCTTCAGCTCCGTACTGTGCTGTCTCTGACGCCAGCATCTGCAGTTCGTGCTGTCTCTGTGAGAAGGACAGGACTGATTGCTCAATGTTGCGGGTTTTAAATGTTCTAGGAAGGATAGAATGGGAAACAAGAAAGGAAGGGTGGTGGTGGTGATATATTTGATTAAAGAAAATATTATTGCTGAATCTAGAAAAGATATTTCTTAAATGTTCAGTGAACGTAGATGGGTTGGAATCAGAAGTAAGAAAGGACTGATCACCTTGATGGGTTTGTATTATAGGTCCCCCAATAGTCAGAGGGAAATTGAGATAAAAATATGTAGAGAGATCTCAGATGTATGAAAGAATAACAAGTTTGTAACAATAGGGGATTTTAATTTTCCAAACATTGACTGGGACCACCATCGTATCAAAGGTTTGAATGGTGAAGAAGTTGATAAATGTATTCAAGAAAATTTTCTTTATCAACACGTAAATGTTCCTACTGGAGAAGGAACAAAACTTGACCTTCACTTGGGTAATAAAGCAGGGTTATACTGAAGTGTTAGTAGTGGAACAGTTTGAGCCTAGTGATCATAATTCTATTAGTTTTAAAATGTTCGTGGTAAAGGGTAAACCTTTCATAAAAGTTAAAGGTTTTAATTGGAGTAAGACAAAGTTTAATGGTATGAGACAAGAACTTTTATAGGTTGATTGAACTAGACTGTTCACAGGTAAAGGGACAACTGACAAGTGGGAGACTTTCAAAAGTGTGATAACAGAAGTTCAGAGGCATCATGTTCGTGTTAGAGTTAAAGGTAAGGCTGGTAAGATTAGGGAACAATGGATGAATAAGGATATTGAGGTTATAGCTTAGAATAAGAAAGAATCATATATTGGATATAGGCAACAAGGTTCTCTTGAACGGTATAAAGAATGTAGGGGCATTCTTAGAGGGAAATCAGGAAAGCAAAGAGGGATTTGAGATAGCCTTGGCAGATAAGGTAAAGGCTAATCCAAAGAGATTCTACAAGTACGTTAAGAACAGGAGAGCAATGGGAGAGAGATTATGGCCCCTTAAAGATCAAAGAGGTTGTATTTTTGTTGAACATTGTGAGATTGGAGAGATATTAAATGAATATTTCATGTCAGTTTTTACTGTGGGGGAGAAAGAAATGGAGGCTAGATAATGAAGGGAAATAGCTTTAGATATTTTGAAAACAGTTCACATTACAGAAGAGGATGTGCGAGAGGCCTTAGAAAATGTAAAGGCAGATAAATCTCCGGGACCTGATCTAATGTATACCAGGATGTTGTGGGAAGTTAAGGGGGAAATTGCAGAGCTCCTTGCAGAAATATTTTTATCATCTATGACTACAGGTGAGGCGCCAGATGACTGGAGAGTAGCTAATGTTGTGCCTTTGTTTATAAAGGGAGGTAAGGAGAAGTCTGCAAGCTATATAGACCTGTGAGTCAGACTTCGGTGGTGGGCAAGTTGTTGGAGGTGATTCTGAAACATAGGATTTCTATCCATTTGGAGAGGCAAGGAATGATTCAGGAGAGTCAGTATGGTTTTGTATGAGGGCAATCGTGTCTCATAAACATGATTGTGTTTTTTGAGGAAGTAACCAAAAAGGTTTAGGAGGGCAGAGCAGTAAATGTTGTTTACTTGGATTTTAATAAAGACTTTGACAAGGTTCCGTGGGATAAGCCATTTCGTACAGTTAGATCATGTGGAATTCAGGATGAGCTTGTCGATTGGATACAAAATTGGCTTAATGACAGGTGACAGAGAGCGTTGATGGAAGGTTGTTTTTCAGACTAGAGGCCTGTGACCAGCGGTGTTCCACAGGGATCAGTGCTGGATTTGCTTTGTTTGTCATTTATATAAATAATTTAGATGACAATATAGAAGTCATGGTTAGTAAGTTTGCAGATGATCCCAAAATTGGTGCTATAGTGGATGATGAAGGAAGTTATCTGAGATTACGAAGAGATCTTGATCGATTAAGTTAATGGGCTGAAGAGTAGCAGACAGAGTTTAATTTGGATAAATCTGAGTTATTGCATTTTGGTAAAACAAGTAAGGGCAGGACTTCTACCATTAAATGTAAGGCTTTTGTAGTGCTATATAAAAGAGATTCTTAGGGGTTCAGGTACATAATTCTTTGAAGTTTGCATCGCATGGAGACAGGGTAGTTAAGAAGACATTTAGTACGCTTACCTTCATTGCTCAAACCTTTGAGTATAGGAGTTGGGACGTCAAGTTGAAGTTGCACAGGACGTTGGTGAGTTCTTGTCTAGAGTGTACAGTTCTGGTCACCCTGCGTATAAGAAGGATATTATCAAGCTTGTCAGGGCTCGGAAAAGATTTACCAGGATATTGCCAAGAATTGAATGTTTGACTTATAGGGAGACATTAGATAGGCTGAGACTTCTTTCAATGGAGCATAGGAGGTTGAGGGGTGACCTTATAGAGGTTTATAAGATCATGAGAGACATAGATAAGGTGAATGGCAGGTGTCTTTTCCATGTGCTGGGGGATTTCACAGCTAGGAGACATATTTTTAAGTTGAGAGGAGAAAGATATGAAAATGACATGAGGGGCAAATCTTTTACAGAGAACGGTTCACGTGTTGCATGAACCTCCAGAGAAAGTGATGAATGCTGTATAGTTACAACATTTAAAGACATTTGGATAAGTACATGGATAGGAATGGTTGGCAGGATACAGGCCAAGTGCAGGCAGGTGGGATGACTTTAGCTCGGGATTATGGTTGGCATGGACTGTTTGGACCAAAAGGTCTGTTTCCGTGCTATATGACTCTATATTCCAAAGAGATATGAACAGTTTTCCATAGGACTGGAGACTGTAAGCAGTTAATTTCTTGGAAAATAATTGCAGCCAAATTTATTGTACTACTTTTGATAAAATCCATGGTGTTTGTTATTCCACTTTGTAGACTTGTTTTGTTTGGAATCATGTGCAAGAAACTGTAAGACATACATTTGAGGAATGTTATAAAAAGAAGGGAAAGCTAGGTTCAGCCTTCTCCTTAAATTTGAGATTTAGTCCCAAGTGAGGATTTCAGTGCTGGTGTTAACCTGCCAGCATCAAAAGAAGTGGCAAAAATATTCGTACTTGTGAGCAGTGTTCCCTGTAAAATTTGGTTGTATCCAGCCTGTATTTTTTAATGTGAGGTATCTTAACATTTTCTTGCAGGCTCTATATTTAACACAGAATGAGGTCTGCACATTACCTTCTGGGTTGCTGGGTGGTCACATACCCAATAAGCTGAGCAGAAGGATTTATTATGAGAGTGTTTTACTTACTGTGTCCTCGGCCTGAATGTTCACTGCAGCAAACATCCCTGCCAGGATAGTCACTGAGGGAGAAAGCTGACCATTATCATTCATGATTTTCTTTTCACAATTGTGCAAAATGCCATTCTGGATCAGGTACACATATTGCAAATGGGAGACTTCCAGTGCTCGGAGGGGACACAAATTTCTTCTCCATGTCATGAGTGTATGGTTAATACACGTCTCTGTATCTGCTATATGTATGCAGGTTGTTTTGCTGACAGAGCCGAGGACAAGGATATGATGGCCGGACAAGCTGTGTTTGTTGATGGTGGAAAATGTGTTTGACTTGTGTCTCAGATGGACAAAGGATACATAGAACTGCATAATAACTCCTGTGTATATTGCATATGTCTATATACTTTAGGGTTAGCACATGCAAGTCAACATTTTTTCAGGAAGAACAGTGCAATAAAAAAAAGAACAAAATGTACACTTTTCAAAATGTTTCAAGTTACTAATGGCTTTCCAAAGCAGGATTCCCAGATCTTTTGGAAGCCCTCGGAGACGAACAACTAAAGATATCAGGTAGGAAAGCAGAGCAAGAGATGCATCAGTGAGGAAGAAAACAAGAGACCTGCTTCATACACATAGTACGGAACACCATGAATAATGCCAAGACAGGCTCCCCATAAATTAACAATAGACCTCACGAAAGGTTCGACTAATTTTCTGTAGTTTAAAGTTATCATTGTTTGTTGTACTCAAAATATTCCAACCATGCTTTATTGTGACAGTAGAAGAAACAGTACTTACTTTAAAGCATTTATTTAAAAGGCTGCTGTCACTGTTAAAACATGTCAATCATTAACCTAAGCCAACATTACACAGAGATAACAAGCATGGGGCTGGATGAACACAGCAGGTCAAGCAGCATCATAGGAGCAGGAAAACTTGACGTTTCCGGCCTAAACCCTTCATCAGAAATGGGGGAGGGGAAGAGGGTTCTGAAATAAATAGGGAGAGAGGGGGAGGCGGATAGAGGATGGATAGAGGAGAGGATAGGTGGAGAGGAGGCAGACAAGTCGAAGAGGCGGGGATGGAGCCAGTAAAGGTGAGTGTAGGTAGGGGGGTAGGGAGGAGATAGGTCAGTCCTTTACTTTCTTGAAATCTCAGGAAACAAACTCCTAACATTATACCAACAACCTCTCTACAATTTAATACGTTGCATTTCAAAAGGTGCACTTTGAGATTCACAAAGTGACCATCACATATGCCAACTACTAATATTTCATTCTGGCAGTCTGGAGGTGAATGGAATAATAGCCTTTCCCAGTAGCAAGTTGCCAATCAAAAGTAAGAAAAAGACATTTCCATTCCATAGAGTATTGGTCAACCCCATCAGGAGTATTCAGCTTTGGTGCACTATATTACAGGGAAGTTCAACAACCCATGGAGACAGTGTGGAACAGTGTTACCAGGCTTCAATGGGTTAAATTTTGATCATATTATATAAGTGTGGTTTGTACTTGCTTCACTTTTTGGAAGTTGAAGAGGCATATAATCAAGGCATTTAGTGATAAAGAGGTTTGATGAGGTAGAAACAGTGAAATTATTTTCACTGCTGGAGCATCCAGAAATGACAGGACGTCATTTTCAAATTTGGATTACACAAAAAGGAGAAATTCTCTCCAGGTTAATTAAATCATAAATGATTCATTAGAGTTATTAGGTTTTATTGTCACGTGAACTTGAGCCTAGGATCGCAGGAGTACAGTGACAAGTGTACGAAGTCACCATTGACCTTCGAATACAAAAGACAGGATTAAGAGCAGAAGCAGAAGTAAAAGAAACAACAAAAAGAAAAGGAAATGTCCAGATCACTCTCCTGCCTAGGCCATGAATCCTTGCTGCCAGAAAAACAAACCCACAAAGTCCATCCGTCAGTCCGTGAACACTCAGATGCTCCGAGTCCCCACAGTTGAAAAACCACCAAGGCCCGGCCATGCCCTGGATCTGCGGCAATGCCACTGGAACTGTGTGCCATTCTTCTGCGCTGCCCTGCCTCCACTGACATCATCGCTGTGAGCCTGCGCTGGGCCGGTCTTGGTAATGCTGCTGCCGCTGAAGCTGCCGGGTCCCAAACTGGGCTCAAACTCGATACTGGGCCCACCACGCTGAAGAAAGCAGTGCCTTGTTCTGGCTAATGCTGCTGCCTCCTGGCGCCCCCGTCTCTACCGCCGCTGCCAACTCTCCAGGGAGGAACAGCTCCCGCTACTGCCCTCTCCCCTCGAAGGAACTGCTCATTCTGCTGCCGACACTCTGCGAAGGGACCACTGCCAAAAAGGGAGGGAAGAAAGAAAAAGGGGCAAAAGTTAAAGAAAAAAATGGCAGACGGAAGCACACAAGCCGGAGCTCAGAAACCAGCCCTGAATTCTGCTACTCCACTGCTGCCATCTTGGTTTTGATAAGATAAGCCTTTGCATTTGGTCACCACTGTAAGCAGAGGAATCCTTCTAAATATCAGTGTGTGGCTGTTCCTGTCCTCAGGAAAGCCAGTGGCAAAAGTCTCAAGAATGATCATGATGTACCGTGCTCTTCAATGTATAATGCATCAGTGAGGTTTGGATCTGGAGGAAGAAAAAAGTGAGGTATGAATTGGCTCTTCAAAGAAGGAGCATGATCTGGCCATGGACTCGGTAATGGAATACTACAGGATAGGGCCCCACAATGACACTATTTAATTACATTGCACCCATCTCTCTGTGATCAGCTGATCCCTCTTGGCCTTCTAACTGCAACGTAATACAGTCCTGCCATGAACAAGACATTCTTATCCCTAATACCCATTGTTTAGCTTCATTTGTCTTCATTTATCACTAGTGATTAGGTCTTTTGCCTTACCAAAAAATAGATAAGAAAGACATGCAAACAATTACTTATTATGTAATTCAAAAAATAAGCAAACTTATCAATCTCGCAATGTGTAGTACACCTATGTGTGTATCCTTGTGTGCAAACTTGTTTTTTCTCTCTCTCCTGAGTGTTATAGCTCCCATGGTTTCAGCCAAGATAGAGAAAGGTTGCTCAGATCTCTGCTCCTTTTGCACTTCATTTCTGGGATGTGGGCATCTTTAGCAAGGCCAACATTTATTGCCCATCCCTAGTTACCCTTGAGAAGCTGGTGGTGAGCTGTCTTTTTGAATGGCTGTAGTCCATTTTGTTTAGGTGCAGCGACTGGTGCTGTTCGGGAGAGAGTTTCAGAATTTTGACCCAGCGACAGTGGATGAAAAGAGATATAGGTCCATGTCAGGATGGTGAGTGAGTTGAAGGCTGTAATTGGTTAACAGTATGGGTCTAGGGGATCATTGATCAGAAGACAAGAAGTGAACTGGAGAGAGTTCTAATGGAGGAGTCTCTCTAAACTTGTGTAAATCCAAGACAGATTCAAGAACATCATCTTCTTCCCTGCCTTTATTGGACTTTTGAATGGACCTCTGAAACGTTAATGTTGATCCATTTCTCTGCACCTTCCCGGTGGCTGTAACATTGTAATCGGCACTCTGTTCTGCCACCTTGATGCACTTTGTGTGTATGATCTGCATGTAGAGCATGCAAAACAACACTTTTCACTGTCTTTAGGTACACATGACAACAATAAATCAAACACAAACTTTTGTCCTTTGAGTACTAAGGAGTTCTTGCCAAAGTTTCTTGGGCTTTCAAATCTGTGAGGGTTCTGCCAAAGACTGTACCACCTATTCTGATGCAGTGGCAAACTGAGTCATAGGAAGGCAAAGTTCTGATAGAGGTATCTGTGTATATGAAGTGAAGTTCTTTGAGCAAAGTCCCCACTCCCACAAACCCTTTCAGTGTCACTCTCTCATAGTCTAACCATAATAACCTGACAAGAATTGTCGGGAGAGCATTTTGCTACACAATGTGAGGAGAGCAAGGCCAAGGCTGGCTTTTGATCAATTCTATTTAAGGTGCATTCAGATTATGCAAACCCTTGGTGACGGCCTCCTGCATGCGCTCATGTAAATCACTACATTTGATGTTGACTGGTGGGAGATCCGTTCCATGGATACAGACATCGTGACAAGTGTTTGAATGTTCGCCGGTATCTCAAATATTGTTTTTGCTTTGGCTCCAGAATGATCCTCTTTGTCGATGGCCGCTGAAGTTCAGCTTTTGTATTCAGTAGAGATTCTCCACTGCTGTCCCTGTCTCCATTACCTACTTCAGTTCATTTGTAGACTGTAAGGCAGCAATTGATAACCCAAATAACCAATCAAGCGGTCCCGCTCATCTGAGGTGTGCAAGCCTGAGTTGTTGTGTACTCTTCATGATTCATGTGAGAGTACATGCTCAGGGTGAGTGGCCTCCTCCTATCCTACACCTCCCCCTGAGAGTTGCTCAGCAGCCCTTGACAACGTGACTTGCCATAACATCTCACATGTAGTGCTAGCTTCTTCATCTCCAGCCACTCTTTCTGGTGTCTAAGACTGGCTTCCTCCTTGTGCAGAGAGCTAAGACTCCAAGATTTTATGGGCCCTAATAGACCACAGCAACAGGTCTATGGATGCTGAAGCATTATCTCCCTACATTGGAAGTCTATGATGCCATTGCTTCCTCTCTTTCCCCCCTCTTTCCCTTCCTCTCTCTCCTGCCCAAACCTTCAATCATTGGCTTCATAACTCTCTACAAACTTCCACAAATCAGCTCACATAGCACATCATTGTGTCCACTCAGATTGGTTGGTTGAGAAACCCAGAAGCAAATATAATGGCTGAGCTAAAAGACACCTGCAGAAAAATGCAATGCAGAAACCTCAGGGCTCCACATGTTCAGCTCAGCTCTCCTGTTCTAGTGCACCACCATAATAAAATGCCCTACTGTCTTCTTGATCTTTAAAGTTGTCTTGGTTGACCAATACTGTACCTAGTCAAAGCCAAAATTAACGCAGAACGTGATGAGAAATTGTAAATACTGTGCCTGTCAAAAGTCACATGCAGGCTTCCAGGATCTTTGTGCGTTCCCCACTTCTCATTCTACTTCTGATGGATGTAGTGTGGTGTACTACTGGTAGCGTTATGAAGTTGCCTAATGAATCAAAGGATAAAAGGATTTAAATTGCTTAATGGTAAGGCCATGTATAAAGGAATGGAAAACTGTTCAATGGCAGAGAATATCCACAAGATAGAAAAGGATTTGATTATTCACTAAAATGTCTGTTTCATAAGAAGCATTACTTAGCCAAGCAGATCTTATATTGAGATTAGGGTCGTAAATTCTGTCTGGTGCATGCTTAGAGATCTGATTATGTCAAATTTGGTCATGTGGCATTGGTCATGTGCGAAGGAAAAAACAAAGTTAACATTTCGGGTCCGGTGACCCTGCCTCAGAACTGTCCCCCAGTTCTGAGGAAGGGTCACCTGACCCAAACGTTAACTCTGTTTTTTTTCCTTCACAGAGTCTGCCAGACCTGCTGAGCTTTTCCAGCAGCTTTGTTTTTGTTCCTGATTTACAGCATCCGCAGTTCTTTCGGTTTTCATATGAAATTTCAGCTTGTATAAATACGAGAGATTTAGGTGATGCACAAAGTGAACAGAACAAAGGCCTAAGATAACGTAATACTGTAAGATAAAGTGCTTAACTCTGGGAATACGGTGAATGAGGGAATTTGGTGTTGTAAGAGGAAGCGTGCTGTTCTGATCTCTTTGAAAAAAGCGAAGTGATCTAGGAGCGGGAGCTAGCGACAGTGAGATAATGAGAGCTGAAGATGGGAGGCATTAATTAGGTAAGTAGGGGGTTGGTTGTTGAGAAATAAGTTTTCTTTCTCTCGAGACTGGAACAGTAATTGAAATTGGTACTTGGGAGATAAAGGTATTATATTTTTTACAGCTTAACTATTTAACTCCTTTAATGTGTTTACAAATATTGTTGCATGAAGTTACTAACTAATGAACTAAGTATAACACATTAAAGATAGCAGACCAGGTGATGTATTGCAGCTGTAGCTTCGGGGAGCTGGTGGATACCTGCATGTTTCAGGATGACCACATTTGCATTAAGTGTCTACGACTTGAGAAACATTGACTCAGATCTAATATGCTGGAATCTGAGTTTTGGATACCGTGATGCATCAGGAAGGGTGAAAGTATCTGGTCACTTTGTTCCAGGAGTTAATAACAACCCTTAGGCCGGATACTTGAGATTTGGTCCACTATTAGGGACAGAAAGGTGTGCAGCAGGGTTACGGTTAACCCTCACTTGTCACAGGGATTGCAAGTGAGACTCGTATCTGGATCCAGAAGATAGAAACAAAATAGCATCTGCCCCTTGCACTTGTCTGAGAGTGTCCATGCAGCTTCTGTAGACAAAAACAGGGATGACAGAGAGGAAGAGCAAACTGTCCTTCCATCATGACACATGGAAACATTCCATTTAGGGGAGTAAAAGGATATGTAGTTGTAGTGAGGACAATATAATTAGGGAATGGATTTTGTTCTCTGCAACTCAGAGTATGAACCATGATAGTTGTGTTAATTAACTGGCCCTAGGGATTAAAGACAATTAACTTCATGTGGGAGGCTGGTGGTGGTAGTAAAGGTCCAGTTATTGTAATTCACGTGGACTGCAAGTACAGACCACAATGATAAAGAAAGAGGTTCTAAAATACTTCCCTGAATGATCCCATTACGGGATAATTAGAAATGTTAAAAATGTACATGAGAACAGACCAGTTGTTATACATGTTGAATTAATGCACAACTTCTTAACAAGTATTTTACATTTAAGTTTTTCTCCATCACTTTTGCTGAAAGGATTTATCATAATCTAGCCTTGTGTTTTCTTCTTTTTCAGATAACATTCTCAATTATTCAATTATTATACGGGGCGGGCGAAGAAATAGGTCACAAATCCACCTCAGCTGGTATCTCTCACATTAGCCTTATTCTGAAATACATGCTCGCCATTCTAGACAACTGATCTAACTGGCTCCCCCATAGCTTTGTATAATTTGAACTTTTTAAAAGGTTCAAGAAAAATGGAAGCTTGCAATTTCATTTTCAAGGGTTGTGTTCGTTTAAATGGGCCAAGGAAGCTGTCTTATTGTGATCAATCTAAATACAATTGGTTGATCCAAAATTTGAATTTTCCATGTGTTTTGGGTGAATGGAACTCCAACAGAAACCATTATTCTTTTCCCTCTGCTTTTCATTTTGAATGTGGATGTTGTCCAGTATAAGCACAGACATCCAACCCAGCTGCATGCCAGTATATTCATTTTTGGGCCTCTTGATAACACTGAAATCTACAGAAGAAATATAATTTCAGCATTAGTAGTATTAGCTCGTTACTGAGCAAAGTATTGATGAGCTCAATGATGCAAACTGTTTCTATTATTCAAATATTGATGAATGTTTATATAGAAAGAGTCCAACAGCAATGGCTATAATAAGGAACATGATGTCAAAATGTTCCTTCCACTTGTCGAGGGTTGTTTTCATAACATCGTTGATGTACTGTTTTCAGTAATGAGAATTTGTTTATTCTCCATGTAGCTATATTTTTCATTCCATTGACCTGAAGTCACATACATTGCATGGGAAAATAATATTAAGTATCTGTAGCTATGAATTGTTTTATTGTTTTAACTGGTGAAATAAGTTCTGTTCCAGTAATACGTTACTGTACTAATTCTCCTGGTTCTCTAGGTTTACAATGTCCTGATGTTCTCTATATCTCTGAATTTTTAACTTGTATTCCATAAAATTATTTTTAAAAATCTAGATCAAATGAAATAGCTTAAGTTTCTGTCAGTCATTAAAGTCAGGTTTGAAATCGGGAGTATTGGATGTATTGCTAAAATTTGGTTTTCAAGATATCAGAATTGATTCTTTTTCTTGAAGCTATTGGCGATTTGTTGAAAATTTAGTGTCTTATTCTAATATGTTGTTTCTCTGAAATTTTTCTGTTTGAGGTCAAAAATTCCTTGATAATGCACTGCTTATATAATTTGCCAAGGCAATTTCTCATTCCACTATATTCTGGTGAAAAGCACTCTGATATTCTCTTCATGTTATCTGTAAACGAGGTCTTATAACACGGTGTGCAGTCGTTATCTTTGAGTTTCAATGCTACTCCAGGGACTTAATGATTGAGGAAGATGTTGTCATAAAGGGGCCATCAGGTTGAGTAGTGACCTGAAAATTCTTCTGAGATATTCCAATGACAGGCAGAACGAGTGGGAGAGATTTCTGATCAGCCATGTCACAGAAAGAAGGTTTGATCTTCATCGCCATCCATAACTCTGGAATACAATATGCCTGTAAAAGTCTACGTTCTAAGGCAACTCTAACTCCTTGAGGGAGTTAGGTGTGATCTGATTATCTCAGACGGCTACTAACCACATAGGGTTCAACTCTCATTCTGCCTGGATAGATTTGGGATATACTGTCTTCCCTACCTGTGGAGATAATTCGGGTAGAGAGAAGAAGAAGAATATCTGCAGGTGGGATGTATCTGGGTTATCTTATCAAAATGCCCTCTATACAAAGGCTAACAGATAAACCTTTGACCTTTTGCTAGCTAGAAACTTGCGCCATTTGCACACCTCCCCATAAACCTGTCCAAACACATTAAGTGAGTTAGGAGATCACCTGATTAAAGTTAGGCAAGATCATTAAACTATTTGAAATAGGAAAAAGAATCTGCACTTGTATAGCCCCTTTCACAGAAAGGGAGACAATTCCTTTGATCTTCTTCAAAACAGTATCATGGGATCTTTTACATCTTCCTGACAAACATTATGCAAGACTTCAGTTCATCCAAACGATGGTGCATCCAGTACAGCAGAATTCCCTCAGTACTGCATTGGTTTATCCACCTAGATTTTTGTATCCTTGCCCTCACATGTAAATGACTGACAACACAATATGCATTCCTGCATCGATGAGTCATCTCACTAAAATTGAACTAACTAACCTCCTGGGTACTAAACTACCAAACCTAAATGAAGCTTACTCTTCTCTGGTTTCTGGCTGTCTCCCAGTGTCTCTTAGATTTTCCATCCTATGTTCACAGCCAGCAGTGAAAGACATGCCAGATTTTGCCCCTGCTGACTTCCCAGGACTGGAGATTTCCCAAGATAGTTCCAGTGAGGCATTTAGTAATTATTTAGATGAGCTACGAGCCTACAGGGAAACAGCAAAAAGCATAGCTTGTGAGTACTGTATTGCGTCTTCATCTCATTGTTTCTATTTGTAATCTGAGTGCACTTTGCATCAAAGTCAACATTTAAAAGAAATATCAAGTCTTTCTCAAATTTATTTCAAAAATGATCCAGAACAATTGTGATAAAAAATGCATAATTTACATATTTGTTATTCAACTTGGATTTCATTATAGAGACATCACCCTGAAACATTGACTTCCCTATTCCTTGGATGCTATCTGGCCTGCAATGCTTTTCCAGCCTCATATTTATTGATTATAAAGACAGATGGGTGTTGGTTACTTCTGTGAAGGGTTCTTGTCTAATAAAAAAAAACTCAGAGTCATTCTGGAACAATAACTAACTCCAGAATTTGTCAGAAAGCAAGTGAGTGCAGATCCTGTCGTGTAAATGGAAAGAAGTTACTTTTTTTTATTCATTCATGGGATGTGGATACCATTGGCTTGGCCAGAATTTATTGCTAATCTCTAATCGCCCGGAGTCAGCCATCTTGCTTTGCGTTTGTAATCACACAAGATCCAGGCTAGGTACGACAGTGATATTCTTCCTGAAAATACATTAGTGAACCAGATATGTGATCATATTAGGTTAGCTTTTTATACTGTTCAGTTTCTGATGGTCAGGTAACTAAAAGCCATTAACCTTGTTACAGTTCAAAAGAATTCAGTATTGAGTCAGTTATTTTTCATATAATTCTGGTCAGAAACAAGTTTGATCTCTCTCGCCCAGGAGGAATTCAGGGAACACGGCACCCCTGCAGAAGGGCATAGCTTGTGAAACTTCCAAATCAAGAGAGTTTGGTTAGAAATCTGCAGATTAATAGAACCAAGAAACTTAAGTTCTCTGATGTGAAAGGTTTACTTTGACAGATTGGAAAGGACGTATTGATTTGTCTCCACAAACCCCAGCAAAGGCAGTCAGTTAAATGGGGACCTTCAAAATTTGAGACAGTAATGTAATTGTAATTTCTCTGGATTTGAATTTCTTAACAGATAGTGACAGGACATCAGATGAAACTGTTTTTCAATGTGTTTTAAGATCATTCCAAATATTTTCTATATTCATATAGCTTTTATTCTTTTCTTGCAAATAGACTTTGTTTCTTTTTTTAAAAGGAACTCTGCAACCTTATGTTTCAGTGACTAACTACCACATTAACTAACTAAACCTAAACAAAGTGTGATCTACCAAGGTGGGATCTGTCTTGTCCAGTAATAACATTATTTGGGATTGTAACATAATACACAAATTAGATGACCTAGGAGTCATTTTTACACAAGTGTTAACCTTGTTTCAGTAATTGTGCTACCATGGGTTTAAGCCTAACTCCAGTGATTTGAACACAAGGCAAAACTTTTACTGTATTATTGCAAAGTGCTCCAGATGCTACCTTTCTGATGCTACCTTTCTGACATGCCAAGTCAAGGCCCATCTGCCCTCTCAGACAGTTGCAAAAGATTCTTTGGCATTATTTAAAGAAGTGTAGGGGAGTTGTACAAGTATCGTGGCCAATGCCTAGCCCTCAACCAACATCAATAGAACAGTATATTAGGTCATTTATCTCATTGTTGTTTGTGGAACCTTGTTATATGAAATTTGGCCAGTGTGTTCCTGGCATTTCAACACTTTGAATGGAATTTATTAGCTGCGTTGCACTTTAGGACCCTTTATGCTCTCAGGATGTCCAAAGTACATGTAAGTTTTTTCTTTCCCAGTGCAGACTATTTTACTATCTGGTTTCACACTGAGCCAAACAACATACAATCAACAGACAAGTCTGAGTGGAAAGCGATAACTCTTTGCCAGAATTACTAAAGATGAAATCAGGCATAAATGTATTAATCATTGCTACATTGTTCAAACATTTAAGGTAACATTGTGGATTACATTAGCCCTTTGGATAAACTCTCCTCACTAACAATTGTGACAGACATGTATGGAATTTTAACGTTTCATGGTAACATAGCAATAACCGACTCACCCACTCGTTTACCATACAACAAAGTTATAATCAAAATCCGAAATTGCCATATGGTTTAGCAAAATTAGATTAACTCATTGTATTCACTGTCATTGACAGGTTAATATCTTCAACTGTCTGGCTTATATCTGTTGTGTGGATGTGAGGCTTCATGCGGAATCTTATAGGAGCTTGATGACGTGAGCAACAATGGGATTTGTGAGAAGCCTGACTAGGCCCATCCCAAAATCAGCAGTAACTCACTGCATCTTTTATGCATTTGCTGAGCAGCGAGGTGAGCTTCCAACTGAACAGCAATGGATTGCCAACAAAGGGAATTGTAAAACACCTCATTAAGGTTCAGCTTTCCATCTTGTCAAATGTACCACTCAAGCTAGACATTGAGAATTATTGACTTGGAAGTCAGAGTGGATATTTCAGCTTGCTGCCTACACCATCAATTTTTGGTTCTTGACTTTTCATGCTGGCTGGATTACCTTTACATGAATAAATTTCTCTTTATTAATTTCATATCAGTAAATGCTCACTCTGTAGTCAGAAACACCCAATATTAAATATTGTGTTAATATGTTTGACCTTTGTGCTTTAAGCTCTAACTCGGTCTCTTCTGATCAAATTAAATGTTCTGCATGATTTGCCCATCTTACATATTTAGCAGAAATTGCCTTCTTTGGAAATTAGCTTGGTGGCTCTTTCCTGCTTTCCCTCATTCCCAATCTCTCCTTGATTCTTTCTCTTCATATCTGTACCTTCTTTGTTCCCTACCTTCCATAGGAATAGGAGTAGCTTTTACTATGGTTGAGTCAGGTGACCTTTAATCATGATGCCCTATCAAATCCCTCTCTTACTTTTACTAGTTTTCAATCAGCAGTAAATGTGTATGTGTTTTGCTCTGTTATGGCCAGAGTTCAAATGAAAAGATTAGTCTATATGTGTTTAGTGATTGATAGAAGGTACCATTTGCCTTTTCCTTGAAACGTCTCTCTGTTTTGTAGCCAGCCATTTTCCTTTCAAGTTTGAAAATGCATGAAGCTTGAGTTAATCAGAAATGTGTTTCCTGCATATGACAATTTTGAGTTGCCATTTGCCTAACATCCTATAATGCAGTGATACTGAATAGGGACACATCCGTGTGTTTCATGTAACAACTGAAACATCAATGTGAGGTCAATCTGGTTCACGGCACCACAACAGCCCTGACATAAATACTGTCTGAAACAGGTCAACTGAGTTCATTACAGTAAAGTTCTCTAAGGTGGGGTGTGGAATCACCTCCAAAAGATATTACTACTCTTCCTTGCCATCCTTGGACAAAAAGGATGATACCCTCATTACGAAATGGGCAGCACAATATTGGTCAATTGAGCTTTTAACAAGCCTGACTGACACTTAATTATTGAGTTACATGTGGGAGAGGCAGGCTGCTGACCTTGGCAGCTGCCCATTCTCCATATTAAGTGAGTCAGTCCGGGCACAAGTAGGAAGGTGGTAGGCTGGAGACCAATCTGTTTTACATTCCCACCTGCCACCTGGGAAATTGGTGTTTAACAGATTTGTTTGAGCATCTGAGAAAGGAACAAGCTTGGTGAATAAATGGGAACAGGAAGATGTGAGCTACTTGGATTTTAAAGTGCATTGATAATGTCACTGCACCAGATAAAAGCACTTGCTGTAGTGTGTACATGATAACATGGATAAACGTTCGCTCACGAACAGAAAGCAGAGCAGAGGGGTAAAGGGATCTTTTTCAGTTGACTAGCTGTAACTAGTGGAAGCATAGGGATCAATGTTGGGGCTTCAAGTATTTACTCTCTATTAGCAAAGGCATGAATGCAAAGGTCAAATGTTTCTTTGCTAAATTTGCAAAAACTCCAAGATACAGAGTCAGCAATGGGATACAGATAGGTTGAGTGAATGGGCAAAAATGTGGCGGATAGAGCATAATGTATATTAATTTGAACTTGTCATGTTGGCATGGAGAAACAAAAAGTAACATCCCATTTACACTGAGGAAAATTGTAGAAGTCTGTTTTTTAAATTCATTCGTGGGACATAGACATCGTTGGCTGGCCAGCATTTATTGCCTGTCCCTAGTTGCTATTGAGAAGGTGGTGGTGAGCTACCTTCTTGAACCACGACAGTCCTGTTCTGTAGTTAGACTCACAATGCCTTTAGGGAGGGAATTCCAGGATTTTGACCCAACCACAGTGAAGGAGCAGAGATATATTTCAAGTCAGGATAGTGAGTGGCTTGGAGGGGAACTTGAAGGTGGTGGTGATCATATGTATTTGCTGCCATTGTTCTTCCAGATGGAAGTGGTGGGGTGTTTGAAAGATGCCATCTAAGGATCTTTGGTGAATTTCAGCAGAGCATCATGTAAATAGTACACACTACTGTTACTGAGTATCGGTGGTGGAGGGAGTGAATACTTTCGGATGTGATGTCAATCAAGTGGACTGCTTTGTTCTGGACTATGTCAAGTTTCTTGAGTATTGTTGGAGCTGCACCCATCCAGGCAAGTGAGGAATATTCTATCACACTCCTGAATTTTGGACAGGCTTTGGGGTATCAAGACATGGATAAAGTATTCCTAGCGTCTGACCTGTTGTTGTAGCCATTGTGTTTGTTTGGTGAGCCCAGTCAAATTTCTGGTCAGAAATAATCCCTAGGATGTTGATAATGGGGGATTCAGTGATGGTAATGTTACTGATTGTCAAAGAATGGTAGTTAGATTGTTTCTTATTGGAGATAGTCATCGCCTGGCATTTGTGTGGCATGAATGTTGCTTGTCAGCCCAAACCTCAATATTGCCCAGGTCTTGTTGCATTTGAACATGGACTGCTTCAGTATCTGAGGAGTTATGAATGTGCTGAACACATGTACATTAATCTCAAAATGTAAGTCATTGGGTCCAGCAAGTGATTAGGAAGACAAATGGAATGTTGGTATTTATTGTAAGGGAATGGAATAGAAAAGCGGGAAAGTTTTACCACAGTGAACAGGGACTGGGTCAAACCACATCTGGAGAATTGCGTACAAATTGGTTTCCCTATTATGAAAAAAAATCAGATAAAGTTCATTTGTTAAGAACTCTCAATGATGTTTCATTACTTTTATCCTTCTTTCAAATTTGGTTTGGAGTTGTGAACTGGGAATTGTGAGCCGAAGATGACCTGCGGACTTTGGGAAACAGCTTGTGGTATAAAGAAAAGAATAGACCAAACAAGCTTTTGCTTGTTTGTGAGGCCGGAGCTGGAGGTTAATTGCAGGCTGCTTCTTGATTTAAAAGGGTCCTGCAGCATTTGTGAGATTTGATTGACTTGGTTTTATTAATGTCACACGTACCGAGATGCATTGAAAGATATTGTTTTACACGCTATCCAGACAAGTCATACCACACATGGGTACATTAGGGTGATAGAACAGAGTGCAGAGAAAGATCAACTCTTAACGTATGGGATGTCCACTCAAATGCCTGTTAACAGCAGAGAGGAAGCTGTTCTTGAATCTGTTGGCACATGTTTTCAAACATTTGTATCTTCTGCCCAATGGGAAAGGATGGAAGAGAATATAACCAGACTTGGGGGCGAGGGGAGGGGTTTGGATTATTTAGCTGATTTCCTGAGGCAGCAGGAAGTGCAGCTGGAGTCAATGGATGCAGGGCTGGTTTGTTTGTTGTACTGGGCTGCATTGACAACAATCCGTAATTTCCTATGGTTTTGAGCAGAGCAGTTGACATACCAAGCTGTGATACATCCAGATAGGATGCTTTCTATGGGGCATCTATAAGAATTTGTAAGAGTCATTGCAGATATGCCAAATTTCTTTCAACAACAGAGAGACCAGTATCACCTGCAAGCCAGCACATCTCCCACATTTCCTGGGTAAGTGGCTGCTTCTGGTCGGGCCTGGGACCATTCCACAAAGTATTTGGGTACATCTAGTGAAGCCCTAGACACTGACTGTGGCCTTGAGTGCTCAGGAGAGTCCTGTTCTCAGTCTGATTGGGCCACAATGTCAGATCTCTATGAGGTCGGAGGGGCATTATGTTTAAGCCGATGGCAGAAGTTGCTGTTAATGAGATCAGTACCTGGGAATTGGTTCTAGCAAGCCTGGAAGAGACCTTATGTTCAAGTAGATGGCAGATGCTGAATGGTAATTGACGCATTGGAAAAAGATGGTCTGTCTAACAGGGTGGGGCCAGAGATGGATTTGTTTTTCTGAACTGTGTTTTCTGGAAGCTGAGTTTGGCTGCCGCCTGAGCCTGCATGAAGATTTGAAAGCTCCCTGTGTAATCTCCCTCACCAGCTTTTGGAAGCCCACAGAATAGAGAGCTGAGTTAGAAGGATTGCTACCTGTACCTGAGTGAACTGAAAAGGTCATGCTGCTCAATGTCTCCAGAAAAGCAGCAAAGGAATTCATATCTTTGCCTATGAAATAATGCATCATGAAAACCACTAATCTGGCCAGTTTTGTTGTGTTCTTTTATCTGTTTATCCTTTTAACCGTGCTTGTTTGGTTGCCTGGCTTTAGTGTGGAGTTCCGAAACTACATGTTTCAGGTTTAAAGCATAGTTATTAATTAGATTACCTTGGTTTTTTTCCTGCTGATGTTGTATATTTAATAAATTGTTAAGTATTTTGTTTATGAAGCAAAAGTGGTATCTGAAGTTAATAATTTGCACCATGGTTTGTTATTCAGTAGTCTGGTTAGGAACCATTGGTATAACTATTGAGGGTTTTCAAAAGTTTAATTCTACTATGTTGCAAATATAGAGGTTGAAGGGCTGATTGATTCTCCATCCCTGTGTCAAAACACAACAGATTCCTGGGATGAGACAGTTTTACAGTGAGAAAATGTTGGACAGCCTGGTGCTGCACCTTAATCAAAGAGGTCTCCAGCGCAGACAAAAAAAAGCCCTTTGCCCCATTGAGTTTGCACCAGTTAAAAACAACCACCTCACAATTCAAATTCTTTTTTTCTGGGCGTTGGCCCAAAGCCGTCTATGCATTGACATCACAAGTTTACATCCACATACTTATTAAAAGTTATGATGGTTTCTGCCTCTATAATGTTTATAGGCAGTGAATTCCAGATTCCCACCATCTTCAAGGTGAAAAAAATGTTTCCTCACACCCTTCCTAAACCTTTGGACCCTCACCTTAGATCTACGTTCCCTGGTCATTTGTCTTTCCACCAAAGTGAAATATTTCTTCCTGTCTGTCCTATAAATCCATCTTATAACTTTTTCCCATCTCAATCGTGCTGCTGACTTAGTCTCCCCTGCTCCAAGGTACACAACCCAGACCGTTCCAAAATATTTTTAACTGAAATTCTCCAGCCCAGGCAGCATTCTGGTTAATCTTCCCAGCACCTTCTCCAGTATAATCACATCTCTGCTATAAAGTGGGTTCCAGACTTGCATACAGCTCCTTGCTCTTCAACTCTATGCTTTGGCAAATAAAAAAAACAAGTATCCCACATGCTTTCTTAACCACTGTATCCACATGTCTTGATACCATCAGGAGCCAATGCTCACCAAGGTCCCATTGATCCTTGGTGCGTTCCAGGGTCCTACCATTCATCATGTATTCCCTTTCCTTGCTTTTCCTGTCCAAGTGCATCACCTTAGCCTTATCCAGATTGAATTCCATTTGCTACTGAGCAACCCATCTGAGCAGCCCTTCTAGATCCTTCCATAATCTAAGGCTATCCTCTGGACTATTTACCACCCCACCAATGTTTGTATCATTTGTGAACTTACTAATCAGGTCTCCTATATTCGAGTCTAAATCATTTCTTATATTCCGTAAATACCAAGGACGCCAATACTGATTGGCATGTTGGAGTGCAAATTTAGTCCCCATGGTTGTTTGTGTGTTTGGATAAGAACTGATTGTCGAAGTTGAAAACTTTATGGTCGAGGATGAAGGGGATGAGTTGTAGGATGGTGCCTGGAGATTGGCTGTCCTAGGTGTTGAGTACTGCTTGTTGCAGCGATGTTGTCGTTGTGCGGGACACTGGTGTTGAGTGCTGAAACATCCATTGTGCCGAGGAATGTTCCTGGTTCAAAAACAGATATTGATAGGGGAGCTCAGCAGGTCTGGCAGCATCTGTGAAGAAAGAATCAGAGTTAAAGTTTCGGGTCCGGTGACCCTTCTTCAGAACTTCTCAGAACCGAAACAGTAACACTGATCTTTTTCTTCACAGATGCTGCCAGACGTGCTGAGATTTTCCAGCAACTTCTGTCTTTGTTCCTATTTTACAGCATCTGCAATTCTTTTGGTTTTTATTTAATGTTCCTGGTTTGACTGGTCCATGGGGGCTGGATTTCTGTAAGGAGACTCCTGCTTCCAAAGATACACAAAGCCAATACACGTGGACACCCCATCGTAACAGGCAATGGGGTGAGAACATCTCTGGCTAGGTCAAAGGCATCTTGAAACCCATTGTACAGGGAACCCTTAGCTTCTATTGTGATACAACAGATTTCTTACAGAAATTCAGCACCCAAGGACCAGTCGAACCAGGACCATTCTTCGTCACAATGGATGTTTGGGCACTCTACACCAGCATCTCCCACAATGACAGCATCACTGCAACAATCTCAGAACTCAATACCAAAAACTGCCAATTTCCAGATGCCATCCTACAACTCATCCGCTTCATCCTCGACCACAACATCCTCACCTTCAACAACCATTTCTTCATCCAGACACAGGGAACAGCCATGGGGACCAAATTTGAACCCTAATATGCCAACACGTTCATGCATAATTTCAAGCAAGACTACCTCACTGCGCAAGACCTCTGGTCAATGCTACTCACCAGTTACATCAACAACATTTTCTTCCTTTGGACTCATGGTGTGGAATCTCTGAAATAACTACATAGCGATATTAACAAGTTTCATCCCACCATCCGGCTTACCATGGACACCCCTTCAGAATCAGTTTCATTCTTGGACACGTGCATCTCCATCAAGGACAGACACCTCAGTATCTCAATCTACCGTAAGCCCACGGATAACCTCATGATGCTGCACTTCTGTAGCTTCACAGATGATTTGCTCAGATGAGGAGGAACATGATGGACACCTAAAGTTTTGAAGGATACCTTCATAAGAATGGGATACAATGCTCAACTCGTCGATCGCCAATTCCAATGTGCCACAGCGAAAAATCCCAATGACCTCCTCCAGAAAACAGATGCAGGATACGACCAATAGAGTATCCTTTGCTGTCCAGTATTTCCCCGGAGCAGAGAGACTATGCTATCTTCTATGATGATGACAAGCATTTTGACAAGTTCGTCCCTACGCCTCCACTTCTTGCCTTCAAACAACTGTCAAACCTTAAACAGACTATCATTCGCAGCAAACTGCCCAACCTTCAGGAGAACATCAACCACAACACGACACAACCCTGTCATGGCAACCACTGCAAGACACGTCAGATCATCGACATGGACATCACACGTGGGAACACCACCCACCACATGCACGGCAGATAGTCACATGATTCGGCCAACGTTGTCTATCTCATACGCTGCAGGCATGGATGCCGGAGGCATGGTACATTGGAGAAAACATGCAGACACTATGATAACTGAGGAATGGACACCACATAACAATCACCAGACAGGAATGTTCCCTCCCTGTGGGGGAGCACTTCAGCGGCCAAGGACATTCAGCCTCTGATCTTCGGGTAAGCATTCTCCAAGGTGACCTTTGAGATAAGCAATGCAGAATCGCCAAGCAGAGACTGATAGCCAAGTTCTGTACCCATGAAGATGGCCTCAACCATGATCTTGGGTTCATGTGGCACTACGTGTGACCCTACTGTTCTGTGTCTGTAAAATCTTCCTTACTGTCCCGTTTTGACACACTGGATAAATTGTCATGATCTCCTTACTTTAATTACTTTGTACAGTTATAGATTATTTATGACTTTGGTTACACCCTCGGCATCCGAGTTGTTCCTATCATGTTATTCCAGTCATTTGGTTTGCCTCTAGCACCACCTTATTTTTAATGTTTTCTGACCAGCCTCCTTTGGGAGAATCAAAAGCTTTCAGAAAGTCTAAGTGTACTACACCGATCAACTCTTCTTTATAAATTTTGTTAGTAACATCTTCAAAAAAGTTCCAATATTATCAAAGATGATTTCCCATACATACGTCCATGCTAACTGTGTCTAATTAAAGTGTATCAATCACATAAAAGCAAAACACTGTGGGTGCTGGAAATCTGAAATAAAACAGAAAATTGAGAAACTGAGCAGGTCTGGCAGCATCTGTGAAGAGAAAAACAGAGTTAATGTTTCAAATCCAGGATGAAGCTTTCTTTTTCATTCTTTTATATTGACAGGAAGAATAAGTTGTCCATGCTGAGTCCTGTCAATAAAAGAGGTGAAGCAATTTGCAACAACCAAGGTTAATTGTTGGACCCTGCCTGAGCTGATTAGGATTGAGTAAAAGATTCAAGTTTCAATTTGGGCAGATTGAATCAGCTTAATAAAACCATAATCAATGCAATTGAGACCAAAGAAACGTTGCTTAAAAGCCTGAACCATGACAGCAGTCACTTGTAAATCAACGTAAACACTTCCCAATTGCAACTTAATGCCTCGATTGCAAATCATTCCATGCTGTTAAGTTAATCATGAGATCACACCAAATATGCAATTCATTATGGAACAAAATTTGACCATTTCTTTGAGGATTATGGATTACTGAGCCAAAAATGCTGGAACGTTGTGTAGCATTTACTGATCATGGAACTGAATTCCTTAATATGTGTAAAACTGCACAAAAAAATGTTAATAATAAAGTTGACTTTATATTTCTTTTCCATGTTCCTGAAAATAATTAAACTTCCTTTTTTCCACTTCTTTTTTATATCCCTTCTCAATTAATCTTCCTAAAAGTTCTTCTCACAGCTCCCCCAGTCCTGGATATCCTGCAGAATTTCACATCTTGCTTTTTTTGGCTTTAATTTTTATTATGATATGAGATACAAGCAAAAAATTATCATTAGAGTGTGATTGTTCAGCCAGCTCCACATTAGTAATCATGTCTGGTGACCTATAAGATATCAACTCTAATCTACCATCAGCATTTGTACTCAACTTCCCAGTTTGTGTTAAGAAGCAGTCAATGAGTACTTCTACATTATTGGTTTTACTCTGACCCTGACCTTTTAATGACCTCTTGATTTAGTTCAGAGATACAGAACTGAAATCTTGCAATAATTCTTGTTTCCTGCTGGCTCTTGCAATTATCTAAACAGGTAATTAACTTCCGTGAATGTGATTATTTTTATGTAAATTGCAACTTGCCTTTTGCCTTTGAATCTTTTATCTGCCCCTTCATTTTAAATTGGTAGTCAACTGTAGCTGTTATCACGACCAATCTTCACCCATATCAGAGATAGTAGGAACTGCTGACGCTGGAGAATCTGAGATAACAAGGTTTAGAGCTGGATGAACACAGAAGGCCAGGCAGCATCAGAGGAGCAGGAAAGCTGATGTTTCGGTCTGAACCCTTCTTCAGAAATGTGGGAGGAGAAGGGGACTCTGAAATAAATAGAGAGAGGGGGAGGCGCTGATGGAAGGTGGATAAAGGAGCAGATAGGTGGAGAGAAGATGGACAGGTCAAGGAGACAGGGATGGAGCCAGTAAAGGTGGGGGTAGGTAGGGAGTTGGAATGGAAGTTGGTCAGTTGAGGGAAGATGGACAGGCCAAGGAAGCAGGGATGAGGCTAGTAGGTACGAAGTGGGAGGGTGGGGGTTGGTCAGTGAGGTGGGAGGAGCGGATAGGCAGGAGAAAAGACGGACAAGGGGGCGGGGGCGGGGGCGAGCTGGGCTGGTTTTGGGATGCGGTCAGGGGTGGGGAGACTTTGAAGCTTGTGAAGTCCACATTGATACCATTGGTCTGCAGGGTTCTCAAGCGAAATATGAGGTGCTATTCCTGCAACCTTCAGGTGTCATCGTTGCGACACTGGAGGAGGCCCAGGGTGGACATGTCGTCCAAGGAGTGAGAGAGGGAGTTGAAGTGGTTCGCGACTGGGAGGTGCAGTCGTTTGTCACGAACTGAGAGTAGGTGCTCCACAAAGCAGTCTTCAAGCCTCTGCTTGGTTTCCCCAATGTACAGGAGGCCACATCAGGAACAGCAGATACAGTATACCACATTAGCAGATGTGCAGGTGAAAGTCTGTTTAATGCAGAAGGTTTTCTTGAGGCCTGGGATGGGGGTGAGGGGGGAGGTGTAGGGGCAGGTGTAGCACTTCCTGCGGCTGCAGGGAAAAGTGCTGGGGGTGGTGGGGCTGGAGGGGAGTGTGGAGCGGACAAGGGAGTCACAGAGAGAGCGGTCCCTCCGGAAAGCAGATAAGGGTGGGAAGGTAAAAATGTCCTTGGTAGTGGGGTCAGATTGCAGGTTGCGGAAGTGGCAGAGAATGATGCGTCGAATCCGGAGTTTGGTGGGGTCATACGTGAGGATGAGGGGGATTCTGTTCACCCATATCAGTTCTGTTAACTCCTCTCAGTAGCTCGTATGTTATGTTAAACCTTCAAAGCAATGGTGCAGAGATGGAAAATAATGCTGGTTGCAGGTGAAACATAGTTCTTGCTCCTATTACATTACATAGAAATTCAGTTACAGTCCCAATTGGATTTTTCAGTTCCTGGGTAATTCTGTAGGAGTCAGCTGTGCCAGGAATTCCTCACGGTCCTGATGAGCAACTATAAACTCTTGTTATTTTTGGCAAGCTGAGCATTGATTGCCAACCCTTAACTGCCCTTGTGTTGATCAGTCAACATGATGAACTGCTATTGCCTGCAGTCCATGTGCAGGGGAAGCGAGTTCCAGGAGTTTAACCCAACAACAATGAAGAAGCAACAATACAGTCAAGGTCAAGATGGTATTTGACTTGCAGGGAATCTTGTAGGTGTCCTGTTCCCATTTATTTGCTGCTCCTTGTCTTTCCAGGAGGTAAAAGTCAAATGTTCAAGATGCACCGTCGACAGGACCTTGGTGAGGAGCTGCAGTGTATCTCATAGATGGTGCACAACCTTGCTGTTGTGTGTCAGTACTGGAGTGAGTAAATGTTTAAGGTGATGGCAAGAGATTATTGTCTGAAAAAGATGGAGTCCATCACCATTTGAATCCATACAAAATTGCCTGAGTATATATATTGGGGAAAACAATAAATGTAGCCCACAATCTGCCTAGCCATGCTGACCAATAACCTGGGCTGCAGTCTATCATGGAGGTTTTGTCAGCTATAATGGTTTGAAGTAGATGAAGTAAAGCAATGTATGGGTCACAAACACAGGGCTTCAATTTTTAAATTGCCACCTGGTTTAAAAGTATTGTGATAGATTGGCTGTGCATTATAGGAATAGAGAAATTGCTAGCTTATCCAAGCTCATCTAGTTTGCCTACTTCCATCCTTGTAGTTCTCTGATTCAATACTAAAAGATGATAGGAAATAGGACCAGAAGTAGGTACTCAGCTACCAGTCCTGCTCTGCCAGATAGTAAGATCTGGTTCTGCATTAAGAGATAACAAGGTGTGGGGCTGGATGAACACAGCAGGCCAAGCAGCATCATAGGA
>JAHRHZ010000039.1:11356037-11398353 GCA_024137785.1 Ginglymostoma cirratum
CTCAGATTCTCCAGCATCTGCAGTACCTTTTATCTCTGGTTCTGCATTAACTCTACTTTCTTGTCTGTTCCTCATGAACCTTCATGGCTTAGTTAAAAGGCCTAGTTTTCTGGGACTTTGTTCCAATTGTTGATTACATTGGAGGCCCTCTTACATACAGTACTCACACCCCATTAACCCCCTGACCTATGCACATTTTCTCTCCAATTCAATGCCAACTCATGCCTCCGACTATCGCATAGGTATTTGTAGGCTACGTGTCAACTTTTAGCTTTTCTTCTTCACCTCATTCTCACTTTCGCTCTTTCTATGCTCATATTCTGTACAGAACCAATTAACCCTAAAGTAATAATCGTATGGGTATGATGAAGTTTCTTAAAGTCTAAAAAGAGAAACTATTATTTCTAAAACCCTATAAAAGTGATACTGGATCATCTGAGCATTTTCTATTATTATTTCAGACCTTTAGCATCAGTGGCATTCAGCTGTTGGAAATGAGTGCTTACTTTGGCAAATAATTCTACAACTTTTTTAAAATGCATTTTAACTTGCATCAAGCTTGGTGAGAAATTAACAATGGAATACCAAATGGTTTTTAATATAGTCACTAAGTTATTTATGGAAGCATTCTTCTCACTTTGTCTCATTATAGTGCAGTAAAACAAATCTATTTTCTAAAGGAATTTGTGAAAACCAGTTTAGAAAAAGGGCCTTTAAAATAAGTTTGTTACATCTAACAAAACATTATGTAATTTTTTTTAAAGTTCATCAACAATGACAAAACTTTTAAGTGGAGAAACCATGTAAACTTTATACAGAGACCGAAATTTCTGGTAAAGTTCAACAGGTCTGGCAGCATCTGTGTAGAGAAATCAGAGGTTGACATTTTGGGCCCTGTGTCCCTTCCTCGGAACCGATTCCCTTCACCTGATGAATGAGGAGCTCTCTGAAAGCTGGTGATTTCAAGAAAACCTGTTGGACTACAACCTGGCGTCATGTGACTTCTGACCTTGTCCACCCCAGTCCAACACTGCCACCTCCCACATCATGGCTTACCTTGACTAGATTGTGAAGCTTGGTCATTACTAACTAATGTGTTAAGTTTCTGAAGGATCACTGGGCTTGAATTGTTAAATCTGTTTCTATCTCCACAGAAAATGCCTGAGCCTGCTGAGCTTCTCCAGAAATGTCTGTTTTCGTTTCTTTCAGATCTTCAGTGTCGGGGATCTTTGTTTTGTTTTAGTGTTAATTTCCACACCTAAATAAAAACACAAGTCACTCTGCTTACCAAAAGTAACTGATGAGGTGAAGGAAGATGATGTTAAATCTATCCTAAATTATTAGGTGGAGTTTATACCTAACAGCACTTATAAATAAGCTAATACATTGGCAAAACAAGGCATTATTAAGACAGTATTACATTTAACTGAGCAGACCTGAAATAACTCCACAGAGGGTGGTATCCTGTCACCAAGACATCCTTTGTTTACACGTGCATAGTACTTGACACTGACCCAGCTCCCTCAGAGCCAGCTCTCAGAGTGAACAGAACTGCTGACACTCCTGTTTATATCTGTCAGCCAGGGGTCCCTGACTGGACCAGCTTAACAGCCCCAATCAGGGAACTCATGTTCAAGAAGGTCCACCTGGCTGACCTCGTTACAATCATTACATCTCTTCCTCTCTAAGTCTGGGGATGCAGGCTCGATCTTTATCTTGTAGCCTCTCCTAGGCTGTTCTCACACCCAGTCTGGTTCCTCCGACTCAGCATTGGATACAGCTGGTATGTACCAGGCCGTAGCCCGTCTCTTGTGCCTGCAGTATCTCAGAAAGAAGTTGTCCTCTTCTTCAAGCAGTGAAGGAGTCGAGGCTGTGACATCCACAATGTCCACCTCAGACTCTGAGACTTTTTTGAAACTAGATGGAGGGAGTTAACCCACAGGTACTGACAGCCTTTCCGGATGTTGTGAGGAACCAAGTGTGTTTTCCTCCCACACTGTTTGCAAGTTTGCCGCTTTCATATGGTTCACATGTTTGCTCAGTACTGCCTCACCTACCAAACCATTGTACCTCACAGGACCTGACCTTGCATCAACCATTCCTCTTACCCATGCAGGGCCAGTTCCATAGTTTTGGCACCCTAAACTTAATCCCCTGAAGTAAACTGTCTCTCTCTCTCAGCGGAGCCTTGTGTCCAACATTGGTATTCCTGATGCCATTTCCCCCTCCCCACCAGGTCTGGGAAGATCAGATTTAATCTGGTATAGAGACTTCATCCCATTAGCAACTCTGCTGGATCTATCCCTGTAGTTGCATAACGGGTGATCCTATAAACAAAGAGGAATCAGGACAAAATAAGAACCGAAAGAACTGTCAATGCTGTAAATCAGGAACAAAAACAAAGTTGCTGGAAAAGCTCAGCAGGTCTGGCAGCATCTGTGAAGGGAAAAACAGAGTTAACGTTTCGGGTCTGGTGACCCTTCCTCAGAACTGTTGTGAGGAACCAGGACAATTTGGTGTCTGATGAAGCTGTAGGCTGTTTCTTTAAGCTTGCCTTCAAAGTTTGAACTGCTCTGTCCCCAAGACAATTGGATGATGGATGGTGTGGAGCTGGCCTTATATCCAGAACGCCATTCGACTTTAGGAAATACTTGAATTCCCTGCTGGTAAATGATGGCGCATTGTCTGTGATCAGCACGTTCAGGAGCCCATGTATTGCAAAAGATGCGCACAGCTTTTCTATCGCTGTCCCTATGTTTGATGAAATAATTCAATGCATGGCCAACCACTTTGAGTGGCAGTCCACAATGACTAAGAACATTAACCCCATGAAATGACCTACATAATCGGTGTGTAACCGAGTCCAGGGTCTACGCGGCCATTCTCACGGATGTGGGGAAGCTGCTGCCGATAATTTTTGTCCTTGTTGGCCCTTTGGGCACTCTCCCACCAGCCTGGCCGTGTCTGCATTCAATCCTGGCCACCAGACATAACCTCTCACCAACATCTTCATTTTGGACGCCCCTGGATGAGCCTAGTGGAGTTCAGCCAGTATCTGGTGACAACCTTTGCTTAGGACAATCACTCTTGCTTCCCATAATAAAACGTCATCCTTGACAGTGATCTGGTCTTGCCAGACCCTAAAAGGTTTCAGTTCAGGTTGCAATGGCCCTTTTGTTCCTCCCATCGCCACCAACTGTTTCAGTTTTGCCAGAACCAGATCATTTATGCATCCACAGTCAGATATTGTCAGTGGTGACTAGAGGGGTATCCAGAAATTTTAAAACCAGAATGGGACTCTTCCAGTGGCGTTTAGACTGATAGTGTATCTGCCAGTGGGAGGTGGCTCAAGGCATCCGCATTTGCTACTTGGCCTCCCTAATGGTGTTCCAATTTGAAAATGTATGCACTTAGAATGAGAGCCCACCATTGAATTTGAACTGAAGCTCTGTGTGGCATGGCCTTCTCCTCTATGAGTATCCCTAGAAAGGGTCTGTGGTCTGTTACTATCACAAATTTACTTCCGTAAAGAGATTGGTGTAACATTCTTACACCAAAGATGACCGCCAAACTTTCCTTCACTATCTGCACATATTTGCGCTGTGCATCAGCCAAAGTCTGCGAAGCAAATGCTATTGGGTGTTCCTCTCCATTAGGCCATCTGTGAACCAACACTTCCCCAATACCGTACGGAGAGGCATTGCATATCAACACCAGATCTCATTTAGGATCATTGTGGGTCGACACTTTAGACAATGATAAACAGCTTCTTCACTTCCTTAAATGCTACATCTTGGCTACAAGGCCATTTCCAAGGCTGCTTCTTTTTCAACAGCAGATGTAAGTTTGCCTGGATGGAGGCCAGGTTATGTATGAACTTTCCGTAATAATTCAGCAATCCAAGGAATGACCTAATGTCTGTGGGAGCTGAGGCACCTTTGATCACCCTCACTCTATCTTCCAATGGGTGTAACCCAGTCCTGTTTGCTCTGTAGCACAAGTAGGTCATTTGGGGTGCTGAAACACACATTTTTCCCTTTTAAAGTGTATGTCCATCTTGGAGAAATGTCCAAGTTCTCTCAGTGTTCTTTATATTCCCTGGTATTAGCACGTCAACCGGATAAATGGCGACCCTGGGGTAGACCTTGTAAAATCCATCATCGCTGAAAAATGGCACAGAAGGATGATGCTCCAAATGGCAGTCTTGTGCATTAGTACAAAATTTTATGGGTATTAATTGTAGCATACTTCTGGGAATCCTCATCTCATCACAATTGCAGGTACATATGGTTCACGTCCAGCATGATAGCACCCACCACCAGATTTGCACGTAAATCCTCTATGAGAGGGGTTGAGTATTTACCCAGCTGTGGGAAGCAGTTTACAGTTTCTTTAAAATCCTCACAAAAGTGGACCAACGCATCAGGCTTCACAATTGGTTTGGTCAGTGCTGCCCATTCCTCAAACTGGACTGGCTTGATGATTCCTTCTCTTTCCAGCCTCATGATCTCTGCCTTTATTTTTGTCCATTAGGAAAATGGCATTGGGCTAGCCTTGCAGAATTTTGGAATTGCTTCTTACTCAACATGTCTCCCCTGATAGACCCTAAACCTTCCTGAAAATCCCCCTGGTATTTAATTAAGACTTCACTCAGGCAACTATTTTCTAATCGAAAAATGTTGATGCCAAATGAATTCTCTTTCAATTCCTCCCACTTCCTACAAACAAAGGGGGTGGCCATGGGTACCCGCATGGGCCCAAGCTATGCCTGCCTCTTTGTAGGTTACATGGAACAATCCATCTTCCGTATCTACACTGGCCCTAAATCCCACCTCTTCCTCCATTACATTGATGACTGTATCGGTGCTGCCTTGTGCTCACACGAGGAGCTCGAACAGTTCATCCACTTCACCAACACCTTCCACCCCAACCTGAAGTTCACCTGGACCATCTCCAACACTTCTCTCTCCTTCCTGGACCTCTCTGTCTCCATCTCTGGCAACCACCTAGAAACCGATATCCATTTCAAGCCCACTGACTCCCACAGCTACCTAGAATACACCATCTCCCACCCACCCTCCTGCAAAAATGCCATCCCCTATTCCTAATTCCTTCGTCTCCGCCACATCTGCTCCCAGGATGAGGCATTTCACTCCCATGCATCTCGGATGTCCTCGTTTTTCAAGGACCACAACTTCCCCCTGACCGTGGTCGAGAACGCCCTCGACCTTGTCTCCCGCATTTCCCGCAACTCATTCCTCACACCCCGTCCCCGCAATAACAACCAAAACAGAATCACCCTCGTCCTCATGTACCACCCCACCAACCTCCGGATCCAACGCAACATCCTCCGACACTTCTGCCATCTGCAATCTGACCCCACCACCAAAGACATTTTTCCCTCCCCACCCTTGTCTGCTTTCCGGAGGGACCACTTTCTTGGTGACTCCCTTGCCCGCTCCACACTCCCCTCCAGCCCCACCTCACCCGGCTCTTTTCCCTGCAAAAGCAGGAAGTGCTACACCTGCCCCTACACCACCTCCCTCACCCCCATCCCAGGCCCCAAGAAGACGTTCCACATCAAGCAGATCTGCTAATGTGGTATACTGCATCCGCTGTTCCCATTGTAGCCTCCTGTACATCGGGGAAACCAAGCGGAGGCTTGGGGACCACTTTGCAGAACACCTACGCTCAGTTCTCACTAAACAACTGCACCTCCCAGTCGCAAACCATTTCAGCTCCCCCTCCCATTCCGCAGACAACATGTCCATCCTGGGCTTACTGCAGTGCCACAACGATGCTACCCGAAGGAACAGCTACTGATATTCCGCTTGGGAACCCTGCAGCCCAATGGTATCAATGTGGACTTCACAAGCTTCAAAATCTCCCCTCCCCCTACTGCATCCCAAAACCAGCGCAGCTCGTCCCCACCTCCCTATCCTGTCCTTCCTCCCACCTATCCCCTCCTCCCACCTCAAGCCCCACCCCCATCTCCTACCTACTAAGTTCATCCTGCCCCCTTGACCTGTCCGTCCTCCCTGTACTGACCTATTTCCTCCCTAACTCCCCACCTACACTAACCTTTACCAGCTCCATCCCCGCCTCCTTGACCTGTCTGTCTCCTCCCCACCTTTCTTCTCCTCTATCCATCTTCTATCCACCTCCCCCTCTCTCCCTCTTTATTTCAGAACCCTCTCTCCCTCCCCCATTTCTGAAGAAGAGTCTAGGCCCAAAACGTCAGCCTTCCTGCTCCTCTGATGCTGCTTGGCCAGCTGTGTTCATCCAGCTCCACAACGTTTTATCTCAGATTCTCCAGCATCTGCAGTTCCTACTATCACTGAATCTTTCTCAACCAATTTCACCCCATTAAGCTTGGGCCCAAGCCTTTTACTACAATTATTGTTAACTGAACCGCCTGCTTCTCATAAAAGACCAGAATCAAAGTCATACCCTTAATCTGTAAAGTTTCACGGTGTAGGTTTTCAGTCTAGCTGAGGTCCTGTACAAACTTAAGGTGTGGAGTTCAGAGTGAATTTTGTTAAAGGCAGGTTCTGCAATCACTGATACAGCCCCAGTATCAACCTTCATTATAACCATGTGCCCATTTAACCTGATGTTTATTTTATTTGGTTCTGATTTGGCTGTTGCTGAGCAATTTAACTGTTCCATGCCAGATGTAAGTAGGCTTTCCAGGGTGTGCACTCTCCTGCTTACCAGCCTATGAGTTCTCTTACTCAGCCCAGGTCCTGTGGGACTGTTTTGCTGTCTCAAGTCTGCATACCAGCAGCAACTCAAATGGCTTGTTGGTTTGCATTCTGAAGAAAATTTTAAACGTTTGGCTTTGTTTGAGGTTTTGCTGTGGGCTGACCTAAAGTCCCTTTGTTGAGGACATGGCCTGAGTGAGGCTATGCAATTGCATTCACTCAAGTGGTATTTCCCAAGCTCAGCCAGCCTGGTGAGGGTGTCCACTTCCATTGGCATCCTATGTAACTCATATGCTCCAGTTGCTGCATTTTGCAATGGTAAGGTCAGCTCTGTTGCCTATTAATTCCATATACCACATAGTCTCTCAGCAACCCATTCAGGGTTAAACCAATGTCACATGTCATCATGCCAGTTGTCTTAACCTGATCAAAAATCCTGATACAGATTCCCCTGATTCTCGAGCTGCCAAGTAAAACCAATAGCACCTCAGAATTGGTGGAGGCTTGGGTTGTAATATTCCTTAAATAAGTCCATTAACTCTCAAAAGGCTTTAGTATCTGGTGCCTCAGGAAATATCATGCTTCTGATAACCACAAAAGCTGTGGGTCCACAAGCTGTCAGGAGAATTACATGTTGCTTTTCATTCGCCCCACTATCCTTTGCCTGGAAAAAATAATGCATTCTTTCCGCATACTGGGCTACGTCTCCAACGGCAGGAGTCAAGCCTCCCAAATAATGTCATGATGCTAGAAATGCTTACCTCAACTCAAAGACGACTTAACGAGCAAATTTCTTCAGGACCATATGCTTTTTCTGTTATCGCCCCTAAAATACCTCCACAGAGGCCAATATCCCATCACTAAGTCAACTTTTACTTTCACATGGGCATAGTACCTGAAGCTGGTCCAGCTTCCTCACAGCCAGCTGTCAGAGTGAACAGAACCTCTGACAGTCCTGTTTCTATTGTCAGCCAAGGCTCCCTGATTGGTTCAGAGCAACAGCCCCAGTCAGGAGATTCGTATTCTATAAGCTCCGCTAGGCTGACCTTGTTAAGATCACTACAAGATCCAGACAGCAATTGACTTAATCATTTTGTTCAACAGAACACATGCATCTCCTGCATACTCCACTCCTCAACCACATCAGATAAATCACCTCAATCATGTGGCAATTAATTCTTCGCCATTCCAGCTGACAAACTAACTCAGGCTGAGTTGCACCAGAAATGAACCTCTCTCCCTCCATGATACAGAATAGGGAGGATACTGGCAGGATCAAGTCATGTTGGAGCAAGGGAAGGCACCCAGGTCAAAATTTCTTCAGGTACAAGCGAGGCATATTATTTTAAAACGAGCATGTAAAATATTAAAAGCTAATGCACTCTGGACGATGAAGGAAATCAAAATAAACAGAAAGCACTTTATGACAAATTTCAAAAGTACCTAGGGAAGTTAGTAGCAAGGGAAATATGGAAATGTACAAGAGGACATTGTAACAGTTGATATGATGGCTGAAAACTATTACACGTCTGCATGAGTAGACAATATTACCTTGAACCTAAAACACCACATAAGCATTTGAATTCTAATTGGTTAACTTGTAAAAGATTTAGACACGAAAAGAGCTTAAAGGGAAATCTTCATGTGAGAGCAAAGGATATGGTCAAAGTGTGATATGAATATTCTTCAGCTGTCTTCACAAATCAAACTAAGATACGCAAGTGACATATCAAATGCTAGAGGGAACCTATGGGCAGGATAGTAGTAAGAGATGTGTTAAAAATATTAACAATATTAGAAGTTGGCCAGAAACCTGATCAAGACTTTTAGATAATTGAAAGAAGCAAAGACAGCAATAGGAGAACCATTTTCACAATCCTTCAGCCCTCAGTGAAGGACCTGCGAACTGACAAATTGCTAATGTTACATTCGCTATTCAAAAGCCAGGAAGTACAGGCCTATCAGCGAATGTTAGCGGTGGAAAAAGATCACTGGAAACTGTTGGCATCAAAGGAGCAGGAAAGCTAACATTTCGGGTCGAGACCCTTCTTCAGAAATGGGGGAGGGGAAGAGGGTTCTGAAATAAATAGGGAGAGAGGGGGAGGTGGATAGAAGATGGATAAAGGAGAAGACAGGTTGAGAGGAGGCAGACAGGTCAAAGAGGCGGGGTTAGAGCCAGTGAAGGTGAATGCAGGTGGGGATTTAGGTGGGGGATAGGTCAGTCCAGGGAGGACGGACAGGTCAAGGAGGCGGGATGAGGTTAGTGGGTAGGAGATGAGGGTGGGGCTTGAGGTGGGAGGAAGGGATAGGTGAGAGGAAGGACAGGTTAGGGAGGCGGGTACGATCTGGGCTGGTTTTGGGATGCGGTTGGGGGAGGGGAGATTTTGAAGCTTGTGAAGTCCACATTGATACCATTGGGCTGCAGGGTTCCCAAGCGAAATATGAGATGCTGTTCCTGCAGCTTTCGGGTGGTGTCATTGTGGCAATGCAGGAGGCCCAGGATGGACATGTTGTCCGAGGAGTGGTGGGGGGAGTGAAGTGAAATGGTTCTCGACTGGGAGGTGCAGTTGTTTGTTGCGAACTGAGTGTAGGTGTTCCGCAAAGCGGTCCCCAAGCCTCCGCTTGGTTTCCCCGATGTAGAGGAGGCCACAACAGGAACAGCGGATGCAGTATACCACATTAGCAGATGTGCAGGTGAACATCTGTTTGATGTGGAAGGTCTTCTTGGGGCCTGGGATGGGGCTGAAGGGGGAGATGTCGGGATAGGTGTAGCACCCCCTGCGGTTGCAGGGAAAAGTGCCGGGGTGGTAGGGCTGGAGGGGAGTGTGGAGCAGACAAGACAGTCACGGAGAGAGTGGTCCCTCCGGAAAGCAGATAAGGGTGGGGAGGGAAAAAGTCTTTGGTAGTGGGGTCGGATTGCAGATGGCAGAAATGTCGGAGGATGATGCGTTGGATCCGGAGGTTGGAGGGGTGGTACATGAGGACGAGGGGAATTCTGTTTTGGTTATTATTGCGGGTAGAGGTTGTGGGGAATGGGTTGCGGGAAATGCAGGAGACACGGTCGAGGGCATTTTCCATCTTAAAGAAGATACCTCTTCTAAGGACGCCCACCTTAAAGAAGATACTGTGGACTTTACAAGCTTCAAAATCTCCCCTCCCCCGACCGCATCCCAAAACCAGCCCAGCTAGTCCCCACCTCCTTAACCATTCCTCCCACCTCAAGCCCCACCCCCATCTCCTACCCACTAACCTCATCCCGCCTCCTTGACCTGTCCGTCCTCGCTGGACTGACCTCTCCCCCACCTAAATCCCCACCTGCATTCACCTACACTGGCTCTAACCCCACCTCTTTGACCTGTCTGTCTCCTCTCAACCTATCTTTTCCTTTATCCATCTTCTATCCACCTCCCCCTCTCTCCCTCTTTATTTCAGAATCCCCTTCCCCTCCCCCATTTCTGAAGAAGGGTCTCAAACCGAAACGTCAGCTTTCCTGCTCCTCTGATGCTGCTTGGCCTGCTGTGTTCATCCAGCTCCATAACGTTTTATCTCAGATTCTCCAGCATCGGCAGTTCCTACTATCACTGGAAACTATTAGCAGGGATAACTTTATTTGGCACAGTTTTGTATGATTAAGGAGAGCTTAGCATGGAATTTTTAAAAGCGAACTGTGTCTAATGTGATTGATTTATTTGAGGTAAAAAGAGGTGAATGGTTAAGGTAGTTCAGTAGATTTAACATATATGGACTTTATAAACATTCAGTGCGGTGTCACAAAGGTAACTTATTAAGAAGATGGAATGGAATTAGGAGAAGTTATGACATTGAAACTGAAATAAATCCATGAAGTCCGGTTTCCCGTCACCTAGTCACCCTTTATTTACGCATTCATAGTACATGACACTCACCCAGCTAGCTCAGAGCTGGCTTCTAGAGCGAGCAGAATCCCTGACATTCCTGTTTATATCTGTCAGCCAGGGCTTCCTGACTGAACCAGGTTAACAGCCCCAGTCAGGGAATTCATATTCTATGATGTTCACCTGGCTGACCTTGTTCCAATCACTACAGAAACAACAGGAATAACACAGTGTGAAGCTGGAGGAACATAGCAGGCCAGACAGCATCAGAGGAGCAGGAAAGTTGATATTTCAGGTCGGGACCCTTCTTCATTTTTCTGTCAACTTTCCTGTTCCTCTGATGCTGCCTGGCCTGCTGTGTTCCTCCAGATTCACAATGTGTTATCTCTGACTTCAGCATCTGCAGTTCTCACCATCACGACAGAAACAACAATTAGTTTTAGTGGCAGGAAATAAAGGTGAGTGGCAGATGTATGTTTATCAGAGTGCAGGTGGCTTGCCGTGCTCTTCTCTAATTATAACATTTGTGTCCATTACTATTTTTATAATTTTGCAGTATCTTAGCCTTGAGAAACAACTTAGACTTGAGGATAGTGAACAAGTTTGAAGATGGTACAAAGCGTGGTAAAGTAATAGGTTGTGGTAAAGAATACAATAGGCTGTAATATGGTATAACCAATCTTGCATTGAAAAGAGCAGAAGTATGGTAGCTGGTGTTCAATGTGGAGAAGTGTGAATTGATATACCTTAAGCAAGCATACTATGGAAATGCATATTCCTGGATTTGATTCCACCCTCGGGAGACTGTCTATGTGGAGTTTGCACATTCTCCCCGTGTCTGTGTGGGTTTCCTTCGGGTGCTCTGGTTTCCTCCCACAGTCCAGGTGGATTGGCCATGATAAATTGCCCATAGTGTTCAGGGATGTGTAGGTTAGGTGGGTGAAAGGGGATGGGTCTGGGTGGGATGCTCTAAGAGTCGGTGTGGACTTGTTGGGCCGAAGGGATTCTATGATGAAAGGTATCTTGTGAGTTCTCACAAAACTTTGCATTCATCAGTTTTTATAGAATTGGAGCGAACAAAGTCTCTTGAGTTATATCAAAGAAACGTTTTTAATTTTCACTGTGCATTTCACAAGCACCAAACCCCTTGAAGCGCTTTCCATGTCACTTAATACTTTTTGTAATGTAGATGTTATTTTGATGAGGAAACATGGCAGCAATGTACACATCGCAAACTCCCATAAACAGCAATATGACAATGGCTGGATATAATATGTCACTGTGATGTTGATTGAGGGATAAATATTGTCCAGGTCACCAGGGCTACCTGGCCCATTCTTCTTCAACATATTGTCACAGGATCTTTTAGATCTGCACAATTTTATAAGGGCCTCAGTTTAGTGTCTGATCTGAAAGCTCTCTCATGCAACTGTGCAACATTTCTTCAGGACTGCACTGAAACGTCAGTATTGATTTTTGTACTCAATCACTGAAGCCTAGAACAGTGTGAATTAGAGGCAAGAGTTGTTTTACTTTATTGCTTCACACTGGTATTTGCCCGTTCCTAATTACCCTTGAACTGCCCTTTCATAGAATAGAATCCCTACAGTGTGGAAACAGGCTCTTCGGCCCAACAAGTCCACACCGAGCCTCAAAGCATCCCACCCAGACCCATCCCCCAAATCTACACATCCATGAACACTATGGGCAATTTAGCATGGCCAATCCACCTAGCCTGCACATCTTTGGACTGTGGGAGGAAACCGGACGACCTGGAGGAAACCCACGCAGACACGGGGAGAATGTGCATACTCCACACAGGCAGTCGCCCGAGGTTGGAATTGAACCCGGGTCTCTGGTGCTGTGAGGCAGCAGTGCTAACTTGCTAGGCCTTTGCAGGGTTTAGTTAAAAATAAAACATGTTGATGTGGAACAAAAGTCATATAAAGACAAGATTAATGGCAGATTTCCTTCCCTAAGCAACATTTGTAAACCAGATGATCTATGATTGTTTAGTGGTAACTATTACTGAGAGTGAGAGCTTTTAATGCAAAAGAAAGAAGCCCTTCGGCCCATTGCATCTGCACCAGTCATCATTTTCTAGCATTTGGCCTGGAGCCTTGTATGCTTTGGAGTATCAAAAAAATATCTAAGTGCAACTTAAATACTTTCAGGCCTCCTGCTGCTGCAATCAATTTTGGGCAATGAGTTCCAGATACCCACAATCCTCTGGGTGATTTCTTTTTCCCTGAAATCCCTCTAATCTTTACATTTTAGCCTGTGCCTCCTGGTTGCTGACCTCCCTACTGAGGGGAAAGATATCCTCCTATTCATCCTATCTGCGTTCCTCATAACTGTGTGTACCTCAATCAGATCGCCCCTCAACTTTCTATACTTTTGGAAGAACAATCCCTGCCTCTCTAGTCTCTCTTCATAGTTGAATCACTCCAGCCCAGACAACAACCTGGTCAATCTCCTTTGTACTCTCTCTAGAGCAATCACATCCTTCTTATAGTGTGGCGACCAGAACTGTACACACTATTCCAGCAGTGGCCTGAATAATGCAATTTACGGCTCCATCATAACCTTGTTGCCCTTGTATTCAATAGCTTGGCAAATTATTGCAAATTTCTTATATGCCTTCTTAACAAGCTTATCGATTTGTCTTCTTCCCTTCAAGCATCTATGAACATGCACATCAAGTTTCCTCCAATCCTCTGTACTTGCTATGGTCCTACCATTCAGCTTGTACTTCCTTACTTTGTTAGTCCTGCCTCTGAACACAGGCTTCTGGATACAAAAAGACCCTTTAACCATCAACCTCTAATTCCTGCCACTTAGCCAATTTTAGATTCAAATTACCCTGGATCTGATGGGCTCTTCGCTTCTTAACTAGCCAACCATATGAGATTTTGTCTAAAGCCTACTGAAATCCATGTAAACCGCATCAATTGCACTGCTCTTATCTACAGACCTTGTCATCTCCTAAAATATTCAAATTTGTTAAACATGATCTCCCTGACGAAGCCTTGCTGACTGTCTTTGGTTAGTCCTTGCTTCTCTGAGGGGAGATTAATCCTGTTCCTCGGAAATTTTTCCAATAGTCTCCCTACTGCAGATGTTAGACTCACGGGCAAGCAGTTTCCCTATTTAACTCCATTGCCCCTTTTTGAATAATGATTCCACATTAACTCTTCTGAAGTTCCATTTTAGTTGTCCTTCTATGACCCGCGAAGATTTGAAAGTTAATGCCAGAGCCCCTGAAATCTTTTCCCTTGCCTCCCACAGCAACCTGGGATACATCTTGTCTGGGCCAGAGGATTTATCCACTTTCAAGCTTGCTAAAAACACAAATACCTCCTCTCTCCCAATGTGAAATCAAGTGTATCGCAGTCCTCCTTCCTGATTTCTATACCCATATTGTCCTTCTCTGTAGTGAAGATTCTGTGGTTGTGAAAGTTATTATATAAACACTCATCCTTCTTTCTTTCAATCAGTGCTAATGGCCCTGTATGAATAAGCTTGTGTATAAACATTGGAGAAGCAGCCAAGTGTTTTGACGCGGTATATGTGAAGGAAACTACTCATTTAAAACCTCAGCATTGTTTTCCAGCTCCACACACACATTGCAACTTTGGTCTTCTCTTCCCCTGATTATTCTCTTTCCCCTAGTACACTTACAAAATGCCTTTGGATTTTCATTACTATTATCTGCCTGTGTTTTCTCATGCCCCCTTTACACTCTCATAATTTCTTTATCGTGTAGCCCCCAGCACTTTCTATGCCCTCTAGAGAATCCACTGTTTTGAGCCCTTGGCATTGACCATAAACATCCTTCTTTTTCTGTTATTCAATCCTGGATATCACTTGACATCTATGTTTCTCTAGACTTGTTGACCCCATTCTTCACCCTTATAGAAACATGTTAGCCCTGCACTCTCGCTGTTGTCATTTTGAATGTCTCCCATTGCTCTGATGCAACCAGCTGCTCCTTGTCCACTTTGGCCAGATTCCGTTTTATCATATCATCATATATTGGCCTTCTCCAATCTTTATTTCAAATCCCCATCTTTATCCTTCTCTATAATTAGCTTAAATCTTATTGAATTGTGGTCACTATCACAAGAGACCTGCTTTGTATTCCACAAATATTATTTGAGTTTAAGTTCCACCAATTGCTTTGGCAGTAGTTTTGAACCCATGCACCCAGAACATTAGCTCATAGTTCTGGATAACTTGTACGGCGTCATCATTAAATTACCATCAACCACAACTGAACAATAGCTACCACTGAATTGAGCTCTAATAGGTGAGTTAGTGCAACAAATAACACCTGAATTCGGGAAATGTCAATACCTCTGTGCAAATGAATAGCCCTCCTGTCACATTCCTGCCATTGACTGGCTATTTAAATTGTCAGTGAGGGCAGTACAATGAACTGTATAAATGTCCTGAAGATAGTCAATGCAATGGGTACTTCTTATTGTCCAATGTAATTTGTGCTCCTTGGTAGCTATCTCCCACCATAACTGAATCACTTAACTGCAACAAGAACTTCCCTTTAGGCCCTGAAATATGAAGGAAGTTCTCCTAATCTCCCACAATAACATTGCTTTCTCTGAAAAATCCCATAAATGGTTGAAAATATTCAGTTGTAGCATTTGTCTAGAGTCTGCCAATATCTTGCCAAAATTAAAATAGGAGATCAGGAGATATCCATTAAACTCCAGATCCATACAGTGTGCCAAAGCACTTGGCTGCTTCTCCAATGCTTATATACAACCGTATTCATACAGGGCCATTAACATTGATTGAAAGAAAGAATGATGAGTGTTTATATAACACCTTTCAGGATCTCCTGAAGTACTTTACTGCCAAAGAAGTGTAGTCACCGTTGTAATGTAGGAAAGCCTATGGAATTAGATTGACAATTGAATCTGAAACGATTAATCTGTACAGTTTAGTTATTGCAAGCTCTCGGCACGTTGCCGAGGGGAGAAAGGATGTAGATCATTTGAGTCTTTTACCCCATTCAATCTTAATGTTTTTCACATTTGGTATTCATCTTAGGATTTCAATGAGACAATAGCATTGAGATCTGGCACATAAAAATATTTTTTTTTATTTGATTAGCCAGATACAAATGGTGTGTTTTCTCAGTAAGGCACTTTAAAAAGAGCTCTTATTCTAAACTATTTATGTTTGATTTAGATAGCAATCATCAGCATATCTTTTATAAGTGCTGGTCTTTAACTTTGATTGGGGTGCCAGCTGGAGTATAAATACGCAGCTACAGGATGAGGAAAAAAAATACAAGATTCATTTTCAGTTATTTTATCAACCAAGGATTTTAATTGTTCCCAGGTTCAGTAGAAATCGGTTTAGCACTAAACCCTCTCTAAAAGTCAGAACACTCTGGCTCAGGGTTGCAATACTTTGCAGTTCCATTTCATCCTCCAGCTCATTCGTTGTGCTAACAGGAAACTTTTTCTTTATCTTTCAGGCGTCAAGGCCCACAAGATGCAACAGCTCAAAGCTGCATAGAAACTGGCATTTTCCCAGCTACCATCAGTTCCGAGGAAGGGACACCGGACCCGAAATGTTAACTCTGATTTTTTTTCTTCACAGATGCTGCCAGACCTGCTGAGCTTTTCCAGTAACCTCTCTTTTTGTTTAGATACAAAGTAATGATTCAAGATTCAAACACTCAACATTATTTAAAGTTTCAATATTACAAATAATGTAATGTCATCATCATTTCAAATACTTGTTAACAGTTAAAGCTATAGCAAATGGACTGATTCTATCTTCGCAATTACCTGCTGGATGTCAACGGAACTGTTACTTTGCATCCAAATTAGATGTCTCAGCAGTAATGCAGCTTGTTGAACCAATTGTAGATAGAAAGGCGAAATACATTATCAAATCACTGTATGTAATTTTCTGAAGGAATTTAATTTTCTCCTATATATGGATGCTAAACAGCACAATCAACAAATGATAAACATGGCTAGCTGATTCCACAACCGACGGATCAGAGCTAAGCTCTTTATTACTGTCACATCCAGTCATAAACGATGGTGAACAATTAAACATCTCAATGATGGAGGGGGCACCACAAATATCCCCATCCACAATGGTGAGAGAGCCAAGCACATCAATGCAAAAAAAAAGGCTGAAGCATTCACAACAATTGGTGGGCAGAAGTGAATGATATATCTCAGCGTCCTCCAGTGGTCTCCAGCATCATCGATGCCAGTCTTCAGGCAATTCAATTCACTCCACCTGATATAAAGTTGGAGACACTGGATACTGCAAAAATTATGGGCCCTGGCAACATTCCAGCAAAAGTACTGAAGACTTGTGTTGCCTTGCCAAGCTCTTTTAGTGCAGCTCCCACACTGGCATCTATCAAACCATATGGAGAATTACCCAGGTATGTCCTACACACCAAAAAGCAAGACAAATCTCATCCAACCAATTGCCACTTCATCAGTCTACTCTCTATCACCAGTAAAGTGATGGAAGGTGTCATCAACAGTTCTATCAGGCAGCATCTGTTCAACAACAACCTGCTCAGTGACACCCAGTTTGGCTTCCACCAAGGCCACTCAGCTTCTGACCTCATTACAGCCTTGATTCAAACATGGACAAAAGTGCTGAATTCCAGAAAAGAGGTGGGAGTGACAGCTGTTGTCATCAAAGTGCACTTGACTGAGTGTGGCATTAAAGAGCCTGAGAAAACTGGATTGAGTGAGTATCAGGCAGCAAACTCTGTGCTGATTGGATTCATACCTGGCACATAAGAGAATGGTTGTGAGAGATAATAGGCACTGCAGATGCTGGAGAATCCGAGATAACAAGGTGTGGAGCTGGATGAACACAACAATGGTCGTGGTTGTTGAATGTCAGTCATCTCAGCCCCAGGACATCTCTGCAGGAGTTCTTCAGCGCAGTATTCTCGGCCCAACCATCTTCAGATGTTTCATTAATGACCTTCCCTCCATCATAAAGTTGAAAGTGGGGATGTTCGTCAATATTTGCATAATGTTCAGCGCCATTCATGATTCCTCAGATACTGAGGCAGTCCATGTTCCAACACAACAAGAGCTGGACAACATCTAACCTTGCCCTGACTAATGGCAAGTAACATTCACATCACACAAATGCCAGGCAATGACCATCTCTAATGAGGAACAATCTAAACTTTGCCCCTTGAAGTTCAATGGCATTACCATCACTGAATTCCCAAAATATCAACACTTTGAGGTTACCATTGTCCAGAAACTAACTGGAATAGCCATATAAATAAATTGGCTACACGAGCACGTCAGAGGTGAGGAATCCTACATCAAGTAACTCATCTCCTGACTCCCCAAAGCCTCTCTGCCATCAACAAGGCACAAGTCAGAACTGTGATGGAATACTCCCCATTTTCCTGGATGGATGCTGCTCCAACAACATACAAGAAACTTGACACCATTCAGGACATAGGGTGAATAGCGAAGGTCTGTCTCCCAGGGTAGGGGAGTCCAAAATTAGAGGGCATAGGTTTAATGTGAGAGGCAAATGATTTAAAAAGGACCTGAGGCCAATGTTTTCATGCAGAGAGTGGTGCATGAGTAGAACAAGCTGCCAGAGGAGGTGATGGGACGGGTACAATTACAACATTTAAAAGGCATCTGGATAGATACATGAATAGGAAGAATTTAGATGGATATGAGCCAAATGCTGGCAACCAGGACTAGATCAGTTTAGGAAACCTGGTCTGCAAGGATGAGTCGGACCAAAGGATTGGTTTCTGTGCTGTATTACTCCATGATTCTATGACAAGTAGCCAGCTCAAACATTCGCTCCCTACACCACCGACTCTCAGTAGCAGCACTGTGTACTATCTACAAGCTGCACTGCAGAAATTCACATAAGTTTAAAGTGGTGTGCAAGTGAAGCAAGGGTGATTTGAGAAAGAACTTATTTGCACAGTGAGTAATTAGGGTATGGAAAGCATTACCTGGAATTGTGGTGGAGGAGTGTTAAATCGAGGCATTCAAAAAGGTACTGAACGTTTTGTTTTGTTTTCCATAGTGAGCGGGGAAATGGAGAAAAGGTAGAAGACTAGAATTGGGTAATAGAACACAACTAAATAATAAATAATAGAGTCAGACTAGATAATAGAGCTTGTGCAGACACGTTGGGCTCATTGGTCTCCATCTGTGCCATTACATATAGTGATTGCATCCCAGGTCTTTTTTTTTGCTTTCATGTTATTGTTGTACATTTGTTTATATGTTTACATTCATCACCTTCCAATTTCCCCACAAGCCTTTGACCTTGCAAATTCAGATGACCCGGCGGTTTCACTATTCTTGATGAATATGTTTTCTTCGGTCTTGGACGAATGGTAGCTTGTTGGGTGGAATAGCGGTCTCTGACAGTCTTCTTGATGGTCTATAGTTCTTTGTTGCCAGTTTCACCATTCAATTTATCCCAATGAACAATCTGTGGACCACTCAACCATGAATGGATAAGGTTCCTGCATTTCCTTTGTGCAGCCCCTTTCGCTGTACAGATAATGTTCCATCTCCATTGGTCAGAATTTCTGTGGTGAACAATACCTTTTCTGATTTTATCTCTGATTGATACTTTGTGCCCTGCTCTGATAGATTCCTCGCATGCTATGGCTTGTTGTGATGTGTGGCCTATTGAGCACTGCCAAAGGGCCTGTTTCCATGTTGTATTACTCTATCATTCTATGATTCTAAGTGTGGAGTCCTTACCTTAGGCAGAATGGGGAGTTGAGTCTTCAGCTTCTGTCTCATCAACGACTCTGATGATGCCAGCCGGCGTTGGAGTGGGGTGTACCTATTATTCAATAATGCTGTCTAGAAGTTGTCAAGATCAGCTTAACCTCACATCCAGCACCCCTGATTGGGTAGTGGGTACTGCGGTCAGCTGAGACCTGTTTGAATGCATCCACTGGCTGCAAAGTGACTGGAGCACTTGTCCAATAACCATGGTCTGTTAACCAAACAAACTACTTCAGGAATGCCATGTGTTATGATAATTACACGTAAGAACTGATCACTGCAAATTCCTAACATGAAGAATGATCTTCTCCAGGATGCCCAGTTTTAGGTTTTGTTTGCCCTAACTCTGAAATTAGATCTCCCTGACACTACTATTGACATGGCTTCCTAATGATTAGCTATTTTATTTCTTCTCAAGATTTTTATTCAGTTCTCCATGCTTCATGGCTGTCCTGTATTTTGTGATTTTCCTCTGATTTGTTGCTGTATGGCAGAGTTTCCCCTGCTTTGCAGCCACAATGCAATTGTTTTCCAGGTTTCAGAGCCTCACTATGACTGTTACTGTTTTCTGCTCATCACATTGGAACATTTTCTGTAATAAACTAGAATTATGTACTTCTTTAGATTGTGCAACACCAGCTGCATTAAATGGCTTGGTTAATGATTTCCCCAGCTCTCCACTCCCAGGCTTTTTCTTTCATGGCCATCTTGCAATCTTTTCTCAGCCCAACTTCACAGGACCTGAGCACTATAATGGCTACGACTTGTTGTTTGAATACAGTCTAGCGACAGATGAGGTAACAGAGGTCTTGGGGGGGTTGGGGGAGGGCGGTTTGGTTCCTAAATTTGTGTCATTATTAAAAAAGGAAGGAAGGGATACACCTGGAAATTCCAGGCCAGCCAGTGTAACCTCAAAGGTGAGAACTTCATTAGAATTCTGAGAGCCAGAATATGTATGCCCTGGCAGAAACATGGGCAAATTTGGGATTGTCAGAAGGGATTTATTAAAAGACCTCATGTTTGACACGTCTTTTTTTGGAATAGATAGCTAGGACTGTTTTTGAGGGTAATACATTGATGTTGTCATGGATTTTAGCAAGGCTTTGATAAGACTTTGGCAGAGTGGTTAAAACAGAAAGTGCCCATGGTGAGTAAAACTATGGACTTTTCTTCTGTGACAAATGTTTTTGTTAAAATTGTAAAACTGGTTCGAGTAAGAGCCCTTACTCAACAAACTCATTGATGCCTAGGTTGAACTGTATTTCTATGCCAATGTGAGATGATTAAATTGCGGCATGTTGCTACCAAGATTTTTAGAACTGATGCCTAAAATTGTCACTTTTCTTAACTCAAGGAATGTAGAGTGCAGTGAGCTGTCAGACAAGGTGTGGTTACTTGACTTCAAGTTCCTTACATACATAACATCAAAACTGAACGAGCTGAGCTGTGAACTACAGGGACAGGACGGTGACTTAAGCAACGTGTAATCAGTGCTGTGAATTGAATTAAACCAGTCAATGGGTCTCAGTTAAACACATAAAATGCTGCAACATTTCCAATCTGAAGAAAATACCAGATAAAATCAAAAGCAAACAAAAATGGTTCAACCCGGAGGTAGTTAGTGGAGGAATTCAACAGGCGAATTCAGGAATTAGATGTGATGGAACAAATCATCACGTTTGTCTCAAATCTATTCCTTCAAGTTGACTTTGGTGGGTTGGCAACCAAAGTCCATTAGGTGTTTGACTTACAAAGCAGTGGAATTGATCTGAAGATAAATTAAATGCAAATTGACTTGAGTTGCAAGTTAGATCAAGGGACAACAAAATTTTGGAGACTTGTAAACAGAGAAAAGTACCTATTTCTATCATTTTGTGTTTTTAAAATGAAAGCTTACTTTGACTCCTCATGTTTCTAAGATAGCGTTCTCCCAGATGAAGGCAAAAAAGTTCAAAAATTGGGGTGACATGGTGGCTCAGTGGTTAGCACTGCTGCCTCACAGCACCAGGGACCCGGGTCCGATTCCAGCCTCAGGCAACTGTCTGTGTGGAGTTTGCACGTTCTCCCCATGTCTGTGTGGGTTACCTCCGGATCCTCCGGTTTCCTCCCATAGTCCAAAGATGTGCAGGCTAGGTGGATTGGCCATGCTAAATTGCCCATAGTGCCCAGGGATATTTGGGTTAGACATGGGAAATTAGGGGAGAACATCTGGGTAGGATGTTCTTCACATGGGCGGTGTGGACTTGTTGGGCTGAATGGCCTGTTTCCACACTGTAGGGATTCTATGATAATGCAATTGCACTCACCTCACAGCCATTTGATGACTGTACATTACTAACAGTCTCAAACTACAACCTAGGCTTCTCAAGGCATTGGCATACTATGTGCAGTCATAGGTGTCACACTGAAACTTAGTGAGTAAAGGACAAAACAAATAATTATAGTTAAATAATTATACAATAGTGCTATATTAGATAGCACTAAAAATAAACTGTTTAATTTATATTTTTCTAGGAGTAGACACTTCCTGGGTTGCACTTAAATTCAAAAAGTAATGTTGCGCTTAAATTTTTGGAGACCGCTGTACTAAACCAATTTTCTCTATTTAAACAGATTGCACGAGTTCCAACACTTGCCTAGCATATGCCAATTTGAACAAATAATAAAGACTTTAATCTGGAACTGGAAAAGTACCAGAATGTATTGGTTCCCGTTCCTGCAGAGTCACTTCACTGAACTCTCCCACAAATTTTATTTGTTAAATTTTAGTGTTTGAAAAATTAAAACCCTGTGGTTCTTTATTTTCAAAATTCTTGGCAGCAAAAAGTGATCCTGCAGTAAATTGTTCCACACTCAACATCAAGCACAGGATTTCACACCAGATTTGTTCAATTCAGCATTTGCTTGCGTCTCCAAGCAGATCAATACCACTCCCGAAGTCACGCATTTGTTAGACCCTCTGGGCAGAATCTTCCCAAACTCTGAAAGATGCATACCTTGATGAGAAATTTAGAAATATCAGGTCAGATGTGTGAGTGATGTGAACAATTCACATTGCTAAGGACATATTCTCTTCCTTATGTTCCCAATGTTATGGTCAAGAAAGCACAATAACACCTCTACTTCCTTAAGAGGCTAAGGAAATTCAGCATGTCCATAAATTTTTATAGATTCACCATAGAAAGCATTCTATCCAGATGCATCAAGGCAATTTCTCTGTCCAGGATCATAAGGATCTTCAGACAATTGTGAATGCAGCCCAATCCGTCAGGTAAGCCAACCTTCCATCCACTGGCTCAACTTATACTTCTTGCTGATTCAGGAAGACAGCCAACATAATCAAAGACCCTTCCCATCCTGGTTATAATCTCTTCCAACCTCTTCCATTGGTTGGAAGATACAAAAGTTTAAACACACATGCCAACAGATTCAGGAACAGCTTCTTCCCTGTTGTTATTAGACTTCTGAATGGACCACACAAATTTTAAAACTAATGTTGACCTTGTTCTTTGTGCACCTTCTCTGCAACCATAACATTGTTTCTATCTGCCTAATACACTTTGTTTGGTGTGATCTGCCTGTACTGCACACAAAACAAAACTATTCACTGTGCTCAGGTAGATGTGGCAATTATAAATCAAATCAAATCAAATCAAAAGACAGATCCAGCTGCAGAAGGGGTTATCATCTCTGTAGCTGCAGCACAACAAAGGCGCAGAGAAATGGAAGAGGAAAAGATGCACCATCCCATCCAGGGCCAGCAGCAACCTTCAGCAGCTGCTGAACAGTCTCCACATGAAAAGGCCACAGTTGAAGGACCCCATGATCTGCAGGAGGTATAGGAGGGCCAGAGCTTATCATCCATGATGCCAGTTCCTCTGGATGAGTGAGGTGCAGTGTCGTTGCAGATTGAGGATATCCCATTACACAGCCACAGAGCTGGCCCAGCTACTGGAGTAAGACCTGCAACATGAAGGAATGGGTGGTCACATACTCCAAGTACATACTGGCCTCCACAGCTGAAGCAAACAAAGAGGGGATGTAATGGACGCTCCTGAGCTGGGCAGAACTTCCTTCTGAGGAAGACTAGCAGAGAGAGAGGAGTGTAAGAAGGAATTTGGTAAGGACAGGTGAGCTGTACATCGCGGTGCTTAAACAGCGATACATGTAGGAATTTGTGATTATATGAGTAAGGGAATGTCAGCCTTGCCATTTAGGTATCCTGCGAAGCATTGCTTTGTGAATGCTGTACCCCAACATGCAGGGAAGGGCTCAACTGCCAACTTTTGACCGAGTGCATGGCTGGTGTTCAAAAATGGCGCCACACCAGGAATCCTGGGATATCTTAGTAGTGGTAAGTACTTCCGCTTATGGCAAAAAGGAAAATCGAGCAAATCGGGTGGCACAGTGGCACAGCAGTTAGCACTGCTGCCTCACAGCGCCAGGGACCCAGGTTCAATTCCACCCTCGGCGACTGTCTGTTAGGAGTTTGCGCATTGTCTGCAGGGGTTTCTTCCGGGTGCTCCGGTTTCCTCCCACAGTCCAAAGATATGCATGGTAGGTGGATTGGTCATGCTAAATTGCCTGTAGTGTTCAGGGATTTGGACAGTAAGTGGGTTATCGGGGCATGGGTTTGGGTGCGTGCTCTGAGGCTCGGTGCGCACTTGTTGGGCTGAAGGGCTTGTTTCCACGCTGTAGGGATTCTATGATGTATGAACAAAGTTAGACAAGAGGGAACAGTAGAAGTGTGGGACCTACTTTTTGAAACGGATTTGGGATGATAGCACGAGAAAACTCACAAGGCCTTGCAAAGGCAAACCCTCCGCTTGATGAGGATGACGCTTGGCTGAATCTTATCAGAAATCACTCTGTACTTAACGAAAATCCTTGGTCAATATGAACACGTATCTTAGTTCCTAGGGGATTTACTTTTGAGGGGGGGAAATATTTGTCTTCTCAGCAATGGTAAAGCCCAGGGGAAATTCAAGCCTCTAACTATCTTGTGAACGAATGACCAAAACCATTCTAGCCTATTGTGGCAATATTTGTTTAATAATCTATTCAATTCGCCAGTGCAAAGCATCAACAGACAGCTGATTACATGGTTCACATGTTTTTGCACATTGCTGAGAGAATGGATTTATGATGTCACAGAATAACATAGCACCATAGCAAAAGATAAATATTTATTGTTGGCATTCTTTGAGGACATTTCCTTTAGTAATTATGGACTCTTACAAAGGTTGATTGATCTTTTGCAGATTCATTCATTGAACATGTATAGATCTGTGTGAAGAAATATCATGGAAAATGTGGAACCATTGAATCACAGTGAAGGAGACTTATTTACTCTTTCAGCCTGCACGTCCAATCTTAAATTGACATTAGAGAAGGGACCATGGGAGTACTCGGTACCTGAGATCTACATTCGCACAATGACCATCTCCAATACGATACAATTTCATTACCATCCCTTGAGTTTAAATGGCATTACCGTCACGGGATCCCCCACTATCAACGTCCTGGGAATTAATATTGGTCAGGAACTCAACTGGATTTGCCATATGAATATAATGGCTACAAGAGCAAGTCGGAGGCTAGGAATACTGCAGGGAGTAATTCACCCCCTGATTCACCAGAGACTGTCCATCATTTACAAGGCACAAGTCAGGAGTGTGATGGAATACTCCCCACTTGCTGCCAGAATGGGTACAGCTCCAACAGCACTCAAGAGGCTTGACACCTTCTACTCCCTCCACCACCGATGCTCAGTAGTAGCAGTATGTACTATCGACAAGACGCACTGCAGAAATTCACCAAAGGTCCTCAGACAGCACCTTCCAAACCCATGATCACTTCCATCTAGAAGGACAAGAGCAGCAGATACATGGAAGTACCACCACCCGCAAGTTCACCTCCAAGCCACTCTCAATCCTGAGTTGGAAATATATTGCGAATTCTTCACTGTCACTGAGTCAGAATCCTGGAATTCCCTCCTGAATGGCAATGTGTGTCTACTTATAGCACACGGACAGTGGCGGTTCAAACAGGGAGTTCGCCACCATCTTCCCAAAGGTAACTCAGAATGAATATTAAATGCTGGCCCAGAAAGCATTGCCCAATCCCACAAGTGAATAAGAGAAATTGTTGTCTTTCAGGTTGAGTTGCCCACTTACCAACCTAACCCGAATTTTGGACTACAGTTTAAGGATTTCAGATTCTGATTTTGTTTGGCTGATTTTCTATATGCTCGTTTTTTTTGTTTTTGCAAATTTTTTTTTCTTCCAAGTCATTTTTTGTCTCTGTATCTCACAGTGTATCAAACTAAGGGAGTGATGGTCTAAGGCCTTCGGTAACTGATCACTGGAAGGTGCATGAGCCTTTGCAGTTCTTATTGAAAACCTTTGTTCAGCACATCCCCATTCTAACAACCAAAAATGGGGCCTTTCATTCCAGGCTTCAATGCATGACCAATGATGCCTAATGGACATCTTCTAAAAATGCTTTTATTTCACTTTGACACTTCTCATGATCTTAAAATTATGTATCAAAGCAAAGACGGGTCCCAACCCGAAATGTCAACTTTCCTGTTCCTCTGATGCTGCCTGGTCTGCTATGTTCCTCCAGCTCCACACTGTGTTATTAAATCAGTTTCTACCTTTTGAACATTGACAGAATTACTGATGTCCTTTCACAGTTATGAATGGTTCTAACAGCATGCTGCCATCAATTGTGGAGTAAATTCAACCATTTACCTAAAAAATTGAACAAAGTACAAGTTCTTTTCGCTGTAGTCTGTAATGTCAGTACCCGCTGCTTTTCATTCCGTTTTTCTATCTGTTTCTGTTTCTCTACTTCTCGCTCTGATTTCCTTTGTTCCCTTGTTCCACTGTAGAACTTAACTGAAATTGGTGACTGTTAATACGAATACCTCTGTCTAGCTAGATGAGTACATCTGTTTAAGGTTTTGGAGTAGATCTGTAGCTCGGGTTGTGGGTGTTGAGGTTGGTTGGCTCGCCGAGCTGGCTTGTTGTTCCACAGACGTTTCATTACCATGCTGGGTAACATCGTCAGCCTCTGATGAAGCATCAGTGTGTTTTCCCGCCTGTTTTTTAAACTCTGGGGTGCGTTGCGATGGATTGCCTCACTTCCAGGTTTCCTCTGAATGTATATGGGCTCGGGTTCAATGTGTTTATTAATAGCATGCTTCGTGGAGTGCCATGCTTCCAGGAATTCTCGTGCCTGTCCCTGCCTAGCCTGTCCCAGGATCTTGGTGTTGTCCCAGTCGAAGTCGTGGTTCTCCTTGTCCATGTGGATTGAGATGAGTGAGTATTGATCATGTCTTTTTGTAGCCAGTTGGTGTTCATGTACTCTTGTTGTTAGTTTCCTTCCTGTTTGTCCAACGTAGTGTTTCTCGCAGTCTCTGCAGGGGATCTTGTAGATGACATTGGTCCTGTCCATGGCAGGGAGTGGGTCTTTGGTTCGGGTGAGCACTTGTTGTAGGGTTGATGTGGGCTTGTGTGCCACACTGATGCCCAGCGGTCGTAGGAGTCTTGTGGTAAGTTCTGACATGTTCCTGATGTAGGGGAGTGTGATGAGTGTGTCGGGGCATGTAGAATCTTTCTGATGCTGTTCCTGTAGGCATCTCCTGACCCAGTTCTTTGGATATCCATTGTCCTTGAACACTTGGAAGAGATTTTCCTCCTCCTCTTGGTGTAGTTCTATGTTGCTGCAGTGTGTTGTCGCCCGTTTAAATAGTGTTCACACGCAGCTTTGTTTGTGTGTGCTGGGATGGCTACTATTGAAGTTCAATACCTGGTCTGTGTGTGTGGCTTTTTGGTGTACTTTCGTTTGCAGTTCCCCATTTGTCTTGCGCTCTACCATGACTTCCAGGAATGGGAGTTGTTTGTTCTTCTCCTCCTCCTCTCTGGTGAATTTTATTCCGGTGAGGGTGTTGTTTATGAGTTTGTGTGTCTCTTCTAATTTGGTCTGTTTAATGATGACAAAGGTGTCGTCTGCGTAGCGTATCCATAGTTTAAGTTGGATTTGTGGAAGGGCGGTCCTTTCCAGTCTTTACATCACTGCTTCTGCTATGAGTCCGGAGATAGGTGATCCCATGGGTGTCCTGTTGATTTGCTCATTTGTTTGGCCGTTGAATGTGAAGTGGGTGGTCTGGCACAGATCCAGTAGTTTAAGCATGTTGTCCTTGGAGATGGTTTCACTGGGGTCATGTTCTTGTTCAAGTAGTGCTGTCATTGTTTCCCTTGCTAGTGGTATGTCTATTGATGTGAATAGGGTGGTGACATCAAACGGTATCATGGTCTCTTCATCCTCTTCTTTATGTCTTTGATGGAGTTGAGGAATTCTTGGGCTGAGTGGATGGAGTTGGGTGATTTGCTGACTAGGTGCTTGAGTCTTCTTTGTAGTTCTTTGGCTAATCTGTGCCATAGAGTGCCTCATCGGGAGACTATGGGTCTGAGGGGGACTTCCAGCTTGTGCACTTTAGGGAGGCTGTAGAATCAGGGTGTGTTGGTTCCTTTGGGTTTCATTCTTAGGAAGTCTGTTTTGTTGATCTGTCCTGTTTGTTTAAGTCTTTGTAGCGTACATAGGATTTTGTTGCCTAGTTGTGGTGTCGGGTCAGTTTGTACTGGTCGGTATGTGTTCTCGTCGGCCAGCAGTGCTTGTGCTTTGGAGATGTAGTCTTTTTTATTCATTATCACTGTCGTGCACCCTCTGTCTGCAGGTAGTTACTGAGGCTGTTACCAAGCATGGTAACAAAACGTCTGCGGAACAACAAACCAGCTCGGCGAGCCAACCAACCTCAACGAGTACATCTGTTCTTCATAGAATCCCTACAGTGTGGAAACAGGACTTCCAGCCCAACAAGTCCACACTGCCCCTCCAAGGAGCATCCCAACCCAATCCCATTCCCTTACTCTTCTATTTCCCATGTCTAACCCACATAACTTAAACATAAGCATCCCTGGACACTGTGGGCAATTTAGCATGACTAATCCACCTACCCTGCACATCTTTGGACTGTGGGAGGAAACCAGAATACCCAGAGGAAACACACGCAGACACAGGGAGAATGTGCAAACTCCACACAGACAGTCGCCTGAGGCTGGAATCGAACCCAGGTCCACGGTGCTGTGACGCAGCACTGCCAACCCATTAAGCGTTTATTTATGATACTTTGCACATTGAATGTACAGTCCAGTGGGTTGCTGTGAGACAGCTATTTTATTCGTTGATGCTTATAATTATTGATGATTTGTTATCTCAAACAGCTTTCTTAGAAATGTTGATCATATTTTTCTTTTAACAAATTATGTCGACAATTTTATATCCCTAATGTATTTCTCTTGATTATAAGTATGAAACTATCTACAAAACAAAGACTAAATTAATCAATTAATTTTCACAGTTTGACAAAACGGTGGGGGATTTATTGTAATTATTAAGTTCTGGGTAGAACCTCTGTTGGAAGTTAGACAAAGTTTGGCTATTGTTGACACAGTCGAAGTTGGAATATTTAGACTTATTGATGTTGAACTCTATAGTTTGTCTGACTTGTATATTAGTTACAGAGACAATACATCAATATGACCAGTCTTTTGCTGTAGTCCTATGTCTTTGGGCTACATTAAATGTTGAAGCAGTAATTCCAGCTATCAATATGGAGATGTTAACACAAAGGACAGACAACAATAAAACAGGGGGAAATTAACTACTGAGACTTAACATTCTGAGGCAGAATTAAATGAACTGCTTGTCAAACTGATGTCAGAAACCTATCAGAGTTCTGAATACTGTTGAACTAAGGCCATTGTCCTCTTCTCATTACTGCTGCTGATAGTTTTAATCTCAAATTGCATAATCAAGTGTGCTTAAAGTTCAATGGACCAGAATAAAAATCCCAACCATGGTGGGTGTGTTCTATCAGATCCTGCTAAATCTCTCTCCCTCTGCTATTCAGGAAGTCAGCGGAACATTTCTTTCCCGACACCACATGCCGTTCATTGTTTGTGTCACTGAGAAATTGGATCTCATTTTGCCTATTGAAAAGTAAGATTTGATTAAATCTATTCTCGATTTAAGATCCCTGCTAGTACTCTAGTTTATTGCAGATTCAGAGAACATAGTACATACAGCTGCAGGACTCTAATGCACCATTTTACCCATATAGTTAAAAGTGCTTGCATGCTTTTGATTTATCCATAGAGTATGAGAAAGTATCTCACATGTAATTAAACTTTTGGAAAGTGGCCACTGGGTGTGGGAAATTACACAATCTGTCCCTGTGGTGCAGGGAGGTGTTTGACATCGGACACGAAGCATGCAGAAAGACTCCAATTTCACAGTCGATCAGAAAATATTTAACCACTGCGAGCAATAATTCACAAAAAGAATTGGTCAAATCTTTCAGAAACATGAAAAGCTTCTGAAACCATAAACCTCTCAACTCTTCCAATTCTTCTCCACCTGATACTTTGAAATGGAAATGGTGATTACCCATCTTCATGAGTTTCTCCTGACCTTGCTTTTCAATTTTCTTTGCAGGCTGTCGTAGGCCTTCTCCTAACCATTCATTTTTATACATTGCTGCATGTAGATTGTAGTGCTGAGTTTGTTGTTCTTTCATTATGTTTTTAGGGCCATTTGGCATACCTGGTCTTTCTGTGCTATGGCCCAGTTATATGCCACATCTGCCACAACAGGAAAAAATGTCTGTAATGCCCTCAGTGATATCTAGACCACACTGTCAACAAAATGCCTATAGGTTCACTGACCAGAGAGATAATTACTGAATTACTCCCTGAATAAAGCCAGGTCTAGCAGGCCTGAAAAAGCACAAATGTAGAAAAATAAACATGGTAATAGATGTGAGCGGATTCTGTGGGAGGTATAGTTAACAGGTTTTCTTTGTCTTATAATGAAGAGACTGCATAACCATGAGTACAATAGGATGGGAGTGCTGTGGGCTTGGGCACAAACAGGTATGTTATGTCTTTTAACGCTTGGTAAACTAAATCATCTTCTTATCCATTGGGAGGAGCTGAGAAATTTCTTCTTGAACGGGAACAGGAGTTTCTGGTCCTCAGAGAAGAACTACAATAAAAGGGAAGTGAAATTTGGCCATGAATTACCTGGGAGCAATACACAGGATGTTTATCAGACAATTTTTGAACATATTGTACAACAGCGTAATGGTAGCCTTGCGCAATACAAGGCAGATCAACTGGCCTGAAATTTTTCTCTTTATTTTTTCATTTGATGTAGGTGTCACTGGCATTTTCTTCCAAAATTCTATAGACTCTAGAGCAGTTCCTATAGATTGGAAGTTGACAAGTGTAACCCCACTATTTCAAAAGGTGGGGGTTGGGAGTAAAAGAAATATAATGACAGACCAGTTAGCCTAAAATTAGTACTGGGGAAACAGTTTGAATACATTATAAAAGTTTTGCTATCAGAGCACTTGGAGAGTGTTAACAGGATTGGACAAAGCCAGTATTATTTTATGAAAGGCAAATCATGCTTAACAAATCAACAGGAGATTTCTGAGATTGTAATTAATGGAATTGATGAAGGAGAGCTGGTGGATGCAGTGTATTTGGATTTTCAGAAGGCTTTTGATAAGGTTCTTCATAAGGGGTTAATGGGCAAGGTTAAAGCACATGGGATAGGGGTAAGATATTGATACATTGGCATGGATCAAGAACTGCTTGACAGATGGGTAACAGAGGGTGGAAATATATGGTACTTTTTCCAGGTGGCAGACATTGACCAGTGGCATACCAGAAGAATCAGTCCTTGGGTCCGAGCAATTCATGGTACATTTAAAACTGGATGTGATTGTGAGTTATGAGGACGACACGGTAGATTTTAATGTGATTTAAACAAGTTTGAGTCAGTGGACAAACATATGGCTGATGCAGTACAACATGGAAATAATGTGAAGTTATGTGTTTTGGCGTGTAAAAACAGAAATGGTGATATATTAGGAAGTGTGGATGTACAAAGTGATTTGGATATCCTTGTACAACAGTCAGTCAAAGTAAACAGGCAGATGCAGCAAACAATTAGAAAGGCAAATTGTATATTGAAAGTGGATTTGAGTTCAGAAGGCAAAACAGCTTACTGCAGTTATATAGGGCATTGGTGAGACGACTCTTGGAGCATTACATGCAATTTTGCTCTCCTGACCTGAGGAAGCCTATACTTGCTACAGAGGGACTGCAGCTGAGGTTTGTTAGGCTGATACTAGGATGGCAGGACTCTTATGAGATGAGATTGGTCCAACTTGGCCTGTATTCACTAGAGTTTAGAAGGATGAGAGGGAATCAGATGGTAACATAAAATTCCAACAGGGTGATGCAGGGAGGATGTTTTCCCTGGTTGGGTGGTCTAGAGCCAGGGGATATAGTCTCAAGATATGCGGTAGACCATTTAGGATTGCGATGAGGAAAGGTGTCCTCACTCAAAGAGGAGTGAACTTGTGGAATTCTCTAATGAAGAAGTCACTGAATGTTTTCAAGAAAGAAATAGATAAATTCTTAGACTATAAAGACATGAAAGACTATGGAGAGAAAGCAGGAATACACCATTGAGATTGAGCATTAGCTATGATTATATAGAACAGTGAAGCAGGCTTGAAGGGCTGAATGGTCAACTCCTGCTCCTAATTTCCATGTTCCATGGTATTATCACTCTATTTCAATATCGTTGTAAGTTTACAGAGAGTACCTTTGCAACTTCCACCCTTTCTTCAATCATATCTTCAGACAAATCTGGCCTAGTACCAGTGAATTATTGACTTCAAATCCAACATCTCTGATCCCTCCTTTCCATCAATTTTTAATCCACTGACAGTCTGAACTATTTCCTCTTTCCATTTGTTTTGATAATGGTAAATGTCAGGTAAAGTTCCTCTTCCTACTGAAGTCCAGGTCTGAGGTGTTCAAGTCAGGTGACCTTGACCTATACGCTTTGCTTTTTTGTATGTGTTTTCACTGTTCCTCAATTGACCCACCAGAAAGTTTTTGCTCCCATTCTACCTTAGCTAACTCCTCCCTCATTCCTTCATAGTCTCCTTTGTTTAAGCACAAGACATAGGTACTGGATTTAACCTTCTCACGCTCCATCTGTATTTTAAATTCGACCATACTGTGATCGCTCCTTCTGAGAGGATCCCTAACTGTGAGATCATTAATTATCCCTGTCTCATTACACAGGACTAGATATAGGATAGCTTGCGTCCTCGTAGGTTCCATTACATATTATTCAAGGAAATTATCACGGATGCATTCTATAAACCCCTCCTCAAGGCTGCCATGACTGACCTGGTTTGACCAATCGATATGTAGATTAAAATCCCCCATGATAATTGCTGTACCATTTTTACATGCATTAGCTATTTCTATGTTTATTGTCCGCCCCACCACGATGTCATTATTTGGTGGCTTATAGACCACACCTATCAGTGACTTCTTCTCCCTGCTATTCCTAATTTCCACCCAAACGGATTCAACGTTTTGTTCAGTAGAACCTATATCATCTCTCACTACCGCCCTGATATCATCCTTAAAAATCAGAGCAACACCACCTCCCTTACCTTCTTGTCTGTCCTTCCGAACAGTTTGATACCCCTGGATATTTAACTCCCAGTCATGACCATCCTGTAACCATGTCTCTGTAATGGCCACTAAATCATACCCACTTGCCATGATTTGCACCGTCAACTCATCCACCTTGTTTCGAATGCTCCGAGCATTCAGATAAAGTCCCCTTATGCCAGTTTTTGCACCTTCTTTTTGGGTCGTATTACCTCCATTACTAACAGCTCTTGAGTTCTCCTTCCCTTTAACTTTTTTCCTAATTTTCAATGGAGTTGAAGCTTCCTGGTCACCTGCTAACCTGTTGCTTTGCCTTACATTAATTGTTATTCTCCCTCTACGCTCACTTCTCCCTTCCCCCCTGCTTACTAGTTTAAAGCCCTATTAACCACCCTATTTACCCTTTTCGCTAGAACACTGGACCTGGCCCTGTTCAGGTGGAGTCCATCCCAGCGGTATAGGTCCCTCCTGTCCCAGAACTGATGGCAGGGCACTGTTAAAAGGAAACCCTCTTTCCCACACCACTCTTTTAGCCACGTGTTTACTTCCCTGATCCTCGTCTCCCTATGCCAATTTGCACGTGGCTTGGGCAGCAATCCAGAGACTATGACCATTGAAGACCTGTGTTTTAATTTTGGTCCTAGCTTTTCACAATCCCGAAACAGGTCTTTTTACCTAGTCCTACCTATGTTGTCGGTACCTACGTGGACCACAACAACTGGATCCTCCCCCTCCCTCTCTGCTATCCTCTCAAGCCGATCAGAGATGTCTCGCACCCTGGCACCGGGCAGGCAACTCACCATGCGGGATTCTCTATCCTGCTCGCAAAGGATACTGTCTATCCCCCTGATGATGGAATCCCCTACAACTACAATCTGTCTTTTAGCTCCCCCCTCTTGAATGGCCTCCTGGACCATGGTGCCTTGGTCAGTTGACTCATCCTTTCTGCAGCCCTGTTCCTCATCCACGCAGGGAGCAAGTGCCTCATACCTGTTGGACAATTTAAAGGGCTGCGGCTCCTGTGTTCCTGTCTGCAGGGTCCCTCTACCTGCCTCTCTCACAGTCACACACTGCTGTCCCTGCCCGCCGATCAAATTAACATTAGTTAATTCTCCAGGTGTGACTGCCTCCTGGGACACAGTATCCAGGTATTTCTCCCCCTCCCAGATGTGCCGCAGTGTTTGGAGTTCAGATTCCAGCTCATCAACTTTGAGCTGGAGCTCCTCAAGCAGCCAACACTTGCTGCAGATGTGGTCACTGCCGTTCTTAATGGAATCAGCCATCTCCCACATCAGACAGCTACAATACATCACCTGGCCTGCCATCTCTACTTAGTTAATTATTCAAAATTAATTAGTTTTTTTTTAGTTTTGCCGTGTTCTTTGCACCAGTAAGTTTACACCGTTATATACTCAAACAGACTCCGGCTTTGCCTTCCGACCCGCTCCCAGAGGATTTGGCGTCTAGGTGACCACCCCGAAAGATAACAAAGAGATGAAGAAAAAAAAATGCAAATAGCTTACCTGCTCACCGCACTTAGTCATTATTATTAGGTTAGAGGAGGTGGAAGGGTGGGAGACACTACGCGTGTAGTGTCTCGGGTATTAGTTAACTCCCAAATTTATTGGATGGAAGCTTACCTTCTCAGGCTGCCCTCGCGCTTTCTCCCGGACTCCCACCGCTGAAACAACTGAAAGGCCACACTCAGTTAATTCCAGAGTTGAGAGGGTTGGATTATGAGGAGACACTGAGTAGACTGGGATTATATTCATTGGAATTCAGTAGAATGAGGGGAGATCTTATAGGAACATGTAACATTATGAAGGGAATAGATAAAGTGGAGGCAGGGAGGTTGTTTCCGCTAGCAGGTGAAACTAGGACTAGAGTGCGTAGCCTCAAAATAAAGGGAAGCAGATGTAGGACTGAGGTCAGGAGGAACTTCTTCACCCAAAGGGTTGTGAATTTGTGGAATTCCCTGCCCAGTGAAGCGGTTGAAGCTACATCACTGAATGTTTTTAAGGCAAGGCTAGATAAATTTTTGAACAGTAAAGGAATTAAGGGTTATGGGGAGTGGGCGGGTAAGTGGAGCTGAGTCTCAAAAAGATCAACCATGATGTTATTAAATGGCAGGGCAGGTTGCAGGGGCCAGATGGCCTACTCCTGGTCCTATTTCTTATGTTCTTATGTTATGTTCTTATACAGGAATCACAACCTTCACAATGCCAAGGGATACCAAGAGACAATACCAGACTAAGCTCGAGTTCCAGGCTAACCACACAAACACGCGCCAACTGTGGCAAGGCTTACACGATATAACAGGCTATGAAACAAAGTCAAGTAGAATGACTGGCAACAATGCATCCCTCCCCAGTGAGCTCAATGCATTCTATGCTCATCTTGAACAGAAGGTCAGTGAAATGATGTTACCTGCCCCAACTGCCTCTGTGCACCTATACCTATAATCACCACCGCAGATGTCAGATCGGCCATCTTGAGAACGAACACACGGAAAGCGATTGGCCTGGAGGGAGTCCCTGGCTGTGTACTCAGATCCTGCATGGACCACATGGCAGGAGTATTTACAGACAACTTCAACTTCTCCTCACTACGACGTGAGGTTCCCACCTGTTTCAAGAAGACCACTATTATTCAAGTGCCAATAAAAGACCAGGTAGCTCAATGACCACCCACCTGGTGCCTTTGACATCCACCAATATGAAATATTTCAAGAGGTTAGTAATGTTACACATCAACTCAGCCTCCCAGATTGCTTTTATATACTACAAGCCACCTACTGTTGCAAAGGTCCATGTTAGATACCATTTCCCTGGCCTGACACTCATCCCTGGAATATCTGGATGACAAGGATACCTACATCAGACTCCTATTTATTTACTTTCACTCCACCTTCAACACCATTATTCCAAACAAACTCATCTACAATCTCCGAGACATGGAGCTCTGCTCCTCCCTCTGCAACTAGATCCCCGGTTTCCTGATCCACAGACCGCAATCAGTAAGGATAGGCATCAACACCTCCTCCACAATAATCCTCAACTCCAGTGGCCACAAGGTTACATACTCATCCCCTTACTATACTCCATATACACTCATGACTGTGTGGCCAATTTCTGATCTAACTCCATTGGCAAGTTTGCTGATAATACCTCTGTAATGGATCAGATCTCAAACAATGACAACACAGAGTGCAGGCAAGAGATAGAGAGCTTAGTGACATGGTTTAAAGTCAACAATCTCTCCTTCAATGTCAGCAAAAGGAAGGAGCTGGTCATCAACTTCTGGAAGCAGAGTAGAGAACAGCCCCCTGACTGTATCAATAGTGCTAAGGCACAGATGGCCAGGAGTGTAAGGTCCCTAGGTATAAATATGACCAACAATCTGTCCTGGTCAATCCATGTTGGTACTACAGTCACGAAAGCACATCAATGCCTCAATTCCTCAGAAGGCTAGGGAAATTCAGCATGTCCACAATGACTCTTACCAACTTTTATAGACGTACCATAGAAAGCATCCTATCTGGATGCATCACAGCTTGGTATGGCAACTGCTCTGTCCAAAAGTGCAAGAAATTACAGAGTTGTGGATGCAACCCAGTCCATTAAACAAACCAGCTTTCCATCCATTGACTCCATCTACATTTCCAACTGCCTTGGGAAAGCAGCCAACATAATCAAATGGCTACCCTGGTTATACCCACTTCCTCGTCAGGCAGAAGATACAAAAGTTTGAAAATGTGTACCAACAGATTCAAGAATAGCTTCTTCCCTGCTGTCGTCAGACTTTTGAACAGACTTCTCATGTATCAGAGTTTATCTTTCGTTAAGGTTCTTGTGAAGATTTGTAGCTCGGGTTGTGGGTGAGAATGTGTACTTGCTCACCGAGTTGGCTGGCAGTTCAGACATTTCGTTACCATGCTAGATAACACCATCAGTGCGGCCTCCGATGACGCGATGTTGTTCTACTCCACTTAATATTTATATGATCCAGTCTGTTGAGGTGTTGTGTGTCATTTCCGGTTCTTTTTTGCAAGAGTTTGTGTATGGGTTCTAATTCCACATGTTTATTGATTGCATTATGGTTGGAGAACCAGGCCTCTAGGAACATTTTGTGTGTGTGCCTATGTTTGGCTTAAGCTAGGATGGTCATGATGTCCCAGTTAAATTGATGGCCTTCATTGTCCGAGTGTACTGAAATGAGGGAAAGTTCATTGTGTCTTTTTGCGGCTAGTTTCCTTCCTGTCTGGCTAATGTAATGTTTTTGGCAGTCCTTGCACAGTATTTTGTACACTACGTTGGTCCTGCATGTCGTGGGTATGGGGTCTTTGGTCCCTGTGAGTGGTTGTCAAGTGTGGCTGTGGGTTTGTGTGCTATCCCGATTCCTAATGGTCATAGGATTCTCGTTGTCAATTCCGATATGTTCTTGACATACAGTAGTGTGGCCAGTGTATGCGGTTATATTGTGTCCTCTTGGTGTTGTCTATCTAGTAGGCATCTGCAGGTGAAGTTGGTGGGGTATCCATTGATAGCGAAGACCTTGTGTAGGTGCTCTTCCTCCTTCGTGCGAAGTTCAGGTGTGTTGCAGTATTTAGCAACCCGTTTGAATAGTGTCCTTGCACAGCTTTGTTTGTAGATGTTGGGGTGTTTGCTGTGGAAATTGAGGATTTGGTCAATGTGGGTTGCCTTTCTGTGTACGAGATAACAAGGTGTGGGGCTGGATGAACACAGCAGGCCAAGCAGCATCATAGGAGCAGGAAAGCTTGACGTTTTGGTTCTGTACACTGCAGTTTGGAATTCTGCGTTTGTCATTTGTTCTACCCTGACATCTAGGAATGGAAGTTAAATTGTTGTTTTCCTCTTCTCTTGTGAATTTGATTCCAGTGAATACGTTGTTGATGAGGTGGTGTGTCTCCTTAACTTACTGCATTTAATGATGACAATTGTGTTGTCCACATATTGAAACCGCAGTTTTGGCTGAATGCGGGAGGGTCATGCGTTCCAATCTTTGCATGGCTGTCTCTGCAATAAGTCCTGAGATGGGTGACCCCATAGATGTGCCATTAATCTGTTTGTATACTTGACCGTTAAAGCTGAAGTGTGTGGTGAGGCATAGGTCCATTAGCCTGAGTATGCTGTTCTTGCTGATGGAGCTGTTGGTCAGCATTCCTGTTTCCTCTAGTAGTGTGACCAATGTTTCTTTGGCTAGTGGAATTCAATGGATGTGAATAGCTTTTTAATGTCAAAGAATACCATAATCTTGTCGTTGATTTTGATGTTCTAGAAATTATTAAGGAATTCCCGAATTGAATGGATGGAGTGGAATGATCTATCAACCACGTGTTTCTCTGTACCTTCTCTGCAGCTGTAACACTATATTCTGCATTCTGTTCTATTAGCCTAATTTACTTGTGTTTACTTGTGATTTGTCTGGTTAGCATGCAAAACAATTCTTTTCACTGTTTCTCAATACATGTGACAATAATAAATCAAATCAGATGTGAACTATTCATTTCATGCCTCAGCCCAATTTCTGCCTCCCTGCATAAATCATGTTTTAGATTCAAACTTGGCCCTAATCTCCCCTTTACTATTTATAAACCAGTCGAAGATTTTCAGATTTCCTTTATGTTGGCTGTTAGTGTCTTCTCATGCTCCCTCTTTACCGTTGTTCTTTTTCACTCCCCCACTGAACTTTACATATTCAGTTCCATTCTCACCTGCGTCATGAACATGATATCTGTCATAAAATTCCAAGCTCTACTTCATCTGCCATCCAAGTAACTCTGTTTTTGTTTGCAGTACTTATCCAAAGTTCTGAGACTATAGCCCGGTGCTACTTGAACTATCTTCTGTTTAAAGCCAGCCCTTTATTCAATAACAATTCTGCCTGTCAATCTGTCATTTCAATTTACCGGGGTTAGCAGGAACTGCAGATGCTGAAGAATCTGAGATAACAAGGTGTAGAGCTGGACGAAGACAGCCGGCCAAGCAGCACCAGAAGAGCGGGAAAGCCGACGTTTCGGGCCTAGACCCTTCTTCAGAAAATCACCTTTCTGAAGAAGGGTCTAGGCCCGACATGTCAGCTTTCCTGCTCCTCTGATGCTGCTTGGCCTGCTGTGTTCATCCAGCTCTACAGCTTGTTATCTCTGCTGAACTTGACTCTACTTTCTCCTTGTCCCTTTATTCAACTAAGGCTTTTACTGTGTAAAGTGGAGCCAAACTGTCAATCAACTGAGTAGCCTCTGTCAATAGTGTGGTGTCTCAAGCACATGAAGTCTGCCCTCCCTATATATGTGAGGATAGCTAGAAAATCCAGGTACTCTCATGCTTTCTGGATTGCAACATAATTGTAACAAACTATGCTCCTGAGCAGCTGTTGCTCAAGAGAATCAGCTAGGCCTGAAAAGTCAGCTTTCCTGCTCCTCCTGATGCTGCTTGGTCTGCTGTGTTCATCCAGCTCTACACCTTGTTATTTCAATTTACCTGCTGGTCCAGATCATTCCTCACCCAAATTATACTGATAAACCCTCTGTTAAACGTCATTACTCTGGAACGTTCCTTATCCTTTTCTATTATTAATCTAAACTTGGTGATTCTTATAAGAACATCCCCCTGAATGGTCCCCCACTGACACTTGATCCACTTGGCCCATTCAGTTCCCATGAACCATATTAATATCTCGTTTCATTTCAAAAATTCTCCTGCAAACACTTTGGAACCTCTTGCCCCTCTCTATCCCACACACAACATCTATCCCGGTGTATGTTTGAGAAATTAAAGACCCCATCATTAATACTCGGTGCTTGTTGCAGTCAATGCAGAAACAAAGTAATCTGCAGACATCAAAGTGTTGGAATTAATTTTCTCCAGACTGTTTTTATGAGAATACACATTTGGCTCAGTAACATATATGGATATTAAGCAAGATAAAAATCAGAAACCACCTTAGGGAACCCATTTGGATCAACAATTAAAACCATATTATTCATTATAGCAGCAGAACTGTTTTGTCAATGACACAAGCCCAAATTCAGACATATCAAAGCCCTGTTATCTGATGGCAATCTTAAGTCATAAGTTTCATTGATTCAGAGATGACAGCTCAACTCTTTTATTTGAATTCCTTCCCAAATGCAACGCAAATAATCAAAACACTCAGTCGGGGCATTCTGGAAGCTAATGCTCTGTTCACAGATTCATGGTGTATCTGTTTGCTTTGGCTGTGCTGACGCAGTAATAAGAGGTTATGGACATGGGTAAACAGTTCATTGCAATATATGAAAACAAAATACTGCAGGTGATGGAAATCTACTTCCGAAGAAGGCTCATTGTTGACATAAATCATCAGTTAGAGTCTAATGCTCTAAGCTGAGGCAGGACGGGAGGTGGAACAGGCCACATGGTTGGGCAGGGGGTTTGTGGGATGGAGAATCAAGTCTTGGGTAGGAATGGTCAAGGACAGCCAGAGATCAATTGAGGTCCTTAAATAGTCACTGGTACTCAACCTGCTACAGTCAAGGGCTAGGCCATGTGGGCAAGCCACCCAATAAACCCTACACCCTGGCTGGAGACTCTCAATCTTGGCAACCAGACACCGCAGCAACTGCCCTCGCATGAACCCCACCTAATGCATTCATAAACAGGGATAAAAGGTACTGCAGATGCTGGAGAATCCGAGATAACAAGGTGTGGAGCTAGATGAACACAACAGGCCAAGCAGTATCATAGGAGCAGGAAAGCTTGATGTTTCGGGCCTAGACCCTTCATCGGAAATGGGGGAGGGGAAGAGGGTTCTGAAATAAATAGGGAGAGAGGGAGAGGCGGATCGAAGATAGATAGAGGAGAGGATAGGTGGAGAGGAGGCAGACAAGTACCTGGTTTGTGTCAGGACGTGGTCAAGCAGTTTCAAGGCCGAAGAGATTATGAGAGAGTTGCAGTGGGAGCTGCTCGACCAAGTCCTGAAGCAAACCAGGTACTTGTCTGCCTCCTCTCCACCTATCCATCTTCTATCCGCCTCCCCCTCTCTCCCTATTTATTTCAGAACCCTCTTCCCCTCCCCCATTTCTGATGAAGGGTCTAGGCCCGAAACGTCAAGCTTTCCTGCTCCTATGAGGCTGCTTGGCCTGCTGTGTTCATCCAGCCCGACACTTCATAAACGGGGACTTTGTTTTAACGGCAGAAAGGAAGTTTTACTCTGCTTGATCGACAGCTTTATGCGGTGATAAACACTACATTTTTTCCGTGGTCTGTTTTATTAATCTCTGAATGTTTATATGGACATGATGAAGAGGTGTAAAGTGTTTAAAATATTTGGCACTGCCACTATAATTGCCCCATCTGATTAATATTTTTATAGGGTTGTAGTTTTTCCAAAAACATTTCTCAATGGGTGTTTTCTTTACTTCTCAGTTTTCAACATTTGCCGTTGTTATTGTATGGCTCATTGCTTCTATACCTAGTGCCTACTGGGATAAGGGGCATGAAGTCAGCATGATGACCATAGAGATGGCGAGGAAGACAGGAACCGGGCATGATTTTCTTCTTAGGAATGGTGAACCATGAGTCAGAAACTTGTTCAGCTCTGTGAAAATTACGGGAGGCTGTTGGACAATGAGCTTTGCAATGGACAAGATCATAAGAGTACAGAATATGGGCTCACCTGCTCACACCCTTATCCTGAAGTGGTGAAGATCGCAACACTCAAATCTACTTTAATTACAAATAATCTGCAGTATTTCATTTCTGTGTTTATGGAAAAATTGCTCTGTGGCTTTCTTTTATTGGGGATCAAGTTGAGTCTTGGAAAGTCAAGATGGATCCCACACAATCATATGCCACAACTTTCCAGGGGAAATATGTTTTACTGGAGATAGGTATTTGTCTAATTGTATGTGTGGGCAAGGGACTCTTCAAGAATCTGATTAGAAAATCTTAATTTGTTTTATATCAAATATCTCTAGAGTCTGTCTGCCCCAAACAATCCACAAAATAGGACAAACGTCTTTGAGAAAGATAATAGGAACTGCAGATGCTGGAGAATCTGAGATAACAAGGTGTAGAGCTGGATGAACACAGCAGGCCAAGCAGCATCTATCTCTACTGTCTATCCTGCTATCTCTGAAACTCTTTATGTACATGCACAGGTACTCCAGCGGTTCTATGTAGTCTTTTGTCTATAAAGGAAAAACAAACTTTGGAATTTGATATTTCTTGCAGTTGCAAAAACCAAAGGCAGTTTCAACTCATGCAGGACTCTATTTACATACTAAGAGTTTGAGTGAAGATTTGTAGCTCGGGTGCTGGTTGTAGATGTTGGTG
>JAHRHZ010000039.1:11398753-11421704 GCA_024137785.1 Ginglymostoma cirratum
CTATCTGCTCCTCTGATGCTGCTTGGCCTGCTGTGTTCATCCAGCTCTACACCTTGTTATCTCGGACAAATGTCTTTGCCTTTTTTTGTTGTAAGTGCCCTGCAAGACAGAGAATCGATTTGTCAACGCTTTAACACTAAACTAAAAGATCCTAATAATGTATTCCATGTTGTTGAGCAGAAATTCTCAACTTTGGTTAAAGGAAGAATAGTTTGGGATGGAGAAACATGCATTCTACAGTTCCATTGATTGAGTATGGCCTGACCTGTACAGCTCAATTGTGTTCTTCACAATGCTGGCTGCTAATAATTACTAACAGAGTTAGGGAATTATGATATAATCTCCATAAAAATACATTCCTCTGGGGGAAATTACTGAAAAATGATCCATATTACAGAGGTATTAAGATTCCGATTCCCTTCTTTCAATTTTTCTGGTTTGGCACTGAATATTCCAACCAATGTTTGAGTTATTTTTATATATTCTCCACATATGCTTAGCTTAGATCTTTATCATTTTTTTCAAATTTAGTAGAACAGAATGAACTGCAGACAATCAAAGTACATCTCCAGACTCCAAGATCTGGGACTCTGGTCCCCCCTCTGCAACTGGATCCTTGACTTCCAGACCTGTAGACCTCTAATCAGTAAGGATAAGCAACAACTCCTCCTTCATATTAATCCTCAGCACCAGCATTTCACAAGGCTGCGTACTCAGCTCCTTACTATATTCACACTCACAACTATGTGGCCAAATTGAGTTCTAACTCCATTTGCAAATTTACTGGTGACGCCACCACGGTGGCTTGGATCTCAAACAATGACGCGACAGAGTACAGGAAGGACATAGCCAACTTAGTTGCATGATGTAAAGACAGTAGTCTGTCCCTCAACGACAACAAAATGAAGGAAGTGGTCATCTACTTCAGGGAGCAGAGTGGAGGACGCACCAGTGTCTGTATCAATGGTGCTGAGGTGGAGCTGGTCAAGAGCATCAAGTCTTGAGGAGTAAATATTACCAACAATCTATGCTAGTTTCTGCATCCACATTGACACTACAGTCAAGAAAGCACACCAAAGCCTCTACTTCCTGAGGAGACGAAGGAAATTCAGCATTTCCACAATGACTCTCACCAATCTTTATGTATGCACTTAGAAAGCATTTTATCTAATTCATTCAATTTGGTATGGTGACAGCTCTATTCAAGACTGCCAGAAATTACAGAGAATTATGAAAACAGCCCACTTCCATCATGAAAACCAGTCTCCCTTCCAAAGACTTGTCTTTACATCCAACTGCACTGGGAAAGCAGCCAATTTAATCAAAGACCTGTCCCAGCCCAATTGTACTCTCTTCCATCCTCTTCCATTGGAGAGAAGACTCAAAAGTTTGAAAACAAATGATTTTAAGAACAGGTTTAAGAACAACTTCTTCCCTGCTGTTATCAGCCTTTTGAACGAACCTCTCATATATTAGAGCTGATCTTTCTCTGTGCCTTCTCTGCAGCTGTAACATTATATTTTGCTTTCTGTTCTATTACCCTGATGTACTTAAGTATGGCATGCAAAACAATACCTTTCAATGTATCTTGGTACATGTGACAATAATAATAAAATAAAATAAAATCCTGGGATTGCTGCAGGAACTTTTTAAATCAAGAAGCAGCCTGTAATTAACCTTCAGCTCTGGCCTCACAAACAAGCAAAAGATTGTTTGGTCCGTTCTTTTCTTTACACCACAAGCTGTTTCCCCAAAGTCCACAGGTCACCTTCAGCTCACAATTCCCAGTTCACAGTTCCAAACCAAAATTGATTAAAGGATAAAAATAAAAATAATGAAATACCAATGAGGGTTCTAACAAATCAACTTTCTCTGAATTCCTACCAAGACTGTTACATTTTTTTTCATGATAAGGAAACCAATCCGCACACAATTCTCCAGAGGTGGTTTCACCAAGGCCCTGTTCACTGTTAAAACTTTCCCACTTTTATATTCCATTTCTTTACAATAAATACCAACATTCCATTTGTCTTTCTAGTCACTAGCCAGACCCAGTTACTAACATTTTGAGATTAATGTACATGTGTTCAGCACCATTCATGACTCCTCAGATACTGAAGCAGTCCATGTTCAAATGCAACAAGACCTGGATAATATTGAGGCTTGGGCTGACAAGTGGCAAGTAACATCCATGCTACACGAATGCTAGGTACATATATGAATAATAAATCAAATCAATTAAAATGAAAAGGGGAGGTAAAATCAGACTTTAACTGGAATGCAAACATGCTCGGAGTAGGAAATTGAGTGTTGGGAGTGGAGCTCAAAAAACGGAGTGCCATGTGCCTCCATATCCAGCCCGGATCTGCCTCCCATTTCATCTGAAGGTTGGGAAAACATGTGTGGCCTAGTCTCCCTTTGGCCCATTAAAGTTGTTAAGTGGCAAATCAATGGCCATGTAAGTGTCACACATGATCAGCAACTATTTTCCACGTTTGATCATAGATCATAGAATCCCTACAGTGTGGAAACAGGCCCTTCAGCCCAACATGGCCACACCGACCCTCTGAGCATCCCACATCCACCCATACCCCTATAACCCACCTAATCTACACATCCCTGAGCACTACGGGTAATTTAGCATGGCCAATCCACCTAATCTGCACATCTTTGGACTGTGGGAGGAATTTGACATTTCGGAGGAAAGCCACACAGGCACGGGGAGAATGTGCAAACTCCACACAGACAGTCGCCTGAGGCTGGAATTGAACCTGGGTCCCTGGCACTGTGAGGCAGCATTGCTAACCACTGAGCCACCATCTGGGGGTGACCCAGTCCAGTTGGAGGCTTGGCACATTTTATTGAGCAAGGTGATTCCAGGGAAGAAGGGAGCAAGGGAATTCTCCTTGGAGGTTGTCTCCTTTGTCATTGGAGATATCACCCCTCCAAACTCACATCCCATGTTAGCCCTCACCTCCTGAACTTGTGAATTCGACTTGTCCACCTCCTTTACCCACTTCCACTCCCCAAACACTGGGGCCTGCTAGTCAAGCTTTAATGATACCCTGGACTTGTCCAAAGTCAGGTTTCCATAACCACTACTTCTGCAAGGAGCCTGTCACTTCAGCAGCAGCCACTGCTTGAACCTGCTAAGTTGTCTGGCCACTGTCTGAGGTAGGAGTTCTTCCCCAGGTTGCCTGGCTTTTATGTAATGAGTGCCCTGTTAACCTTTAGGTTGTATGAGGACCCAACCAACCTTTGAGCTGAGTGTGAAAACCAAATTCAGCAGCTCCTAAAATACAGACCAACTTTTCAGGGTGATGAACTTTTATTAGAACTGAGGAAAGTTTAACTACATCTTGACATTGAAAATAATTCTACTGTCATTGCAAATTCATATCTTAAAGGACCTCAGCCATATCTCTTTGAAATTGATCTTTTCCAGAGTAAAATGACCCATTTCTTTGTCCAATACTGATAACTAAGATACTATAAAGTGGATATCTAACGAGCTGCCTTCCTTGCACCTTTTCAGTAGTTTCAATATCCTTTCTCACAAGAGGGGATCCTAATCACCTCTCTTGTGGGCAGAATATTTCCAGATCCTGAAACAATGTGGCAATGGCAAGTCATTTGGGAGAATACAACCCAATGGAAAAATGAAATTCTCAATGTTGAGGAGAAAAAGAATTTGATTTTGCACATTAAATTCTGGCAGTTGGATGAGAATTTTGCTACTGAGCAGTGAGGGGCCTATTTGTGTACTTTAACACCTCTTTATTACCTAATCTCACCTCATTTATATGAAGTCTGACTTTTTCCTAAGCAGTGGAGAGGAACTAAGTGGTGCCAATTCTCCATATGAAAGTCTGGCTGTTTACCTGGCAGCTGTAGCTCACTGGTATCTTGGCCAGCATTCACCAGCATCTCAGACCTCTCATCATGGACAGTGAGTTTGGCATCAGACAAGTACCAGTTTCACCATTTAATCATGGCACATCTCTCACTTACTTAGAATGCAATTTCAGTGCTGCACGTTGGAGCTCACTGGCATCTTTCATTGCAATACTCCTGCACAGGGCCAGACAACATTTGACACCAGTCCAGAGGCTTGGATACAATTAGTGGGCACTTGGGGAGTTTGTGGTCGGGGGTTCTGTACAAGTGCAATCTGAAGATTAGACACAGTCAGCCCTAGAGACCAGTGCAACTAGTCCAGGAAGTTAGCAGGAATTCTGAAAAAGACTGCTACCGGCACTCGAAAAATGAACTCTGTATACACTTCTGCACAGATGCTGCCTGAACTGTTGAGTTTCTCTGGCCCTGTCTGTGTTAAAGTCAGTTGGAGAGCTGCAACAATAACATTCAGGGATTTGCTCATTCTTCAGTCAGGGCAGTCATTCCAAGTAGGTCTTGATGACTGGCCTCACTCAGTCAGGGACTCTGTTTCTGGGGTGGTGGCTATTAGAGGCCGGTGCCATGGTGGGGAAATTGCAGAAATTCGCATCTCAGATGGAAGCCAAATACAGAGAATGCTGGAGGTTTGAAATTAAATCAGAAACTGCTGGAGAAATTCCAGCTATAGCAGAAGTATCCTTACAGAGAAGCAGACAGACTGGCAACGGAGATGTGTGGCATTAGCAGTGAGATTAAAAAGGAGCAGTGAGAGCAGAGCTGACCCAAAATCAGACAGACCAGCAAAGGGAGATGTGCAGATCTCAGGAGCGGTGACAGGGAGGCTGCAGAAGTTCTGGACTGGGCACAGAAGTTTGGCACTGGGGAAAGGCTAATTTTACTCATTATTTATACGTGCTCTTACCCAGAGCCTGCAGCTCCCAGTCCTGAAGGCTAATCTCTTGAGGCTGAGTCACATGGCAATGGTCAGACTTTCTCACCGTGGCCCAGCACCACCCCCACCCCCCCACCCTACAAACCCACTTTCCCTTTCCCAGTTTGTTTCTGTGGAACGGACCTGGCGGACTGACTGAGACCCACCCCCCTCGCCAGACATGACCGGACAGCACCGGGCATGACTTGCCCAGGCTCCTAACTTGTGCCCATTCATTCTCTCCAATCATGTTACCACTACCCCTAGACTGGCCACTATGGAGCCAACCATCTGGCGATGGCACAATCCCCGGACTGCACAGGCAGTGACACCCCCACCCCCAACCAAGGCCAGATGCCTGACCGATTTACAATCCCCTGGACTAGTATGGGACACTGCCCTTGGCTTAGTGTGCTGGGAGCCCCTGACTGACAGGTGCCTCCATTAACTCCAGTGAGGACCACTCCCCTAAGGCTGTGAGACACGACTGCCTGTTTGCTGCACACGTAGTGTGTTTGGCCTCAAGCTGCAGGGAGCACGTGTGAGATTGATACATGCTTCCTTGGCTGAAGACGGTTCAGCAGTCCAGCGAGCTGTCTGTTTTCTTGTGACTGCGCTGGTAGGCACACCAAACAAGGAAGGGAAGGTTTCTGAGTATGCAGGTAGGTGCCAAATGAGTGAGCGTCAAGAGAACAAGAAAGCTTCCCTTAGTCAAAAAAATGTGAAGCTACAAAAGCACGGCAGGTCAGACAGCAGCAGTGGAGCAGGAAAGTCAACATTTTGGGTTGGAACCCTTCTTCAGCACCCAAAACACTGACTTTCCTGCTTCTCAGACGTCGTCTGACATGCTGTACTTTTCCAGCTCCAAATTTTTTGACACTAGCTTCCAGCACCTGCAGTCCTTTCTCTCTCCAAGCTTCCCTTAGTCCTGCCTAATCCAGTCTACAAACTATCTCAATGTGCAAAGTGTCCCCACTGCAGGCTTTGTATGGGAGTCTGTGTTTCAAGTGTGCAAGTGGCAAGCTGAATCCAAAAGGTACATGTTTTGTTTGGGTTTAGGCCCGAAACGTCAAGTTTTCCTGCTCCTATGGTGCTGCTTGACCTGCTGTGTTCATCCAGCCCCATGCTTGTTATCTCAGATTCTCCAGCATCTGCAGTACCTTTTATCTCTGTTCTGTTTTCCTTGTTGAGTTTTTCCAACATTGTCTGGCAAGTTTCATAGGATGGGAGTCTGAATATTAGTGAGGTGCGTTGTGGTATTAACGAGGAGTTAAATGAGCTTTAATCCCTGTCAATAGGCATCTTGTTTCTGCCTGATGAGAATCTAGCCCCACTGCTTGAGAAAAGCATAAAATATGGAGCAAAATGCTCTACATCTAAGGATGGGCCTTGTGGGAATTCTCATCTGTTTTTACCCCTCATCTCACTGTGACCCTCATCACACAGACCCTGATCTGTTTCTACCCAATGTGTTTAAAGATTTGATACCAACCATTATCCTTACTTTGACTTTTATGATGATCCCCTAAGATTACCTTTTAAATAGAAGTGTGTACTTGAAAAACTGTGCCATAATTTTATCCATGCTTGCCAGTGGCAGTAGTGCATTACAGGGGTTTAGAAATAACATCAATATAATAGGAGTAGGCCATTCAGCCTATTGAACCCTCTTCACCGTTCAATGAGATCATGGCTCAACTTCTACTTCAAGACATTTTCCAGCACTATCTCCATTTCTCTTGATGGAATATAAAAACAGGGAAGTGTTATTGCAGTTGCACAAGGCATGGGTGAGACTGCATCTGGAGTATTGCATACGGTTTTGGTCCCCTTATTTGAGGAATTGCAATGGAGGCAGCTCGGAGAAGATTCACTAGCATGATTGGAGAGGTGAAAGGCTTGTCTTAAGTGGAGAGATTGAACCATTTAGGCCTATAGTCTCTAGAGTTTAAAAGGATGGGTATTTGAGGTATTTGAGATGCTGAAGGAAATTGATAAAGTAGACATAGTGAGGATGTTTCCCCTTGTGGGGCAATCAAGAATGAGAGGTTACAATTTTAGGATAAGAGGTAGCAGATTTAAAACAGAGATAAGGAAGAATTACTTCTCTCAAAGGGTTATGAATCTGGGAATACCCCAGGATGCCAGAATAAATTTGAGATGGAAATAGACAGATTTTTAATTAATAAAAGGTTAAAGAATTATGGGGAGCGTGCATGAAATTGGAGTTAAGATGACATCAGCCAAGATCATATTAAAAGGCAGTGCAGGATCAAGGGGCTGAATTGCCTGCTGTCCGGCTCCTCATTCTTACGTTCTTAAAATAAATTGTAAAGAAGGACCATTTGTTACACAAGAAAAACTCTTGTACACAGCAACTAGTTAGGGTATAGAATGTATTGCCTGAAACTGTGATGAAGGCAGGTTCCATTGACCTATTCAAGAGGATATTGGGTGATTATTTGTACAGAAATAATGTGCAATAGTATGGGGATAGGGCAGTAGATACTGATGCTCATTTAAAGAACCAATGAAGACACGATGGGTTGAGTGGCCTCTTTCTGTGCCATAACAATTCTGTGATTCTTTGACGTGGAAATCTATCGATCTCAGTCTGGAACACACTCAACAATTATGCTTATCTGGCTCTTTGGGACTAGAGAACTCCAAGGATTCACCACTCTCTGAGTGAAGAAATTCCCCCTTATCCCAGGACTAAATGGTCTGAGACTGTGCTCCTTAGATATACGACTATCCCCTCCTCTGGCTGTGTCCCTTGTTCTACAAACTTATCCTTCCTGTAACTACACTGTCAAGTCCTGTAAGAATTTTGTATGTTTGAATGAGATCATCATTCATTCTTCTAACCTTCAGAGCATAAAGGCTAAGTCTATTTAATGTCTCCTCACAGGAACATCCTTCTATCCCAGGAATTAATTTAGTGAACATTTGTTGCATTCCCTCTATGGCAAGTGCACTTTCTGTAGATATAGAGACCAAATCTGCACACACTATTCTAGACGGGGTCTCACCAAAGCTGTATACAATTTCAGTGAAGACATTTTTACTCCTGTACTAAATACCATTTGTCTGCTTAATCGCTTGCTGCTCTTGCATGTTAACTTTCAGAGGATAACTAAGGATGCCCAAGTTCCTTTGAAGTTGGACACATTCCAGCCTCTCAGTGTCTAAGAAAATTCTGGGGTTTTTTTCTGTTTTTCCAACGAAAATGGAAAATTTCACATTTCTCCACAATGTAGAGCGTCTGCAAATATTTTTGTCCACTCGCTTAACTTCTCTAAATCTCATTGAAGGGCTTTTCTTCACATCCACTTCACAGCTCACACTTCCACCTTGATTTTCTGCAAACTTGGAAATATTACATTAAATCTCCCCATCCAAGGCATTGATATAGATTGTGAATAGCTGAGGCCCATGCACTGATCCTTGCAGAGCTGTGCTAGCCACCAGCTGCCAATCTGAAAACGGTCCATTTATTCCCACTTTCTAGAATAGAATAGAATGCCTACAGTGTGCAAACAGGCCACTGGGCCCAACAAGTCCACACTGACTCTCCAAAGAGCATCCCTCCCAGACCCCCACCCTACCCTATAATCCTGCGCTCCTGATGGCAAATCTAACCTACACATCCCTGGACACTATGGATGATTTAGCATGGTCAGTCTACATAACCTACACACATTTGGACTGTGGAAGGAAACTGGAGAACCCAGAGGAAGCCCATGCAGACATGGGGAGAACGTGCATACTCCACACAGACAGTTGCCCAAGGCTGGGACTAAACCCAGGTTCCTGGTTATGTGAGGCAGCAGTGCACTTAGCCACCATGCTGCCCTCTGTCTGTTAACCCATTTACAATCCACACAAATACATGTCCCTCAATCCTATGTGCTCCCATTTTATTAACAAACCTCTTGTTGCGCTACCTTACCATAAGCATTCAGAAAATCTAAATATACCACAGCCACAGCTTCCCCTTACCTCTTCTGTGTGAAACATCCCCAAAACAGAAACAAACTACAGTGGCTGGACTTGATCTGCTTCGTTCCTTCTACAATCATAATTCTTGCCATTTCACTTTGAGGAGCATGGAGTCTATTTACTGCAGGTCTTTTAGTGATTTAGACCAGACACAACCCTAATGAAGAATCATGTAAATCATATAAAATTCCAAAGCTACTAGCAAGAGCTAGCAGCAAGCATTAGTAGGTAATAAGAGGCCAAGTAAGCTGTATGTATTTTTTTTAAATGATGGTGGAGGTGCCAGTGTTGGATTGGGGTGGACAAAGGCAGAAGTCCTGACTTCACCTGACAAAGAAGCAGCACTCTGAAAGCTTGCGATTTCAAATAAACCTGCTGGACTATAACCTGGTGTCATGTGACTTCTGACTTTTAAAAACATTTTGTTGTATTTCCTTATGGATCATGGGTGTGTCTTCTCACCTTGGAAGGTATTTTCAAAACTTTTGCTGCTTAAATATCTAAATATGTCTCTCAAAACATCATAGAAAAATGCGTTAGGAGAATCATTCAGAAATTTGTAAGGTTTTCAAATTATGTAATCCTGGATGGAAGTTCCTCTTCCTATTAGTGGTAGCCTGCTGGGACTCAGGTCCTGCTACTCCCAGAACCATTACAAAAGTCTTTTTTAAAAATTTCTTAGAATTCCTTAATTCATCTGCCTTCAAACACAAGGTTGACAGAAAACACAGATCACAGGCATCTGCTTAACAATAGTTATTTATACGAATAAGTAGACTGTAGCTACAGATAAATAATTGTGAACCATTGGCATATATCTTTACTTATTAAAATTCTAACACTATTATAAATTTCTCCTTCTACAGATACTGACAAGGAATAAAAACCATGGGTGTTATGGACAGAGGGAAAACTGGGAAAATAGCTCAGTGGTCCTTGTTCACAAGATGTGCTGAGATACTTTTTGCGCTGCTCAAAAGCATGGCTTCTTGGTCATCCTTCTCCGGATTCCTTCACTGGTTTTCAGGAGTTATTGGGTGGCTGGTTCACATTTATAAAAGGTCTCTAACTGATTAATTAAAAGTCACAGTTTACTGCAACTGCTGAATGAAAAAATAAACTGGTTTTCTTTGGCCTTAAAGTTACTTTTACTGCAGAGAACAGAGACAGTTCCTGAGCTGGTGCAGTTCTACTGGCTTCTCACTATTTCATTCACAGACGCAAGCTGTTCAGCTGAGAACCAATCACGTAATTGTTGGCAAACAAAGGGTTTTGTCATCAATAACTGGTCACTCATTCCCAGACCAATCAGCTATTTATTGCCAGCTAAATCCCCATTTGTATGCAATCTTTGGCTCCAGCTCATCTGCAAACTACAGTTCAACTACACTCAAACTGGCAGCTATGTAAACAGTGCTTTCAATGGGTATCAGGTTGCTTGCTTTTAAAAGCTGCAGTAATCTTTCAGCATTCCTTGGTTTTTAAAACAGTTCTATTCCCATTTCAGTCCACAATCAAAACACAGAGAAACAAAAGATATGGTCCTTACATTTCCCATAATCACTGCCATCCGTACAGAAGCTACATCCAGTTGTTAATAAAAACACAAGAACTGCCAGTGTAGGTATCCTTTTGTTGACTTCCATTTTGAAGTCCATCTCAGGTAGCCAGGAGTCATGTAAATTTCATTTCCAAAGGCATATAGCAGGCTGTTAGAAATCTGTTAAATAAAGAGGAAAATGTTTATGCTTGATAACTTATCAGATCATTCAGATCTTACAGACAAATCAGGAAGAAGGTAATTATCTGCGTCATGTCATTTGACATAGGCAGATCTTATGTTGTGGATATAAAGAAACTGAACATTACATGGAGAATCACACAGAAAGGAGAGTAATCCCTGAGTTTACAGTAATTCAGTAGCATTCTGAAACTAACATAATAAATCATTAAAGGTAAGAAAGACTGTCAGCCTTGCCAGAATCGGAGCATAAACAGGAAAGGAAAGAGCTTGCATTATCCAAAACTTTATCACATCTTTCAGAAATGTTTCAAAATCTTTCAGCTGATAAAGGTAAACGGAATAAGTTGAGAAAATTTGTCTGACCTAGAATTTGGCATTTGCATAGTTGGCTTATAGTTAATTTTAGTGCCTAGAAATTCCAACTCCTTCGGGCCCATCTATTATAATCAGACAGTGGAATACGGTTATTGTGAGTAACTTGCATAGTGTGGGAGTTTCTGGAAAGTCTGAATATCTAGGCTGATCACAGGCCTAAGGAGGTTCACACAAGCTCAAAGTCAGGATCAATTTTATCCACTAAAAATGATTGGGTTTGGGACAGGAGGGAAGTTAAAATAATAAATATCTTAACAATGAAGGGATTATTGTTAAGTAGAAACATGGCAGAGCAGCAGCAGAGAGAGAGAGATGGAGAAAAAATAAATGCTAAGTACAGTCACAGAGGAAGGAGGAAAATTGAAGAGTTAGCATTAAGGGGACAAATGTTGACCTCATGTTCTGATGTCTGCAAACTATGGGGCGATGAACTAGTTCACATCAGGGGTGCAATGTTCACAGGAGTGCATGGTGACCTACAGGAACTTTCCTGGAGAAGCCAATCCTTTATTAGGCTGGGCTTTGTTGTACCCTACTGGTGTGGGTCCCATTAGGACATCAAAGCCAGCCTCCACCTTTCACTGTTCCACCCTTCATCATTTGATGGATGGTGGACATGGAGGCAGACAATGAGGACATCCCTCATTTTTAAATGGCTCCGACAACTTCATTGAAGCCAGGAACTGGGAACTCACATAGGATCCCTATATTCCTGTTCTGACACCTAGGGTGAAAATTCAGCCAGGGTTTCAAGTTGATCCAGGAAAATCCCACTTCCACCTAAAGTCCCACCACATCCCAATTCACCCAAAATCCTGGGGAAGGCAAACACAGCTGCTTGAATCAAGGACTGAGCTCCTAACTTGGACACCCAAAATATAGAATGGGGCAATTAAGTTGAACAATACCCTGAAATTTGGTGCACAAGGAGACCCAACATTTCGAAAATTTGGCAGATGAATCAGTGCAGTACTGTTAAATGTTCACAGGCATCATCTTTCAGATGAAAGATTATACTGAGCTCTCACTTGTCCACTCGGAATTGAAAGCATTTCTTTGTAGAAGAGGAGTTTCCCCAGAGGTCCTGGCCAAAACATGCGCCACATGTAAAAACACTAAAACAGATAACTAGTGGGAGTCCAAAGTTACATTTCTCTATGAGGCCTGTCGCAATTTCAAGACAATCAGGCATTTATGTGGGCAGCGTCAGATCTTTGTGTCGATGCTGTAACTTTAAGAGGCTGTTTTGTCCTGATTTGTTTTGAAGAGAGGTTGTAAGGCATAGGTCTGAGCAGTCTACCAAAACCACTAGAGTAAACAGTTTCTGAGGCCTAGGGTCTTTATTTTAAGTTGGAACAATGGAGGCAGCCTAAAGAAAAAGTCCTAGCTTGTCCAACTTCTCCCTATAACTCAGTCCTTTGAGTTCTTGCAACATCCTTGTAAATTTCTTCTGCACTCTTTCCAGTTTAATAGCATTCTTCCCAAGGTGGCCAAAACTGAACACAATACTCCAAGTGCAGCCTCACCAACATCCTGTACAACTGAAACATAACTTCCCAACACCTATACCCAATGCCCTGACTGATGAGGGCCAGTGTGCCAAAAGCCTTCTTCACTGTCCTGTCTACCTGTGACTCCAATTTCAGAGAACCATGCATCCGAACTCCAAGGTCCCTCTGTTCCACTACACTCCTTAAGGCCCTACCATTCACCATGAAACTCCTACATTGATTTGACTTTCCAAATTGCAACATCTCATACCTAACCATATTAATCTCCATTTGCCATCTTTTAGCCCACTTCTCCAGCTGATCAAGATCCTGCTGCAATTTCTAATAACCTTCCTCATTGTCCATGATACCACTAATTTTAGGGTCATCTGCAAAGTTACCAATCATGTCTTGTACATTCCTATCCAATTCATTGATACAGATAATAAACAGCAATGGGCCCAGCACCGATGCCTGAGGCACACCACTAGTCACAGGCCTCCAGTCCAACAAGCATCCTTCCACTATTACTCTCTGCTTCCTACCATCAAGCCAATTGTGTATCCAATTTGCCAGCCGTCCCTGGATTCCATGCGATCTAACCTTCCAGAGCAGCCTACCATGCGGAACCTTATCAAAGGCCTCACTGAAATCGACATAATCTACGTCTACCACACTGCCCTCACCAAATCTTCCTGGTCACTTCATTAGAGAACTCTAACAGATGTGTGAGGCATGATCTCCCACGCATGAATCCATGCTAACTACTCCAAATCAAATCCAGTCTATCCAAATGCATGTCTTATCCCTCAGAATCTTCACAAGTAACTTACCCACCACAGATGTTAGGCTTACTGGTCTATAACTCCCAGGTTTTTCTTTGCAGCCCTTCTTGAATAAGGGCACAACATTCACTACCCTCCAGTCTTCCAGGACCCTACCCAGGGTTAACGATGGTGCAAATATATCAGCCAGGACCCCTGCAATGACTCTATGACATTTGTGGGGCATAGGCGTCACTTGCTGGTTGGCATTTATTGGCCATCCCCAGTAGAAGGTTGTGGTGAGCTATCTTCTTGAACTGCTGCAGTATACATGCTGCAGGTTGACCCAAAATGCCCTTTTCCTTTTAATATGTAGAAAGAGCATTTTACTATTTGCTTTAGTGCAGCTTTCCATCCTTTCCTCATGCTTCCTTTTAGCCTTCATCATTCCAGCCTTACCCTTTCACCTACATTGGAGATACTCTTCCTTATTTCTATTGCTGATATTATTCTGGTGTGATTCATATGCCTTCTTCTTCTTCCTTATTTTCCCATCAATATCCTTAGTCATGCAGGTTTCTATAGCTTTAGATAGCCCATTTTTATTTCTCATGGGTACATACCTAGCTTGCACCCTATTCATCTCTTTTCTGAAATTCTCCATTTTTTTATCCCCTGTTTTATCCACCAAAATCTGTTTTCTATTAACCTGCTCCATTTCAATTTTTTAACTCCTAAAATCTGCCTAAGATACTTACCATTGCCTCACAAGTTTAAATCCACCCCCACTACACTATTTACTCTCTCAGCCAGGAGATTAACTCTATTTCTGCTCAGGTGATGCCATCTCTTCTGAATAACTTTCCCATAAATGATCCCAAAGTCCCAAAAAGCTAAACCCCTTCCTTCTACACCATCCCTCATTTACCTCCTTGACCTGCCTTTGCCTAAATGGTGGATCTTGTGGCACACATATTTCTGAGATTACCACCTTTCTTCAACCTTCCCCCCAACTGCTGAGACTGATTCTGGAATTCCTCCATGCTGTCCCTCCCTGTGTTGTTGGTTCCCACATGAACCACAACCACTGTCTACGTTCCCTCCCTTTATAGAAGTTTATCCAGTTATTTCATTATGTCCCAAACCCTTGCAACTGGAAGCAATAGACTATGTGGACCCATAATCTCAGCTGCAAGCTGTACTGTCTATCCCTCAACTATCGAGTCACGCACAGCTACACCATTCTAATATGCCTACCAGCCATGGTCTCTTTTCCCAGAGTAGCCTTGGACAACGGGGTACTGTGGTTTTCCATCAAGTCATCCACCCCAGTTTAATGGTATTGCTCACTGAATAGGTATCTAAAATTTCATACCTGTTAGACAGCTGCAAGGAGACCTGGGATTCTTGGATCTCCTGTCTCCTTTCCTTTTGGCAAATGGTTGCCCAGTTACCTGCCAATCTCTGCACTCTTCCTTGCCTGCCTATCACGATACGGAGTGATCAGTTTCTAGCATGACTCATCTTCTTGCGTAGTGCGCAGTGAAGAGAGCTGCTGCTCCAAATCAGCCACATATTGTTCAAGGCTGGCACTTCATGCAGATGTGCTTTGAGTGTTCTCAAGCTTCTTGAGTGCTGTAGGAACTGCATCCATCCAGGCAAGTGGGGAGTATTCCATCATGCCCCTGACTTGTGTTTTGTAGATGGTGGACAGGCTTTGGAAGTCAGGGCTGAGTTACTCACTGCAGTATTCCTAGCCTCTTACCTGTTTATGTGATAAGTCCAGTTGAGTTTTCTGGTGAATGGCAACCCCAAGGATGTTGATACAGGGACAAATTCAGTGATGTTTACACCATTGAATGTCAAGGGAAGGGGGTTGAATTGTCTCTTATTGGAGATGAGTTTTTTTTAATTCAGCGAGGGCGTCACTGGCTAGGCAGCATTTATTGTTCATTGCGAATTGCCCAGATGGAAGTTAAGAGTCACACGTAGGCCAGACGAGGTAAGGATTGCAGTTTACTTCCCTAAAAGACATTAAGGAACCAAATGGGTTTTTCCAACAATCATCATTAGCCTCTGAATTCCAGATTATTTATTGAATTCAAATTCCACCATCTGCCATGGCGGGATTTGAACCCGGGTCCCCAGAACATTATCTGGGTCTCTGGATTGACAGTCCAGCGATAATACCACTAGGCATAACTCCCCTGGCATTACTGCCTGGCATTTGTGTTGTGTGAATGTTACTTGCCACTTGTCAGTCCAAACCTGGATATTGTCTAATCTTGTTGCTTTTGAACATAGAGTGCTTCAGTAACTGAGGAGTCATGAATAGTGTTAAACATAGTGCAATCATTGGCAAATGTCCCCAGTTTTGAACTTACAAGGAGGGTAGGTCATTGATGAAGCAGCTGAAGATGGTTGAGCCTAGCTCACTACCCTAAGGAACTCCTGCAATGATGTCCTGGACTTGAGATAACTGACCTCCAACAACCACAACCATCCTCCATAGGAACCTAAGAACATGAGAAATAGAAGGAATAGGCCACATGGCCTGTTTAGCCTGATCTGTTATTTAATAAGATCAAAACTGATCTAACCATGGACTCAACTCCACTCAACCCGCCCACTTATCATAACCCTTGTTTTTTTTTAAACTGTTCAAAAATCTATCTACCTTTGTTTTAAAAATATTCAATGAGGTGGCCTCAACTGCTTCACTGGGCAGGAATTCCACTGATTCACGATCTTTTGGGTGAGGAAGTTTCTCCTTAACTCAGTTCTAAATCTGCTTCCCCCTTATTTTGATGCTATGCCCCTTAGTTCTAGTTTCACCTGCTGTCGGTAACAACCTCCCTGTTTCTATCTTATCTATTTGCTTCATAATTTTATATGTTGTTTCTAGAAGAGTCTGTCTCGCTCTTCTAAATCCCAATGAGTGTAATCCCAATCTAATCAATCTCTCCTCACAAGCCAACTCTCTCAACTCTGGAATCAAGCTAGTGAACCTCCTCTGCAGCCTCCTCCAGTGCCAGTGCATCCTTTCTCAAGTAAGGACCAAAACTGTACACAGTACTCCAGGTGTGGCTTCACCTGCATTTTATACAGCTGCAGCAAAACCTCCCAGCTTTTAAACTCCGTTCCTCTAACAATGAAGGACAATATTCCATTTGTCTTCTTAATTATGTGCTGTGCCTGCAAACCACTTCTTTTGCAATTCATAAAAGCACTATTGAAAGTGTCTCTATTTGCCAGGTATAACTCCAACCAATGGAGTATTTGCCCTCTGCTACCCATTGATTTCAGTAATGCTTGGTCTATTTGACATCACACTCAGTCAAAGGTGATCTTGATGTCATGGGCTGTCACTCTCACCACACTTCTGGAATTAAGCTCTTTTGTCCATGTTTGAACCAAGGCTATAACGAGATCAGGAGCTGAGTGGCCCTGGCGAAACCCAAACTGGGTATCACTGAGCAGGTTATTAACTGAGCAGGTGCTGCTTGATAGCACTGTTAATGACACCTTCCATCACTTTACTGATGGTCCAGAGCAGACTGATGGGGCGGTAAATGGCGGGGTTAGATTTGTCCTGCCTTTTGTATTCAGGACATACTAGGGCAATTTTCCACATTGTCAGGTAGATGCCACCATTGTAATTGCGCTGGAGGAGCTTGTCTAGGGGAGCAGCAAGTTCTGGGGCACAGGTCTTCAGTACTATTGCCAGAATATCATCAGGGCCTGACACTACATAAATGCAGTCCCTTCTTCTTTATAAAAGCACTGGACACATGATGGGATGAATGATCTCTTGCTTTTCAATGTTCCAGATTCGCCACAAGTTAAATTGAATTTTTAATTGAACCATAGGGCTGAAATTCCACAGGGATTCTGCTGGTAATCTCCTGAAGGTACGGATGGAAATTAGTAGGCACCACACATAACTTCAAGGCCAGAAACTGAGGTTACATAGAAGGGGCGATTTAAGTGAAAGGAATCATTAAACCCATTGCGATTCAAAGATTTGAATTGTGTTAAATGTTTGTTAACTGCAATCTTACAACTGAGAAACAAGCAAAAATGTGGCAAACATTACTAATTAGAATGACAATTTGGAGCTAATTAGTGAGTTAGTAACAACATCAGCTGCGTATTCCCAATGAGCTGTCTGCTTTGACATTTTCAGTTCTCTTGAGCTCTGAAAACAATTTTATTGGTGACAAAGAAGACGTAAAAAAGATAATTGTTGGAAATGAAATCTCCCAGATGACAATGAGGAGGAAGAAGGCTTTTCTGATTATGAAAACAATATGTGTATTGGCAGAAACAAACTGGGAGAGGAATGGCAACTAGACTGAGTGAAAAATTTTAATTCGTTTCTAAGAAAATGAAGACAAATATATAGTTTGGGTTAGTTTGCATTTCACTATATACGTTTCATTTAAAAATGTATTTTGTATTATGTCCTTCCCATTCTTGGGAAATACTAAAGTACTTCTCAGTGAATGAACAGCAGTCATTATTGAAATAAGATTGAGACATTAGTGTCAAACAGGACCAATCACTTCAACTTTGAATACTGTCATGGAATTATTTACATCCCTCAGTGAGGGTCCAAATTTAAGATCCTGATCAATGGTTTAAGACTCTGCTTTACATGCTCAAATCTCTAGTGGGGCTTGATCTCATAAACTTCCAATTTGTAAGCAAGCTTCCTTCTCAATTATCAATCTGCAAGTCTTTCACAATAGTAGATTAGAAAAACCAGTGAAATCAATTTTATGCATCCAATTCTTCACAGCTAAGCAATAACTTCTGAATCATTATATGGTATCATCATCAGAAGTGAAACATTAATTCAAACCCCGGTGGAAAATGAGTGCAATTAAGAAAAAAATTTATTAGGTAGGTAAAATGAATGATTTATGATGTACTGATTAATGAGGAACCAATATAGGATCACAATACTAACTTACATCAACAGTGTCTTTAACCCAGTAAAATATCTCAAGGTGCTTCACAAAGGCATAAAGACATGTCAGATGTGATATTACAAGAGATGACCTAAGGATTTGTCAAGTAAATGGGTTTAAAGAAGGGTTTTTAAAGGAGATGATGGAGGTGGAGAGGCAGAAAGGCATAAAGGTGAAGACAAAGGTTCCTGAAACTGTGGCCACTCATTGTCGGGTGATATGAACACAACGGCGGGAGTAAGCCATTCAGCCACTGTCATTCTGGATCATAAACGATCATCTACCTCAAAGTCATGGTCTCGTGTTATTCTTATATACCTCGATGTAATCAGCAACTAGAAATCTATCAATCTCTATCTTGAAGTTACTAAATGACTGGGCTTTAAATGCCCTCTGGAGTAGAGAATTCCAAAAATTCAGTATCCTCTGACTGAAGATGTTCCTGTTCATCTCATTTCAAATTGCTTGCCTTTTATTCTGAAACTGTGTTCCTTGGTTCTAGGCTCCACAGTCAGGCAAAATAACCTTTTTGCATTGACTCTGTCCATCCCTTTAAGAACTTTGTAGGTTTCCATGAAATTGTTTCACGTTCATCTAAGCTCCAAAGAATACAAGCCTTTTTTCCCCACAATCTCTCCTCAAGGAACAGTCTCACCACACAGGAATCAGTCTGGTGAAAATATCATTTTTTAAGTAAGGAAACTATTACTGCATAAATAAATAGTCAGGTGTGGTCACATCAGGGTTCTATACAATTGAAGGAAGTCTTTTTTGCTCCTCAAATTCTCAAAGACTAATGTATCAGCTGGCTTTTGCATTCTTGACTGCCTAGTGGCTTCTGAACAAGAACACAGAGGTCCTTTTGGATATCAAAACTTTCCAATTTCTTCCATTTATGAAATATTCTGCACCTTCATTATTCCTATTAAAACAGATAACCTCCACTGAATTAACGCCGGTGAACACAATGATTACAGCTTGAACTGTAGTTGCAATCTATATCTTTATTTATCACACAGTCAGTTTAACACTACAGTCCCTATACACCTGTATTCCCCATGCAGATGGCCTAAAGGCCCTCTACTTCTTCCTGTCCCACAGAACTGACCAATCCCCCTCCACTGACACCCTCATCCGCTCAGCCGAACTTGTCCTCACCCTCAACAACTTCTCTTTCAATTCCTCCCACTTCCTACAGACGAAGGGGGTGGCCACGGGTACCCGCATGGGCCCAAGCTATGCCTGCCTCTTTGTAGGTTATGTGGAACAATCCCTCTTCCATACCTACACTGGCCCTAAACCCCACCTCTTCCTCCATTACATTGATGACGGTATCGGCGCCGCCTCGTGCTCCCACGAGGAGCTCGAACAGTTCATCCACTTCACCAACACCTTTCACCCCAACCTGAACTTCACCTGGACCATCTCCAACACTTCTCTCTCCTTCCTGGACCTCTCTGTCTCCATCTCGGGTAACCACCTAGAAACCAATGTCCATTTCAAGCCCACCAACTCCCACAGCTACCTAGAATACACCTCCTCCCACCCACCTTCCTGTAAAAATGCCATCCCCTATTCCCAATTCCTTCACCTCCGCCGCATCTGCTCCCAGGATGAGGTATTCCACTCCCGTACATCTCAGATGTCCTCACTCTTCAAGGACCGCAACTTCCCCCCCGCAGTGGTCGAGAACACCCGCGACCGTGTCTCCCGCATTTCCCGCAACTCATCCCTCACACCCCATCCCCGCAATAATAACCAAAAAAGAATCCCCCTCGTCCTCACTTACCACCCCACCAACTTCCAGATCCAATGCATCATCCTCCGACACTTCCACCATCTGCAATCCAACCCCACCACCAAAGACATTTTCCCTCCCCACCCTTGTCTGCTTTCCGGAGGGACCACTCCCTCCGTGACTCCCTTGTCTGCTCCACACTCCCCTCCAGCCCCACCACGCCCGGCACTTTTCCCTGCAACCGCAGGAAGTGCTACACCTGCCCCCACACCTCCTTCTTCACCCCCATCCCAGGCCCCAAAAAGACTTTCCACATCAAGCAGATGTTCACCTGCACATCTGTCAATGTGGTATACTGCATCCGCTGTACCCGTTATGGCCTCCTCTACATCGGGGAAACAAAGTGGAGGCTTGGGGACCGCTTTGCAGAACACCTGCGCTCAGTTCGCAACAAACAACTGCACCTCCCAGTCGCGAACCATTTCAACTCCCCCTCCCATTCCTCAGACGACATGTCCATCCTGGGCCTCCTGCAATGCCACAGTGATGCCACCCGAAGGCTGCAGGAACAGCAAATCATATTCAGCCTGGGAACCCTGCAGCCCAATGGCATCAATGTGGATTTCACAAGCTTCAAAATCTCCCCTCCCACCAAATGCATCTCAAAACCAGCCCAGCTCGTCCCCGCCTCCCTAACCTGTCCTTCCTCTCACCTATCCCCTCTTCCCACCTCAAGCCCCACCCCCATCTCCTATCTACTAACCTCATCCCACCCCCTTGACCTGTCCATCCTCCCTGGACTGACGTATCTCCTCCCTACCCCCTCACCTACACTCACCTTTACTGGCTCCATCCCCGCCTCTTTGACTTGTCTGCCTCCTCTCCACCTATCCTCTCCTCTATCCATCTTCTATCCGCCTCCCCCTCTCTCCCTATTTATTTCAGAACCCTCCTTCCCTCCCCCATTTCTGATGAAGGGTCTCGGCCCGAAACGTCAAGCTTTCCTGCTCCTGTGATGCTGCTTGGCCTGCTGTGTTCATCCAGCTCCACACCTTGTTATCTCGCATAAAATCATGTCAGGTTACAAACAAAGTTGCCTCAGACTCACTAGGAGACTTAGGTGTTACCTGTACTGGTGACGGTCAGCTGGCCAGGCTTCAGATCTATCCTTCTTCCCTGAACTCTGAGCTCAGGATCCTGCTTCTGCAATGATTACGCCCAGGTTGTGCTGCCAAAGTCTTCAAACTTTATTTTTAGAAGTTTTCTCTTGAAAGTTCCAGAAAAGTCAACTCCTGCCCAGGAACCTTATGACTCTAAGATCAGTTGTCATTTAAACCAGATACCATTTCATTGTCCTCCCATCTGTCTTTAATTTAGTAGACTTGATAATCACAAAGATGATGCAGCTTTTAAACAGCATTTATCACCAGATTCCTGCTTAATGAGCACCGCTTGGTTTTGCCTTGTACTCCTTTTTGTTCCTGTGAAGTTGGCCACTTTTCCCCATCATCCTTGTAGAGATTTAGCTGTTAACCATTCTGGTACTGCATGGGAATTAAGACATAGCCATTGCTGCACCTCACACTTAGACACACTCTTGTTCTATCTGCCATGCTCTTGCCCACTCTCAGGGCCTGTCTAAATCCCCTTGAAGCCTCTTTGTATCCTTCTCAGAGCTCACTATTCTACCATATTTTGTATCATCTGCAAACTGGGATGTATTATTTTTGAACCCATTATCCAGATCATTGATAATAGTTTTTGTACAGTTGGACACCAAAAATTGATCCTTGTGCTTCCCTGTGGCCACAGTTTGCAAATCTGAGAATTGTCCAGTTATTCCCATACTTTTTTAATATTTTCATGCATGGGATTTTATCCAAAACCTTCTGAAAGTTCAATTATACCACTGGTTTCCCTTTATCACTTCTATAGTAACATTCTCAATAAACTCTGTCAGTGTTTGTCATATATGATTCTTCCTTCAGAAGTCCATATTGGTTTTGTCCAATCAGGCAATTACTTTCAAAATATCCAGAAATACTTCGTAATAGATTTTAGTATTTTCCCGAATGATGTCAGCTTGTAGGTCTTTAGTTTCTTGTTTTCTCTCTCTCCCTCCTTTCTTAAATTGTGGGGGTTGCATTTTCAAAATTCCAATCTGCACGTGCTATTCAGAAATCAATAGAATTTTAAAAGTTGATTGCCCATGCATTCATTATCTCAGTAGTTATCTCTTTCAACACTCCAGGGAGGAGGTCAGTGAGTCCTGGGGATTTGTTAACTTCTTGTCCCATTAATTTCTCTAATACTACTTTTTCTTTAATACTGGCTCTTTCAGTCCAACATTCTTCTTAGACGCTATAATCTTAATTATTTCATAAAGGTCTCTTGTGTCTTCTTCTGGAAAACAAACAAAATGTGTTTGTTTAGTTTTTCTGCCATTCCTCTATTTCCTGTTAAAAGTTCTCCTGTCTCTGCATTTGTCTTTGCAAATTGTCTCCTTTTCACGTACATATAAAAAATTTTACAATCCATTTTCATGCATCTTGTGATTTTGCATCCTACTCCCTCTTTCCTTATCAATATTTTTGGTACTGCTATGAGAGCGCCACAGTGGCTCAGTGGCTAGCAACGCTGCCTAACAGCACCAGATTCAACCCTCCGGCAACTATCTTTGTGGAGGTTGCACATTCTCCCCATATCTGTGTGGAGTTCCTCTGGGTGCTCCAGTTTCCTCCCACAGTCCAAGGATGTGCAGGTTAGGTGGATTGGTTAGGTGCTAAAATTGCCCATAGTGGCCAGGGATGTGTAGGTCAGGTGGATTAGCCGTAGGAAATGTTGGTTTACAGGAATGGGGTAGAGCTGTGTGGAATGCTCTTCAGAGGGTTAGTATAGACTTGATGAGCCACATGGCCTGCTTCCACACTGTACGGGATAACAAGCATGGGGCTGGATGAACACAGCAGGTCAAGCAGCATCATAGGAGCAGGAAAACTTGACGTTTCGGGCCTAAACCCTTGAAGGGTTTAGGCCC
>JAHRHZ010000039.1:11441704-11480567 GCA_024137785.1 Ginglymostoma cirratum
TAGGCCCGAAACGTCAAGTTTTCCTGCTCCTATGATGCTGCTTGACCTGCTGTGTTCATCCAGCCCCACGCTTGTTATCTCGGATTCTCCAGCATCTGCAGTACCTTTTATCTCTAAGCCTGTACTATAATTCATTTGTGTGTGTTAGAATGTGCATATATTCTGAAATGGCATATATGTTCATAAATTGTGTTATTTTCATTGATGAAAGGGCTGTGGAGACAACTAATCCTGATTATATCCCCATGGCAATCAGATTCAACTTGTTCTCTTACCTCAACTTTACTTGAGAAGCCTGCCAATGGTTTTTCTACTATAATCTCACTCAAGCCTACATTCACAGTTCAATATATATTATGGGATTCCTACAGTTGCACAATGTATCACACCAGCTTATCAACAGCTTCATGAATTAGGCTTTAACCATCTGCTCATGAAGTGAATTAATGTCAAAGATAGGACTTATGAAAACTATCCTGTGTGATAATGGGGATTGATCCAATCATTGCTCACTGTGTATCACAAACTCAAGCCATTATCTTTGGCCCTGAAAGTTGCCCAGTCCATCCAAAATTTAAAAATCTAAAATTCTAAATTTAATTTTAAGCAATCGTTAAAATTAGACCTGTCATAGTGCTACTTTGTAATAAACATGACCGGTGTTCTTTACAAATAGGATACTGCCATTGAGCCAAAAAGACATTGTGTCTACCTCAGAAATGAGTAATGTGGGAGACGAGTTTCAGAGCCAGCATGATGCTACATGTGTAAGCCGTATATCCCAATGACTGGTGGACCATATCAAATAAGACATCCCGTTGACTGTCCACAGAGGTCAATCTTTGCTCATCTGGCCTGTGCTTCCAAAACTCAAGTTTAGCGTTCAGTAATTCTGCTACTGAACAACATTTACTAAAGAATTACAAGGATTGCACAGGAAAACAAGTTAAGGTATCATTCAGGCTCGCTGATTAATTTTGCACGTGCTAGCAGTAACAGTTATTCACATACGATATCCTAGCCTTCACAGCAAAAACAATATGCTCACAAATTGCATTGTTTTCACTGACAAAAGGACTATGGAGACAACCAATCCCAAAGATATCCTCTTGGCAAGGAGTGGCCAATCAAATTTAACTTGTTTGGTTTGAATGTAATCAGTTATAATACAGTTAACAGTTCCCGATGCATCTCCATGCCAAATGCAATCCAATCCAGTACCACATTCTTCGCATCCTGTATGAACTGAACTTTCCATTCTAAAGTTGATTCTTGTGTGTTTTGGTCCTGATGAGTCAATTTACATGATACCGTCCCTGTTTGACTATTTCCAGCTGTAATTTGGAAACTGAAGGATTCAATTTTTCAATGATCGGTTAGGGCCCTGTGTACCATGGGGACAGGAAGGTTCTAGGTTGGAACACTGAGAATCACTGTGACCTCATGTTATAGTCCATGGGGTTCACACATTTGTCCCACAGAACTTTACATGCTTGTCTTGCTTCCCAAATCCATTTGCTGTCACAATGCTGGCCCCGTTTATATTCTCCAGCAATCATTTTATTGACTTTTCTCTGGTTAGTGCCTGGATCTTGGTGTTTCTAGTTTCCAGTGTGATTAAACTTTCAATCCCTCTCATTTCCTGTCTGGCCATCAGCAAGTGGGGTGTGAAACCCCTTGCTCGGGTTGCGACGTTGTGGAAGACCATTAGGACTATTGGTAGGACGTGATCACATGTACTCCCTATGCCGCTGCACTAGTTTCCTGTCCCCACAGTACACTGGTCCCTACCCAATCATTGAAAAATTGAATCCTTCAGTCTCCAATTTACAGCTAGAAATAGCCAAACAGGGATGGTATCATATAAATCGACTCAAATTGTTCAAGGGGCAACCTATGCATTATCACTCTGCCCAGGTACAGGTTGATGCTCTAGAGCAGGTGATACAGGCTGAAGGCAACCAGACATAACCATGTTACTCACAGAAACCACACTTGATCTTTTCTTTCAGCTAAAGGAATTTTAACAAGTGGCAAGCTGGATTGTGTTCAACATACTCTCTTATTTTTGTATAGTTGCTGGTGTATGTAAAGCTGTTGTATTGCACAGTTGTAAGCAAAGCCCAGGTACCCAGGGTAACTGTGGTTTGATCCACCTGATGCAGCGGTATGTGAGGACAGGCTTCTGTGTGGTTACTCTGCAAAAACGGTGGCTTTTGGTTGTAGTAACTAATTAACTCATTAACTCACTGTCTACAGGCGACCCAAAGGGAGGTCTACCCTCAGATATATCAGTATAGGGACCACAGAAGATTGGTGGGGATTTTTCTACAAACAGGTACACAGAGATAAGCTGCTTCACCCACTGCCCCAGGAAACAGTTAGAAATAGGTGCCCAGGGAAGCAAAATCTGGAAGGGATGTGCAATTTAAAAAACCGACTGAAACCAGCAGTGAGGCCATCCCCCACCAACATCTATGTTATACAGAACAGAATATGGATTGGGTATCATGACTTTCTACCATATGCAGTCAAAAAGGCTGACAGACTGGTGGGGACCAGTTTGAGCAAACCAATCAGACCACTGTGTGTCCATCACAGTCCTGAAGAAGGGTAATACCTAAAACGTTGACTGCTCCTTTTCTCCAGATGCTGCCTGGCCTGTTGTGTTCTTCCAGCCTCCTGTTTGTCTACCTGGATTCCAGTATCTGCAGTTTTTTTGTCTCTAAACATTGTGTGTCCATACCTGGTCTATTCAAATGAAGATGCACTTTGAGGATTCAAGAAAAGCAATAATTTAAACTGTATCCTCGAGGCTCGGAACCAATATTTCTAGAGTTGTTTCCGGGGGTGGAGGGTAAATACTGCGTCACAATGTCAGTCCAGCAATACCAGTATGGGGCAGCAAGTTGTAAAGTCCCCAACACCACCTTCTGCACAAGTCTTCACTTCCCCGCACAAACAGGTTGAATCGAACTGACAACCATTCACAGAAGAGATGTGACTCTCATTGTTATGACGAATTCAAGGATACACTTGGGAATTCCTTCGAAAAAATATGACACGGAAATAAAATTTCTCTGAGAGATTTGATCAAATCTGACTACAATTGGCTAGCACCCATAAAGCCTTCACTTGAATATTACAACACACTAAAGAATTGAAGGGTGATATAGCTGAAATTCCCACATCTGGTGGGACGATTTCTGGGACTGGAACTCGAATATACAGATACACCCATGGATCCATCTCCTTTCACACTTTGCAATCATCATCATTATACTGATTCTGTATGGGTCAAATTCGCTCAGAGGAAATTGGCATGATCCTGATGAAAAATAAATGAGCCATACAGATGGATATGATGGAAGAACTCCACAAGTTTTGGGTTATTGCAATTGGTGATTAATATTATTTGCATAATGCAAACCATGTATTTTGTTTCTAGTCATGTGGGTTGTGGTTTAGCTATTTTGATTTATGTAACCTTTCTTGATAATTTTTTATGTAACTGTTTCATTTGGATAACTTCTTTCATGCAATGGGTTGTAACATCACGGGTGTGTAAGAAGTTAGTTAGATGTTTAAACCCGAGAGTGTCCCACCTCATGCCACCAGATAACTAAATTTTGAACCAATTCATAAAGAACTTATTGGTTCAAAAGGTGAAAAATGTAGGGAGTGAAATATCCCTTTTAAGTTAGTAGCAACTCTTTTGGGACACCAGAAGCAAAATTAGCCAACTGAGCAACGAGCTGGGAAGGAAACCAAGATAGTAAGCCAGGAATCTTGCAGAATTCACTGTCAAATTGGTTCAGGTCAGGCAGATATGCAAGGCATTTATTTACTTTGATTGACTGTGAAATAGGCAGTGATGAGGCAATGCTGCAAGGTCAGAGTTTTGGTAGAACTGTTTTTTGAGACAGAACGGCTCCTAGGGTCAGCTCAATCAATAGAGAAATTACAATATTCAGTACTGTCTTTTGAAATACCCTTTCCTGGGACAGAATCTCAATCACATCAAAGAAACTGAATTATATTAATTACGTTGCTGTATCAAACTGCTATAATTATATAGGAGGAATCTGCATGTTGATAAGCATGCCAACATAGACAACAATAGTTAAGCACTGTATTTTGAGATGACCTGGAGAATGGTATTTAAAGGGGCCACTCAAAGCACCACAAGAAGCAGGAACCTTGGGAGTGAGAAGAGCAGCCTCAACAACAGTTTGGACAGTTGGACCATCTTGTGTTTCCAAAGTACATTTTAAAGCAATGTGACACATAGTAGTTTCAGAACTGTAAGGTTACTCAGGAAACAGAGGGAAAGATGGGTTTCATAGAATTGCATATATATATATCTTATGTTTCAACCAGAATAAACCAAGTCTCATGGTAAACCATATCTCAATATCAGTAAGTAAGCAAGTAAACCAGACATAAAAATGAAGAAAATGACGCCTACACCTCTAGACATAACTTTAATAGAAATCAGAGACAGTAGAACGGCATGTCAGGTAAGAATGTGAAATTTCCACCACACTTGCATCTGAACCCAACACATTCATTGCATTAAAATTCAGCCCAAAAAGTACAAAGAGAACTATTAAGGCAAGATAGGAGTATAGACAACAATAGAAACAAAACAGAAATTGTAGGTCTGAGAGCTTCTGTGGAGAGAAATCAGAGTTAATGTTTTGGATGCAGTAACCCATCTCAAGGAAAAGGTTGGTATATATGCTGAATGTGGGGTGGGGGAGAGGAGAGGAGGAACGACACCAGGGAAAGTGAACAACAGTTGGGCAAAGCAATGGGTAAAGGTCAGTCTGGGAGAATGATTTGCTGCTAATGGGGATCATTAGTGCCACACAATGGATTTCTTATGGTAGCAGCCTACATGTGATGCCAAGCCTGGGGGTGTGGGTGTTGGAATAAGGAGATGGGAGAAAGTGCTTAGGCCTAAAATTGTTGAACTTGATATTGAGTCCAGAAAGTTGCAGGGTCCCCACGCGGAAAATGAGGCATTGTTCTTCTGGCTTGCGCTCAGCTTAGCTGGAGTACTGCAGCAAGCCTGAGACAGATATATTGGCCAGGGAACACTGTAGTGTGTTGATGTGGCAGGAAACTGGAATCTCAGAGTCATTTTTATGGACAATATGTAGTGTTCTGCAAAGCAATCACCCAGTCTGTACTTTGTCTCCCCAATATAGAGGAGACCACACTGTGAGCAGCGAATACAGTGGAGTGGATTGAGTGAAGTGCAGGTAAATCGTTGCTTCACCTGAAAGGTGTCTGGGCCCTTGGATGGTGAGGAGGGAGGAGGTAAATGGGCAGGTGTTACGCTTTCTGCGACTGGGGAGTTTTACTTATACCAAGAGATGTGAAATATTGGACAGAATAGCAGTATAGTCTAAAGTTTAGTGTCAAGTGTGAAAGTAAACATCATTTACATCAGGGCCTAGTCAGTTTCTCTAATGCAACTTTCTGGACTCAATATCAAGTTCAACAATTTTAGGCCTGAGCACTTTTTCCCATCTCCATATTCCAACACCCACACCCCAGGATTGTCACCACATGAGCTGCTACCATAAGCTATCCATTGTATGGCACTAATTGGGTGCCATTTTTGGGCCCCACATCTCAGGAAAGATGTACTGGCCCTGGAGCGGGTTCAGAAGAGGTTCTCAAGAATGTTCCCAGGAATGGAAAGCTTAACATATGAGGAACGTTTGAGGACTCTGGGACTATACTCATTGGAGTTTAGAAGGATGAGGGGGGATCTAATTGAAACTGTCAGAATACTGAATGGCCTGGACAAAGTGGATGTTGGGAAGATGCTTCCATTGGTAGGAAAGTCTTGGACCCAAGGGCACAGCCTTAGAGTAAAGGGAAAACCCTTTAGAACGGAGATTAGGAGAAACGTTTTCAGCCAGACAGTGATGAATCTATGGAATTCACTGCCACAGAAGGCTGTGGAGGCCAGGGAGGCCAGGCCATTAAGTACATTTAAGACTGAGGTTCTTTATTATCAAGGGGCTCAAGGGTTGCGGGGAGAAAGCAGGAGAAGGGGTTGAGGAACCTATCAGCCATGATTGAATGGCGGAGCAGACTCAATGGGCCAAATGGCCTAATTTCTGCTCCTATGTCTTATGGTCTTAAGGTATTGATAGGATTTTCAGTTCATTGTATACGCATGCATGAGGAGCACAGATAATCCTTGCAGCGGGGGCCATTAGCTGTTTTCTCTCATGGTCAAAGGCCCTGATCCCATATTTAAAGGGCACCTGGACAGTCATTCCAATCAGAAACACCAGTTCAGCCACTGTTGCCTCCCACTACCCGCTATTCTCCACACATCATTGCCACAGACATGACAGAAAGTGATCTCATGGCTCAGAAACCTACCGTTACACTGCATCCAGTAGAATTAAAAAGTTCTTTTTCCCGGATGCATGTATGCATGCATGAGGTGATGTATGTGAACAAATGCCAGAGACCAATCTGAAAAGGTGTGGAAAGATGTGATATATCAAAGAGTAAAGACAAACTAAGGGAAGGAAAGAGTGATATAGGAAATAGGGGTCAGAAAATAGCAAGATGATAAAGGGGAGACTGTAGATGTAGTATCCTTAAATTTCCAGAAAGCATTCAATAAGATGTCACATCAAATGTTATTACAGACAATAAGAGATCATGGTGTAAGGGGCAACATGCTAGCATGGATTGAAGGTCATCTGGTTGGCATAAAACAGACAGTATCCTTTGTCTGATCGGCAGCACATAATGAGTGGAGGCCTGTAGGGGTCTGTTCTGGGGCGTCAACATTTTATAATTTACTCCAAAGGATTAGATTAAGGGGTTGAAGGCATTGTAGCTAAGTTCACAGATGACACCAGGATTGATAGAGAACTATGTTGTGTAGAAGACATAAGGAAGTTGTGGAAGGATATGGACTGGTTGAGACAGCCAGCAAAAATCTGCTAGATACAGTAAAATGTGAGAAAATGTGAAGTTGTTCACTTTGGCAGGAAGAAAGTAAAAGCAGTGTACTTTTTTGGAGAAGACTGCTGAGGTACTGAAGATTTAGGTGTTTGTGCATGAGTTGCAAAAAGAATAAAGTATAGATATGGTCATAGAGTCATAGTGTTATAGAGCTGTACAGCATGGAAATAGACCCTTCGATCCAACTCATTCATGCTGATGAGATATTCTAAATTAATCTAGCTCCATTTGGCAGCATTTGATTCATATCCCTCTAAATCCTTCCTATTCATATACGCATCCATAAAATTGCCTTTTAAATGTTGCAATTGTGGCACTGTCCACTACTTCCTCTGGCAGCTCATTCCATACATACACCACCCTCTGCATGAAAGTTTCCCCTTAGATCCCTTTTAAATCTTTCCCCTCTCACCTTAAAACAATATCCTTTTGTTTTGGACTTCCCTACCCTGAGAAAAAGACCTTGGCCATTCACCCTAACCATGTCCTTTATGATTTTATAAACTTCTATAAGGTCACTCCTCAGCCTCCGACACTCCAGGGAAAATAGCTCCAGCCTATTCAGGCTGTCCCTATAGCTCAAACCTTCCGACCTTTGCAACATCCTTGTAAATCTTTTCTGAACCCTTCAAGATTCACAACATTCTTCTCATAGCAGGGAGCCCAGAATTAAATGGAGTATCCCAAAAGTGGCTTAACCAATGTCCTGTACAGCCACAACATAACCTCCCAACCTATAATCAAGAAAACTAATGAGATGTGAATTGGCAATTGACATAAAAGTCAGGATGTTGTGCTTGTGTTATATTGGGTTTTGGTGATAACATATCTCAAGTGCTGTGTAAAATGTTTGTCTCCTTATTTAAGATAGATGTAAATACATTGGAGACTGTAAGAGAAGGCTCACTGGATTGATACCTGGAGTGAGCTAGTTGTCTTCCGAAGTAAAGTTGGGCAGGCTGAGCCTGTTTCCACTGGAGTACAGAAGAGTGAGCTGTACAAGATCCTGAATGGTCTTGAAGAAGTGGACGTCAAACAGATGTTTCTGCTTGTGGGTCAGTATAGAACTAGGGGTTGCCCTTAAATTTCTTTACATCCACAACTGAGAATGACAAGAATAGCAATGCTGTGGAAACACCATCATCGACAAATTCCCCTCCAAGTAAGTCACCAGCATGATTTTTACGTACCTCACTGTTCTGTCACTAGTGCCTCAGCTCTCCCTTCCCAATAACTTCACAAGGACTGCAGCATTCTCAGAGTATCTAGAGATGAGCAATAAATGTCAATTCATGTCAACTCGAGAAGTTCAACGAAAACAGTCACTCATATTTTTAAGAATCAGTACAACCTCCAATAGCAAACTCTAATGCAAATGAAATGGAAGGAAAGTTAAAGGCAAATTGTTATTACTCGCTGGGGTAGCACACTGGAAATCAATTACTCTGCTACTTGCAGACTCATTACAAAAGTCAGAGATTTTATAGGAGTAGATAAGAGTGCCCAATTCACAGAAAGCACAGACCAATTTTCTGTACTTAAGTAGGAATTCCTACTTATTACAGACAAATGATTCTAATTACAGATAAACAATCATGGACCATGAAGATATAACTCTGCTATTTAAAACTTTAACCCATTTATAAAACTCCCCCTACAAACTTACAGACTCAGAAAAAATGAGGCATTCTATGGTCCCTATCCATAGTCAATACTTTTGACTTGTCAGGACTTGCTGTTCCTTGGTCTTCCTTTTCCTGGTACTTTCACTCGCTTGCAGGTGCCATAGACTGACTGGTTTGCACTTCCTAAGTCTCTGATACATTGGTTAAGATCCATGGCTTACAGCAACTGATGAATGAAAAAAGCAAACTACCTTTAGGCTTGAGGCTTTTTTTTACAGCAGAGAAAAGGAGAGTTCCTTACGTTTTGGAGCTTTAGTGGCTTCTGACCTAAATATTGACACCAACAAGCCATTCAGCTACCTGGGAGCTAAGTATATAATTGTTGGCAGACGTAATGCCTTTGTCAACACAATTGCTCCCCATTTACAGACCAATCAGCTACTTGTTGTGGCCAAATCTCCCTTCATGCACATACCCTGGTCCCAGCTCATCTGTATTAACCTCACCTGCTGTTTGAACAAGCAACAGTTACAGTGGCTGTCAGATAAGTTTTTTTTTAAATACAGTAATGCTTTCCACAAACAGTTTTTAAAACAATTATTTTTCCATTTCAGTCCACAAAACTACACAGCAACAAAAAGACAAGACCTTTCAAGATTTAAAGACATGATATTTAAAGAGAAAGTGAATGTTGCATTAAGCAACCAGTACTGAAAAGTAGATGCTGAAGGTAGTGCAGGAATATGATTTTTAAGGAAATAGCACCATCAGCCTGGCTGTTAGGGCCATCTGCTTTTTTCCCCTTTTCATAGAAGCCGGAATTTCTTGAAAGGCAACTCGTGGGGGAGGAATTTAAACTTGCCACATTTTGAAAAGAATTTTCCCAAGACATTTCTTTGAGCAAATCTCAAGCCCCTTTCCAGACTCCCATGATGTCTGGTACTTTCTCTTTCCATGAAGCATCTTGATGCGTCCATCTTCCCTACAGGCTATACACTGAAAAGAAGAGTTCAAATCCCACCCTGGCAAACAGTGAATTAGATACAATTTGTGAGCCAACACCAGAAAAGAAAAAAAAACTGCTTGCCGTAAAACCCCAGCTTCAGGAAAGGGAAATTGTAGCCATTATCTAGCTGGGGCCTAAATGTGGCTCGAATGCCACAATATGTGGTGGATTCTTAATGCCTTCAGGTCTACTTGGGAATAGTGACTTAGCAGCATCAGCCACATGCCAGGAAGAACATTTTTTTTTAAAATCCATACAAATACAAGTTGCTATTGTTGGACTTTTCTGCCAGAAATGAGTGTCACTTTCTCGATGTATGCAGCTGCTAGACTCAGCCTTCAACTGCGAAGCAATTATTTGTATATTTTCTATAAAGGTGGATCATCTCTTATTACTCCTAAGACTTATCCAATGTCATCCCATCCTAACTGACTTTAAAACAATATTGTGCATATGAGATAGAGAAACAGCTAAATAAAGAACTGGGACCAACTTCTTGTACCATTAGTGGAGCTGTCATTTTAAGTCTATTAGGGTATCAAGATGAATTTGAATATGATTCAATGCGTTAGCAAATCACTGAGGCTCATTTCATCAGCTTCTGAGCCAGACATCATTAGGGATAATGTGGACTAGCACAAGGCCATTACAGTTGGTCATATGCCAGATACTTTTAAAATCAATGTATTTCTCCTTCATGGAATAGAAGCACTTCATTGAAGTTTTACTGAATCTTTATAAGGCACGGCTTAGCTTTAACTAGCATCTGTGCCAAATTCCTAAAGGCACATTTTAGGAAGGATGTCACGCTCTTAGCATGGGTGCAAATGGGAGTGACTAAGCCAGTGCTAGGTTCAGTAGTGCAAAGAGGCTGAAGAATTTAGGATCTCCTTGAAGGCAAAAATGGATCAAGAGGAGATTTAGTAGACATGTTCAAAATCATGAGAAGCTCTGATTGAGTAAATAAGATAAAACTGACTATAATACCAGATGTGTCATTAACCATGGGACATAAATTTAATAAAACTGACAAAAAAACCAAAGTCCACATGAAGAAACATTTCTTCGCACAGTGAGTTATTATGATCTACAATACATTACCTAAAAAGGTGAAAGCAAATTCAATAATAATTTTCAAAACGAAATTGAACAAATACTTGAAATGGGGAAAAACAAACAGTTTTCAGGAAAGAACAAGGGAGTGTGATTAATGACAACTCTTCCAAAGAATTGGCAAAGGCACAATGACTGAATGGTTCCCTTCTGTGTTCTGTACTATTCTATGATGCTACATCAGGATATTTTAAAACGCTTCACAGTCAATAAAGTGATTTCTAAAGTGTCTCACTGTAACACAAGGTCACACAAAAACAATGATTTTCCTCAATCAGTATCTTATTCAGCCCAAGGTGCTTCTCGCTCTATACTCTCTCCTTCAATAAGGCCATCCCCATTCCTTTCCCTGATTTCGCCCCTGTCTCAACTGCAGAAAACCACATCCATCCCTTTATCACTTCCTGACACAATTATCTCAGTAGTTCACTGGTTAGACTCCCAAATTCCTTCACTTTGCACACTTCATCTCATTCAAGAGTATGCTGCCATCGCACCCCCACCCCCTTTCCTTCCTAGTCCTTGTAAAACTATATTACTTCCTGATTCTCCGATGCTTTAAATTCTTATCTTGGTATTCAAATTGCTTAATTTCCACCCCCCTTCCCCACCGCTCCTTTCGCTATGATCTCTTCCAGCCCTACAATTATCCACAGATCTTTTTATTGCTCTAACCAGCCACTAGCTCATCCTTCCCTTTTCTCATCCCTGAAATGGATAGTCTGCCTTCAGCCTTAGATGATTCTTTCACCAGAAGTGTTTCCCTGTGGAATTCTGTCTCAAATGCTTAAATTCAGTGTCTTTCTTATAGCTATTAATCACCAATCTGGAGTGAGGCTTGATTCTACAGCCTTTTGATGTGAAAGGGAAGTGTATGCCAATAGGACGTGGCTGACACCTACAATCTCTTGTAAACTCACAAAGTTTGGGAGAATCAGTGCTAACGTGTATCACAGGGTGAGAGTCTAAGATAACCATCAGGAATATCATCACAATAATCTTCAGGCCCAAAGGACACAGAGTGAACATCAGCTAGTGGTAATCCTTAACATTGCTTCAGATTTACAAACTTCCATCCAGAGTTACAGCAAGAGGCTGAGAGAAGCTCAGTAGAATTTCACGGCAATAGAGGGGGCAATTTGGTCTTAAAACATCCATCAGGAATTTGACGAAATTGACTATATTACCAGACTTTTTTTTATCATGGCCTGATTTTATTCCACATTGAAGTCAATAAAGCCACTGCCTACACAAATCTGCAGGCTTCCCACCTAGTGAGCTGGGCTAAAATTGCCCCAAGAAACTTCTTACAGTTTTTACTGCTGTGCAATAAAGATCTACACTGGAAGGATGAAGTTCTAAGTGGATCCGACTCTGAACAGGAAGAACTTTATTCAGCAATTCTACCTTCCAAAAGAGATCATTCACCCCCTTCTTAAAATCATTAATGTCTGGTTAGAATGTAAGCGAAGCTGGGGTGGGATTACATCTGTTCACATTCTACCCGATTATGCAGATGTGAGTTCAAAATAAACTTGAAGAACAATGACAGATATCAACATACAGTGCTGTAAAGACTGATTCAGTTCTGATCAACCAGAACCCACTGACTGGCAGGCCATTATGGCAAAGAAAATCAACAATCTGTGCCAAGACTGCTTTGCATAACTTTAAAAAAGATACATTTTTAGACATTACCCACAATTGGAAAATTAGAGCTTGCCAGATATTTTGGCTTTGGTCCAGTAGAAATAATTCCCATGTTCGGTTTATTCACACAGAGATGAACGGTATAATCTAATACTGAGATTTTGAGATTAATGATCATTTTCTATATCATTAATCTTTTCAACCACCTGCAACTGTATGTACACTTTTTTAAACTTACGTTGTCATTTGATTTTACAGAATTTGAGTATTGCTGAAATAAAGATTTATTTTGTCAAAGATTTTCATTTTGCACTGATCAAAGCAATTTGCAAAAAAACCCAAATTAAAAGGAAAACAACATTCCTACTGTATGACTGGAGAGTGCTGATTGATTAGCCAGTGGATTGGCTGGTAGTGGTATCACTGGAGAAAATGCACCAGTTAATGATGGCTGACAGTTAACTGTCGAACTTTGTTTAAATGTTAAACCAGGCACTGTTTCTAATTGGTCAAAGCATTACCCTGAGAAACAAACCAGATAATGCCTTTGCCCTATTTTATTGAATTGAAACTGGCACAATATGTGTATATGTTCATTCTGTCTGCAAAGAGCCTGCCTATGTATAGCAATATATGTTACCTCCAGTACACACAAGTAGAGCATACTGAAAACACGATGTACAGTCCAAAATTAGTTGTCAATGCAATTCTTCACATACTCAGGATAATTTAGCAGATGTTAACCATTCACAGAATCACTTTCTAATCTTGGGCACTACTGTGAGTTGTGCAGGCTTGGGCTGGATCGATATGGTGTAAGGCATCATTTACTTTTCTTTTTGGACTCTAAACTGGAAAATGGAAGTTAGACTGTTATACAGCTGTAAAAGTACAATGGCATTTTTTTTCTGTAATGTGAAGATGAATTAGAATTGTGTGGTGTACATTTTAGCTATACAAGACTACGTTATTTCTTGTAACAATCAGGTGGATACCTTACGATACACAGTAGAATCAGGAGTCTTTGAGCTAAGGAAAACTGCTTTAATGCAGATTGGTCCAGCTGCAGTGAGTAAATCGATCCAGATGCCTGAAAACAAGAAGCACCTCTCGCCATTTCTCTGTGAGAAAACTAAAGAACCTAGGGATTCCAAAGAAGTAATTATAATACAGAAGAAAACTGAGGTCCACCTAATCAGCTGTTAAATCAAAGATTGTCAATCTCTCTGCAGACAACATTGTATTGTCATCACTAAAAATCGGAAGAACTGAGAAAAGTAATTTTCTGCCCATGTGCTCTGGTCTTCTGAACTACAGAAATTGTTTTACCCATCTATATTTTCCATCCATAGTATTTGTGTCAAACAGTCTATTTTTTGTCTATCTTATTCATTAATGACTTAATGCATGTTTAGGGTTTTTAAGGAGTGTAGCTTAAATCACATTGTAGTAAATTAGTAATCCATCTTATGTCATTTATTAAACAATAAGCTTGTTTATAAGGAGTAGTTATTTTCCTGTTAATGACAAAAAACGATGTGAATTACTTTTGTCTTGAACAGCAATTCTTGTTGCAAATTTATCATTTTGAAGGTTTAATTGGGTAGTCACACATTCATAGATAAAAGGTACTGCAGAAAATCTGAAAATTTCTGATGAAGGGTTTAGGCCCGAAACGTCAAGTTTTCCTGCTCCTATGATGCTGCTTGACCTGCTGTGTTCATCCAGTCACGCATTCATGATAGTTTGTGGAAAAGTTCAGTTATCCTTATAAGCTTCCCAATGGAGTCACAACAACAATTTTTTTGCAAACATCCCAGAGTTTATGTCCTGGAAGGGTAAGGTGCCTCAACAGTTTAAGCATTAGGTGAAGCTAGCTGTTTAACACTGTACTTTGTCACAGCAGCTTGATTATTATCAAACACTCACAGGATGCTGCCATCAACCCAAATAGAAATCCTGTCAATCACACAAATGAGTAATGTGATACATAAATTTCAGTCCCAGCATGATGCTAGGTTTGTCAGTCTCAAAAACTGGTGGATCATATCAAAAAGCATATCCCTTAGTGGGAACGAAATCACATAAAGTTCATTGAGATGCAGGTGACCATAGAAAGAGAAAAATTGGCCTGGAAAATAGTATTTACTTCATAACCAGTCACATTCCCTGTGTCCATGCAGATGACCAAACATGGTAATGCACTCTCAAATCTAAATTTCTAGTAAAAACTTCAGAGTTTCTTTTTAAATTTTTATTATTGGTTTCACTCTGAAAGTATTTTTCATCTTCTCTTCTAATCACTTGATAATTATCAGCTCAGTTTAATGTTTTAAGGATTTCAACAATGGCTGTTGGATAGTACAGAGCTATTGAAGCATTTGTCAAAGCAATGACAAATCAGAGTCAACCTCCCTGGTTTTAATATAAACAAAGCTCTGCAGTTAACTGTCACTCATCACTTAACTGATGCATTCCCCACAGTAACGCTTCTAGCAGTCACAGTCCACTTACCAACCAATCAGCACACTCTTTTCATGCAGCAAAAGAAGTGTTCCGCTTTACATTGCTACTTAATTTAATGTCCTATAGACTGCAAGATGAAAAGCTTAAAAGTGCCCTTTTTCCAGTGATTATGACAAGAATGTTCTTGCATATACAAACCAAAACGAGTTTTATAGCAAAGGCAATCAAAAACCTATTTTTGATCTTCTTTTTCCCAATGGGTGACTCTTTTCCATTCTTCAGTTCCTTTAATTTGTTGACATTTTATTTCAACATACCTTGTCTCGTTCTATCCTTCTCCCCAGGCAAGAATTTGAACATACACATTGTCAGGCTTTAAGAACGTGTGCAAGTCAGCCAGAGGGGAAACTCATAAAAAAAAAACAGCTGGGTTGGTCGTTTTACGAGTCTCCAAACTGTCATTTGTATTTGCATAGTATTGGAATAGTCCAAAAATCTGTCTAATAAGAGTGTGTCAGTAAACAATGTAGAAAGACCTTTGTCTGCCGGCAGCAGCTAATATTTTTGTCTGTGTCGTATCAGATTTCCATCACTTTGTGTACAGTGCATTATTGAACAGGACTGATAATTAAATACCAAAGGTAAGAATGTAATCAGAAAGGATGGAGAAGATGGTAGGTCAGGGTGCTAAACTAATTGGAGATAATGGCAACAGGTGCTAACAAAACATTGGAAACTGAATCAATATAGAAACATAAAAAAATAGGAACAGGAGCCCGTAGGTGAAAACATTTCTTCTCATCTCAGTCCTGAATGGTTGACCCTATGGCTCTAGGCTACCCTGGCATTGGGCACATGCCTCCTGCATCTACCCAAACTAGTCCTGTTAGAATTTGAGAGGTTTCTATGACATTGCCCTTGCTCTTTTGAACTTTGGTGAATATAAAATTTAATCTTTTTACATACGTCAATCCTGTCATCCAGGAATCAGCTTTGTAGACCTTCACTGCACTCTGTCTGTAGCAAGAACAACCTTCTCAAAAAAGGAGATTAAAACTGCACACAATATTCCAGGTGTGGGATAACAAGGTGTGGGGCTGGATGAACACAGCAGGCCAAGCAGCATCAGAGGAGCAGGAAAGCTGATGTTTCGGGCCTAGACCCTTCTTCAGAAATGAGGGAGGGGAAGGGGGTTCTGAAATAAATAGGGAGAGAGGGGGAGGCGGATAGAAGATGGATAGAGGAGAAGATAGGTGGAGAGGAGACAGACAGGTCAAAGAGACGGAGTGGAGCCAGTAAAGGTGAGTGTAGGTGGGGAGTTAGGGAGGGGGTAGGTCAGTCCAGGGAGGACGGACAGGTCAAGGGGGCGAGATGAGGCTGGTAGGTAGGAGATGGGGGTGGGGCTTGAGGTGGGTGGAGGGGATAGGTGGGAGGAGGGGGTAAGTTGGAGGAAGGACCGGTTAGGGAGGTGGGGACAAGCTGGGCGGTTTTGGGATGCAGTAGGGGGAGGGGAGATTTTGAAGCTTGTGAAGTCCACATTGATACTATTGGGCTGCGTAGTTCCCAAGCAGAATATGAGGTGCTGTTCCTGCAACCTTCGGGAGGCATCATTGTGGCACTGCAGGAGGCCCAGGATGGACATGTCGTCCGAGGAATGGGAGGGGGAGTTGAAATGGTTTACGACTGGGAGGTGCAGTTGTTTAGTGCGAAGCGAGCGTAGGTGTTCCGCAAAGCGGTCCCCAAGCCTCCGCTTGGTTTCCCCGATGTAGAGGAAGCCACAACGGGAACAGCAGTATACCACATTAGCAGATGTGCAGGTGAACATCTGCTTGATGTGGAAAGTCTTCTTGGGGCCTGGGATTGAGGTGAGGGAGGAGGTGTGGGGGCAGGTGTAGCACTTCCTGCAGTTGCAGGGAAAAGTGCCGGGTGTGGTGGGGCTGGAGGGGAGTGTGGAGCGGACAAGGGAGTCGCAGAGGGAGTGCTCCCTCCGGAAGGCAGATAAGGGTGGGGAGGGAAAGATGTCTTTGGTGGTGGGGTCTGATTGCAGATGGCGGAAGTGTCGGAGGATGATGCGTTGGATCCGGAGGTTGATTGGGTCGTACATGAGGACGAGGGGGATTCTGTTTTTAGTTGTTATTGCGAGGACGGGGTGTGAGGGATGAGTTGCGGGAAATGCGGGAGACACGGTCGAGGGAGTTCTCAACCACTGCGGGGGGGCAGTTGAGGTCCTTGAAGAACGAGGACATCTGAGATGTACGGGAGTGGAATGCCTCATCCTGGGAGCAGATGCGGCGGAGTCGAAGGAATTAGGAATAGGGGATGGCATTTTTGCAGGAAGGTGGGTGGGAGGAGGTGTATTCTAGGTAGCTGTGGGAGTCGGTGGGCTGGAAATGGATATCGGTTTCTAGGTGGTTACCCGAGATGGATACAGAGAGGTCCAGGAAGGAGGGAGAGGTGTTAGAGATGGTCTAGGTGAACTTAAGGTTGGGGTGGAAGGTGTTGGTGAAGTGGATGAACTGTTCGAGCTCCTCATGGGAGCACGAGGCGGCGCCGATACAGTCATTACTAGTCCAAGTGTTCTCTTTAAGTGACTTTCACATTCAATGATGCACTTTACAATCTGTGGTCTTTCTATCTGTTTATCTCATTTTATTATCATTTAATTGTGTTTCCTTGTGTGTCTTCTTTCCTTGTGAAGGACTGGCTTCCCTTTTTTCACTCATTTTAATGTCTATTTCATTTTATGTGATATATGAAAAATAGCTATCACAAATTGTTGATTGGTTTCAAACTGGTCGGCCGTAAATTACCTCATTATCTGGCTGCAAGTGTGAAATAACAAACCTAGTTAACCACAGCAATTTTCATTCATACTTGCAGGACAAAAACAGCGGATTGTTGATACTCATGGAGATGGTGATGGTGAGCAATGATATTTTACAGCAGTGACGCAAATCATTTGTGTCAACTTGTTTTTCATGCCATGTTTCTTTCTAGCTCAGAAATGCGTTTCAAATGTATTAATAACAGCATGCATCACGACTGATCTAACATTTTCCAAACAGCTCCCAAACCATAGTTTTGTCTTGCTGTTAGGTTCTCGCACCGTCTGAGTACCTCTAGTTAACTCATAACGTTCCAGCTCTAGACGAAGAAATTAGATTTCACTTCCAGTATCTGAAAAATATTTAAGTGGATCAGATCATTCCATTGCTGAATCCATTCAATTTTTTTGAGTTCACCTGTTGAATCAACTGTTGATATTCATGTGGCCATTTGATTGAACAACAAGTATATTTACATTGAGGTAAATAAATTAAAATCACTATAATAATTGGACAGAATAATGCAGTGAACTTTGCGGTACTTGAGGTATATAATTTTTGCCAGTTGATCAAAAGTGCTGGTTTCATAAGGTGTCATTTTTAACAAAGTTTGCTGTATTTGCAATTAATAAACTGAAGCAATTGTCAATCAATTTCAAGCAAATGGATGAAGTTCTATTTCACACGGGCTCCCAAAATGATCTTTCAATATTGAAGTTTTGGGTAGGACATGATCAATATCATAAGTTTTCAAGCTGGAAATGGGGTGCTCCACTTGATGTGGCAATGCTTATGTAAACTAATAAACTGGGTGTGGATTTTGTGGTATTGAAAATCTAACAGACGTTCATTACAACAAAATATTATGTACAAACATTACATTCCACAGGGGTCTAGAATTTGCTGGAGTATATCTTCTCATCATGAAGAATATGAGTTTTATTCCCTCATCCATTAAACCTGGATTAATGGTCCCATCTGAAGAAGTGTCATTGGACCTGAAATATTAACTCTGCTTTCTCTCCACAGGTGCTTCCAGACCAGCTGAGCTTTTCCAACATTATCTGTTTTTTGTCTCTGATGTTGCCAAATTACATGCAGGAAAGTGTGAAGTTCAATTAAGATGGTTTGCCTGTGGAACATTATACATCAATTTATGCTTAAGACAGAATCCTGTACAGAGTTCAGGCTCTGAGTGTTTTACTCATGAACTTCAGGAACTGAAGGCTGTTGCTGAAGGCATGCAAGTGTCTGGGTTAACACTAAGCTATTAAGGTACAACAGAGGAAGGGAGCATGTTTCAAGGAGAGTGCCTTACTCCATGTGATCCAAAGTAAGGTGGAGTACTTGATCTCTTTTCCATTAAATCACATACTATAATACAGTGATAATATTGTGAGCATGTCTCTGATATACTGACTGTAAAACATGACACTACAGGCCTCTTTTTCTAAAGATAAATGCTTAACCCAAGCACATATAAGTGGTTGTACATAAGCACGTGCTAGATCACATGTCTGTCTGGAGACGCATTGTTCTCTGTTGCAAATGTTTGGGAACTTGGTTCTCACGCTGTTGTTTACTGTCACTCAGCATCCCAAGCAATCATCATTGCCAAAGCGTTCCTCCTCATTCCCTTTATGCATGATCGGTGTGCCTTACATTGTTCTGAATTTTCATGTGTTTCTTCATTATGTAGCACAATGGGCAGTAATGACTTTATATGTTTTGGGTGGGTTGAATGTTTCAGAAACATTTCCTGGTATCCAAGTATATATATTTGCATTGCCTAGTTGCGTCCTCTGCCCAATGCACATTTCTGTTTGTTCATTACCTGCTCCCTCATCATGTATCTCTTTGATTCTCTTTGCATTTGAAGAACAGTGCTTGGCAGCTCAGAACGGTTAGACAGTTGGTTGCTGGGTAATAGTGCCTTCTCAGTATTGATTGTGATGAGGATCGTAGTCCCTTTCTCGTTGGTGTTGCACAAAAGTGCAATAAGATATTCTTGTTCAGTTTCTCGACTTTTAAATCTCATTTAATAGATAGACCACATCATTACTTCTGTGTGGTACACGGGGTCAAGATGAGGTATTGTTCATTCCCCACTGAGTACACATTTTGAATTAGTTTGTCAGTATATTGCAGTCACAACACAGACTACTCACTGATGCTCAATTTGGGTTTTGCTAGAGCCACAGCTCCTGACCTCAATTCAGCTTTGATTCATACATGAATAAAATAGCTGAACACCAGAGAGAAGATGAGAGTGACTGCCCTCGACACCAAGACTACTTTAACTGAGTATGGCCCCCTAGAAAAATTAGACTAAATAAACATGAGGGGTAAACTGCTAGTTGGAGTCATACGTGGATATAGGAAGATGGTTATGGTTGTTGGACATCAATCATCTCACCTTCAGGATACCTCTGCAAGAGTTCCTCAGAGTGGAGCCCTAGGTCCAACCATTTTCAGCTGTTTTATTATTGACCGCTTCCCCCCCACCGCCCCGGCGCCCACCCCCACCCAATCGTTAGCTCAGAAGTGGGAGATTGCAAAATGTGCAACACCATTCACAACTCCTCAGATACTGAAGCAGTCCATGTCCAACGCAGCAAGACATGGACAATATCCAGGTTTGGGTTCAAAATTGGAAAGTAATGTTCATGCCACACAAATGCAAGGCAATGACCATCTCCAATAAGAGGCATTCTCATCACTACCCCTTGATATTCAGTGGTATCACCAACACTGAATCCTTCACTCTCAACATCCTGGGGTTACCACTAACCAGAAACTGAACTGGGCTAACGAAATAAATATACTGGCCACAACAGCAGGTCAGAGGCTAGGAAACTAGCAGTGAGTAATTCACATTCTGACTCCCCAAACTCTGTTCCTCATCTGCAAGACACAAGTCAGGATTGTGATAGAATACTCCTCACTTGCCTGCATGAGTACAGCTCCAACAATATTCGAGAGGCTTGGCCTCATGCAGGACAAAGCACCCTGCCTGATTGGTATCAAATCCACAAAGATTCATTCTCTCCACCACAAACACTCAGTAGCAGCAGTGTACACTATCTACATGATGCACTGCAGAAATTCACCAAGGTTCCTTCAACAGCATCTTCCAAATCCACAAAGACTGCCCTATAAAAAAAAGGAAGCAAATACATGGGAACACCACTAATTGCAAGTTCACTTCCTAGCCACTTACTATTCTGACTTGGAAAAATATCTACTCCTTCAGTGTCACTAGGTCGAAATTATTCCTCACCTGTCTACAGATTCATGTGCTAGCTAGTGTGTTCAATATTTATGCATCCTTGCTGTAGCAGAGACATGATAATTTAGCATAATGCTTTTGGTCCTAGGGCTTGTTTGCCCTTGTAAATACACAAAGTAAGGCCAAAATGAAATAATGTTCTCAGGTACTTCTCTAATACTGTCAGGCTAACCCTGGACAACAATATTTTGCAACTCTTGCAGTTACTTAGTTTGGGCATTTACTGGTTGCTACTGTTTGCACTGCCTTTGCAAAACATTAACAGAGCAATCTTGAGAACATCTTCAACATCACAGTGTAGAGCGCCCAGAGAAATATCTTTGTCTTTGCATGGGTTGGATAATCTGCTCATCATGTCAGAAATAATCATCCCTAGTCAATAAACATGGAGCTGAACAATCACAGCAGGTCAGACAGCATCAGGGGAGCAGGAAAATCAATGCTTTGGGCTGAAATGTTGACAGATATAATAACATGTTTCTTTCTTTTAATTGACATTTTATCTGACAGTTGGAGTTAAAGAAGCTATGAATGGAGAGTGGTAGCTTGTTAATCCACCCAGATACAAAATTTGAGGTCAACATGAGCCCAGCTGAATTGTTGTTTTAATGAGATTGCTCATGTTTGAACTTGAGGTTTTTCATGGCAGGTTGGGGTAACGATGCATGTGAGTGGCACTTTTGGTGCATTAACCACTTGACATGATGTGAGGTTCCTGTTCTTACCATCCAGTATCAATTCTGTCATTCAGCTCTCCCGCACCATGCCACATAAACCAATACTTAAAAGAGACAATTCCAATCCAAAATGATTTCTCTTTCACACTGATGGAACTGGCCTTTCTTAGGTTCTGCAAATTTGTACCATGTTGGCTGCTATGAACATATCCACCAGAATTTTGAATGGAGTGTCACTTAAATGTATCAGTAACCATTTTAAAAACAGCAATTTAGTTTCTAACAAGGTAAATAATGACCTAATCAGATTGAGAACGTGGATGTAGAGATTTGCATCTGCTTAAATTAGGCAGTTCGATCACTTCTGTTTCAGCCTTGGTGACGTCGATATCTGTAGAGAGTTGATTGATGCAGAAGAGTTTTCTTTTCTGTCGAGATCAGCAAAAGAGGATGCTGGAGATTTTAGTGAAGCTGTGCTAAAGTCAGCAATTGCCAAGTGTGCAATGCATTGATTCATCAAGACAAAGGGTAGTACGATGAAAGAAAGGTATAAAAGTTGATGACTTCCGATTCCTGCCAAAACAAATCACAGAATTCTTTACAACATTATAAACAATCAAAGACATGATTTTTTTTTATTTTTAAGGTATTTGGCTGTATTTGCAATTATTTTAAAGATGTTGGACTATTGCAACAACTTGTTATAAGATGTAATTTGGAAGTTAAACAAATAAAGCTCATAATGCACCTGATCAGTCTCGAATTGTGTCGGTTTTGTTACTTCCCACTTTACAGAAACTCCTGTTATACCACAATTTCAGAGGTTCACCAAAACAATTCTAATTAAGCAAGTTTTATTGTATTATTGGTAATTGTATGCATAACACTATTTATAAAATCAGTGCAAACATATTCTCTGTCAGGCTATCAGTCGCACAGCTGACCTGTAGAAAAGCAGCCAGACACTGAAACTTTTGAAAGCAAGACTCGGATGAAGGATTCCAGGCTTCTGATTAACATTGCTCAAAATTATACCTTTCATTTGGTATTTTTAACAGGTTAATTACTGTGCTGAAAACAAAAAAGATTCTATTTCTAGCAATGCCAATTAAGTTACCAATTTTACCTAAAATGCATTTTTTACTACAACCCGGTGTCATGTGACTTCTGACTTTGTCCACCTCAGTCCGACACCAACACCTCCACGTCATGCTATCATAAGCCTTTCTCTTGTTCCCATCTGACCCAGCCCTTGCTCAAAAACTGCATCATCTCTAACTTCTCCCACTGCTAATAAATCATTAACAGATTCCTTTCTCCATACAAATGCTGCCTCACCTGCTGAGTTTTTTTCCAACCTTTTTTTCATTTCAGAATTCCAGCATCCACATAATTTTGTCTTCCAATCATTGAATATTCTGGGCCTATTGACTTGAGAATTGATTGACAGGATATTATGCAATTGCCGAGTGCTGTTGCTGTCGAGCCAGCTGGTTTGGGCATATCACCAGACATGTTTCAGTCTGATCTTTGAGATCATATTTCACAGAGGTCCGCTGACCTCAAATTTATAACAAAAGAAAGCCCGAAGGATATTTGTAGTCTTTAACGAGGCAATTGACATGGATCAGCTGAGAAATGTAATCCAAACATGCTGGGGTCACGCCAAACACATCCTGACAACCTCCAGGTCAGGAATAACGGAACACTCTCACTATGAAAAATTGAGCCGAACTATCTAATGAATCGCCAATGCATTAATGGGATGCTCAGAATCACTCTGAAGACTGGATTCTGATAGACTCACTGCATAACTTCAGTTTTTTTTTGTCTTGTTATAAATTTAAAGTTTGACCGTTTGGTGACCCCAAAAGTGTGTGTATGTGCAGCATGGCTTCAGTTCGTGTTTTTGTTGCCTATAAAATTAATGAAATGTGACTGGGTGGGGCAGTATATTTTAAATTATTTATAAATTATTTACAAATGATGATTGAAGATCAAGATTCCACTCATCAGTTAGATTTAGCTGCTCCCCCTTCACTAGAAATGGAGCAGATTGCACTGGAGAACAGTAATGGGGCTTGGGGTAGAGTCCAGTCAGCATCTACACAAGATGCATTTACACAAGATGCATCTCTATGTTAGGGAGCAGCTATGTGGACACAGTAGGATGTGAAAGATAACTGAGGTGGTGTATACTTAGAAGGAATTGAGGGAGTGTTAATGGTGACAAGGAGAGCAGCCAGCTGCCACATATTCCAATGGTATGGGATAGATTGGTGTCATTCAGGCCGTTGTACTAACTTTATCTGGCTGACCCTGCCAGGTTTATGTACAGTCCCACCATCCCAGGGATTATTGGGGCCAATTGTTTATTAACATTAACAACTAAAATGCATCTTGTGTAAATTATCTTGATCAATGCTGGACCCATAGTTTGAAGAATGGGAAATTAAAATCAAGGTGTTCATTATTGCAACAATGCCCCAGATATAAACTTTTCCTGTCACCAAACAGCACTGAGGACTAAGAATGCAAATTGCTGAAAATGTGCCATTCAAAACATATCCTTAATCCAAAATTCTTGAATTATATATTCAATTGTTTCCAGGCATAAATTGACATAATCTCATCAACAGATTCTTGGATAACTATGGTCAAATCATGGGCTATTTGATTTGGTCATTTTTATAAAGCGTCTGATGTGCATTTTAAGTATTTAGCCTGAGTTTTTAAAGCTAATCTTTGAATTTTATGGAGAAGATTTAAATTACATCAGAAATTATTTATAGTCACTCCATTAATAATAACAAAGCAACTACGTCCTTGATGCCTGCTTCTACTGAAGTTGTATTAAAGTCAATGGCAATCATTATTTTGTAATAAAATTGATGTCTTTTTTGACACTTTGCTAGTCTCTGTTTTATCACATAAGAAAGACTGCATGTAAAAATTAATATTGCTGCCTTGAGACCAAGTACAAAGGATGCATATACATGTTAAGAATACAAATGGAAGGAAGTCTAGTTCCAATGATATTGTAGAGCTCCTGATGAGATAGTAGTCCTATTGGAAGTGTTCTAGTGTGTAATCTAAACCCACTGTGCTCTTTTGTGTCTTTTGAGCAGTTTTTCTCAAACCAACAGATCCCTACCTTGGATAGTTGGATGGGTGAAAGTAGATGAGAATCAGCACAGTATATAGCATTGGCCAAGATATCTGAAAGAAAATACAGTTTTATATTATAATCAACCTATCTAATCTCCAGCATTTATATCACGATCACTTTCCCTAGGCAAGGCCATCTTTTTAATCACAGTATGGATCAGCGCTGTGTCCGGAGTGAAAGGGGTGTCCATCAGTGCAGGAATAAGATCAATGATCCTCTGGGCCCTGCAAGGGTGAGTGCTGCCATCCTCTCCGCTACCTCACATTCACATGGCTAGCACTCAATCCCATTCTGCCAATGAGCACACATCTCACCAAGGCTCACAGTGTACAACACTCCATCTTGCATGCATCATATTTACTTCACAGTTCTCACTCACTTCATCCTCCTCTAGCCCTTCATACGACTAATCCTTCCTGCCCTCTTGCAGTTTGTACTCACTCACTGGAGACAACTCACGACCTCTCTTTCTCATGCAAGGCCACTAACTATTCTTCCATCTTCATCTATCCTACTCAATCCCTCCCTTTGTCTCTTTACAGGAAAAATTGTCCCCGCACCCCACCTAATAAGTTAAAATTGAACAGGTTGAGTCTATCCATCGCAGTTTCAATGAAAAAAGGTGACCTTATTGAGGCATTTAATATCCTGGAAAGACTTGAGTTTGGATTCTGGAAGGTTTAGAAACTAAAGAGAAAATAATGATCTATTTGAAAAAGAAATTAGGAAAATTATTTTCTTTCAGAATCATGAGTCATTGGAACTCTCTTCCCCAGAGAGCAGTGGAGGCAGAGTCATAGAATATTTATAAGACAAAATTGGATAGACTCTTAACCAAAAAGAGAGGCAAAATTGATTAATGATAGGCAGATCAGATCAGTCATAATTTTACTGAATGATGGAGCAGGTTGGAGGAGATAAACGGCCTATTTCTGATCCTTCCTCATATGTTTGTGTATATGAGACAAAATCCTCCAGCGAATTTTGGAGCCACTGCTGTCCTCAAATAGTTCCCATCATCAAACACAGGTGAAGTGCCGGAGGACTGGAGAGTTGCTCATGTTGTCCCCCTGTACAAGAAGGGTAGTAGGGATATTCCAGGTAACTACAGACCAGTAAGCCTGACGTCAGTGGTGGGAAAGTTGCTGGAGAAGGTACTGAGGGATAGAATCTATTTATATTTGGAAAAGAATGGGCTTATCAGTGATAGGCAACATGGTTTTGTGCAGGGGAGATCATGCCTTACTAATTTAATAGAGTTCTTTGAGGAAGTGACCAAGTTGATAGATGAAGGAAGGGCTGTAGATGTCATCTACATGGACTTTAGTAAGGCGTTTGATAAGGTTCCCCATCGTAAACTAATGGAGAAAGTGAAGTCACATGTTGTGCAGGGTGTTCTAGCTAGGTGGATAAAGAACTGGTTGAGCAACAGGAGACAGAGAGTAGTAGTTGAAGGGAGTTTCTCGAAATGGAGAAAGGTGACCAGTGGTGTTCCACAGAGATCAGTGCTGGGGCCACTGTTGTTTGTGATATACATCAATGATCTGGAAGAGGGCATAAGTGGTCTGATCAGTAAGTTTGCAGATGACACGAAGATTGGGGGAGTAGCAGAAAGCATAGGGGATTGTCAAAGAATACAGGAGAATATAGATAGACTGGAGAGTTGGACGGAGAAGTGGCAGATGGAGTTCAATCCGGGCAAGTGTGAGGTGATGCATTTTGGGAGGTCTAATTCTAGAGCAAACTATACTGTAAACGGAAGAGCCTTGGGAAAAGTTGATGAGCAGAGAGATCTGGGAGTTCAGGTCCATTGTACCCTGAAGGTGGCTGCACAGGTGGATAGAGTGGTCAAGAAGGCATATGGTATGCTTGCCTTCATCGGACGGGGTATTGAGTATAAGAGCTGGCAGGTCATGTTAAAATTGTACAAGACTTTGGTTCGGCCGCATTTAGAATACTGTGTACAGTTCTGGTCGCCACATTACCAAAAGGATGTGGAAGCTTTGGAGAGGGTACAGAGAAGGTTTACGAGGATGTTGCCTGGTATGGAAGGTGCTAGCTATGAAGAGAGGTTGAGTAGGTTAGGATTGTTTTCATTAGAAAAAAGGAGATTGAGGGGGGACCTGATTGAGGTCTTCAAAATCATGAAGGGTATAGACAGGGTTGATAGAGATAAGCTTTTTCCCAGGGTGAGGGATTCAATAACGAGGGGTCACGCGTTCAAGGTGAGAGGAGAAAAGTTTAAGGGGGATACACGCGGAAAGTACTTTACACAGAGGGTGGTAGGTGCCTGGAACGCGTTGCCAGCAGAGGTAGTAGAGGCAGGCACGGTAGATTCATTTAAGGTGCATCTGGACAGATGCATGAGTAGGTGGGGAGCAGAGGGATACAGATCCTTAGGAATTGGGCGATAGGTTTAGACAGTGGATTTGGATCGGCACAGGCTTGGAGGGCTGAAGGGCCTGTTCCTGGGCTGTAAGTTTTCTTTGTTCTTTGTTCTTTGCCTCAATACATAAAGAAGAATGCATAGGAATTATGTACCTGTGCTTGGACTTTATATGCAACTGCAGGCCATGACGAGTGGAAGCTCTATGACCACATTCCTCACATACAAACAGCTTCTCCCTCTGGTGCCTGGACAATTCATGCACATGTAGGTCACTGCGGGTGAGGAAACATTTGGAGCAAGCGGGGCACTGCGAACAAGAAATATGCTACATGTTAACTGTTATTTTTAACACCATCAGAGCAGAAGCAGGCCATTCAACCTATCTAGCTACTTCACCATTCAATGAGATTGTGGCTGATTTGATAATCTTCTACTCTACAATCCTGCCTTCTCCCCAAAACCTTTGATACCCTTACTAATTTTAAAAAACGTCTGTCTCGGAAACAATCTAGCGAACCTCCTCTCAACTACGTCTAATGCCGGTATATTGTTCTTAGATAAGGGGCCAAAACTGATCACAGTGTTCTAGGTGTCACCTGAACAGTGCCTTGTATAGTTTTAGCAAGACTTCCCTATTTCTGTGCACCATTTGCTTGAATAATAGCAAACCTTCCATTTGCTTCCCTGGTACCCACTGAACTTGTATGATAGCCTTTTGTGATTCATGCATGAGAAACTAAAATCCTCTTCTATTGCAGCTTTCTGCAGTCTTTCTCCATTTAAATGATATTCAGCCTCTCAATGATTAAAGATCTCATATTTTCCCACATTTTATTCCATCTACCAAGTTTTTGCCCATTTGCTTAACCTTTCTATATTTCTCCGTAGAATTTGTGTCACCCTCACCACTTGCCTTCCCATCTATTTTTATGTCGTCTGTAAACTTAGCTATTGCATGTTCACTTTCCTTAGCCAATTCACTAATATATATTTAGATAATTTTGGCCCCAGTGCTGATCACTATGGCATTCTACTAGTTATGAGTTGCCATCCTGAAAATGCTGCTCTTATCCAACTCTGTCTTCTATTAGTTAGCTAATCCTCTATCCATGCTAATATTGTTTCTTATGTTATTAAGCAGCCCATTATCCAGTACCTTATCAAATGCTGCAATAATTATATTTCATCCATTGCGTGTTATCTCCTTAAAGAATTCTAATATATATGTCAGACATGGTTTCCCCTTTGTGAAGCCATGCTGACTCTGCTTGATTGTATTATGTACTTCTAACTGTTCTGCTATCACAGCCTATATTAGATGCTAACATTTTTCAATAACAGACATTAAGCTAACTTGCCTATTGTTACCTGTTTTTGTTTCCTTCCTTTTTTTAAACAGACTTGTTACATTGGCAGTGTTCCAATCCTTTAGGTTCTTTTCCAAAATGTAAGGATTTTTTGGAAGATCACTGCTGGTGCATCCACTGACTCTTTAGCTAGTTTCAGAAGAATGAGAGGAGATTTAATTGAGGTATGTAAGATGTTAAAGGAGACTGACAATGTAGACATAGAGAGGACGTTTCCTCTCGTGGGGCAATCAAGGGCAAGAATTCATAATTTTAGAATAAGGTGAAGCAGATTTAAAACAGACATGAGGAGAAATTACTTTTCTCAAAGGGGCTGAATCTGTGGAATTCATCCCAGTGTACAATGGATACTGGGACTTTGAGTAAATCTAAGCAGCAGATTTTTAATTAAGTATGGATAGCAGGCAGGAAGTGGAGTTGAAGCCAAGATGAGATCAAATATGATCATATCGAATGGTGGAGCAGACTCAAGTGGCTGAATTGCCTACTTGGGCAGCTAAATTATTTACACCTGCTCCTAGTTATTTTCTTCTAACATCCTAGGATGCATCCCATCAGATCCTGAGGATATACTAGTCTTTAGCTCCATCAGTTTCCCTGGCACGTTTTCTCCAGTGATATTATTGTATTTATTTCCTCTACTCCTTTTACCCTTTGATTCTTAGGTAATATTGGAATGCTATTATATTCACAGCAGAAGACCCTAAGTATTTATTCCACTCCTCTATAATCTCCTGGTACCCTCCTGTTATTTCCCAGCTTCATTGTTTAAGGCTTAGGTTACTTTTGGCCTCTCTCTTCCTTTTTATTTATTTAAAAAATGCTGTTGCTGTACTACTTTATCACTTTCAAGTTCACCCTCACAGTTTATATTCTCCCTTTTTTTTGGTTGTCTTTGATGATTTTTAAAACTTTCCAATCCTCTGGCTTGCCATTAATGTTTGCCACGCCGTATGCTTTTTCTTTCAATTTGATGTTTGCCTCAACTTCTCAGGTTAACTTATCCCCTCCTTAGAATCTTTCTTTTTCATTGGGATATATCTCTGCTGTGAGCCAAGAGTTATTTTCTTAAATGCCTGCCATTTTTTTTTCTCAATTTTCTTTGCTGGTAATCATCTTTCCCAGTCCGTTCCAACAAACCATGCCCTTATTCTATTGTAATTACCCTTATTTAAACTTAGCATTGTTGTCTGCAACCCAAGTTCCTTGCCCTCAACCTGCATGCTAAATTCTACCATACTGTGGTCGCTGTTGCCCAGGGAATCTTTTACTCTGACATAATTTATTAAACTTGTCTCATTACACATCATTACATATGCAAAACAGCCTGATTCATTGCTGAATCTGCAACACATTGTCCGAGAAAACTGTCCCAACAACCTCCATGAGTTCTTCATAGGGCTACCTCTGTCAATCCGACTATCCCAATCTACATGAAGATGAAAGTCACCAGGGTTAATGTAATGCTTTTTGTACATGCCCTCATTATCTCCTGATTTTTCTCATTCCTACCAAACAGCTACTGCTAGAAGGCCTACAGGCTACTTCTGCCAGTGTCATCTTCCCCTTTTTCCTGCTTACCCCCACCTGTATGGATTCTGTGTCTTCTGATCCAAGATCATTTCTTGCTCTTGCACTTTTCCATCCCATACTAACAATGGTACACTACCATCCTTTTCTTCCTACCATTTTAAGAAATCACACACTTATGAATGCTTAGTTCCCAGCTTTGATCTCCTCCTAACCATGTCTCTGCAATAGCTATAAGATCATACCTGTTAACCTCTTTGTGCCATTAATTCATTCATTTTGTTCTGAATACTATCAGTATTTAAGTAAAGATCCATTAATTTTTTGCCTGTTTACTATTTTTCCCCCTTTGACCCTATTCACTGCTGTTTTTTCTATGTTTGTACATACTGTCCCTTCCTGTTCTACACTGGCTGTCGTTATCCAACTAGCTATAATTCTGCAGTATCCTGGCTTTGTAAGCACACATTTCACCTTTCCCACACCCACCTACCTCACTTAGCTTAAAGTTCCTCTCAACCCTAGTTACTTGATTGAGCAGGGCACTAGTCTCTGCATGGTTCAAGAGAAGACTGTCCCACTGAAACAGCTCTCTTCTAGCCCAGTACTGTGCCAGCACCCCACATACTGAATCCCATTACTGGTCCAATCTTTGAGTCATGCATTTAACTCCATGACTTCATTTATCCTATGCCAAATTGCCTGTGCCCCAGGTAGTAATCGAGAGGTGATTCGCTTGGAAGTTATAGTTTCTAATTTAGCTCCCAACTATTCAAAATCTCCTTGATAGGACTAGAAATGTTGCTGGTGACAATGCGGATGTTGACAACTGTAATCCCTCTCATTGCACTCCACATTCTTCTCTAGCCTCGAGGAGATGTCCTTAACCCTGGCACCAAGTAGGTAACACATCTTTCGGGACTCCTGCTCATGGCTGCAGAACACTGTATCTAGCTCCCTAATGATACTGTCTCTTACCATGACTATGCTCCTATCTCCTCTCCCCACTTGAACGGCTCCTTGCTCAAAAGTGCTGTGGTCAGTTCGCTCATCCTCCCTGTAGTCCAAATTCTCGTTCACACAACTTGCAAGAATCTTATAACTGTTGGACAATTGCAGGGGTCGAGGGTCCTCAATTGTAACCCCTAGCACCTCTGACCTGCCTCACTTGCAATTATACCCTGCTGTTCCCGATCTCAGGCCAATTTTGAACCACCTAATCTGAGGAGTATGAATGCCCTCTAGAGCAAACTGCCCAGCTAACATTCTCTCTTCTCTGACTCCAGCAGCAACACATCACCCATCCTGCCACCACTATCTTATTTGACTTAATTTATAAATTGATTACTCTATTTTCCATGTTATTTACACTTTTTTTTAAAAATGAAATATGATTTTAAACACATTAATATCTGAAATAACTCCACAGAGGCCAGTATCCCATCACCAAGTCATCCTTTATTTACACGTGCATAGTACTTGACACTGATCCAGCTCTCTCAGAGCCAACTTCGAGAGAACAGAACCTCTGAAACTCCTGTTTTTGTCTGTCAGCCAGGGCTCCCTGATTGGCCCAGATTAACATCCCCAATCAGGGAACTCATACTCTATACGGTCCACCTGTCTTCATTACAATCACTACATGCCTCCCCCTCCAAGCCAGGGGATGTAGGCCTGTTCTTTTGCTGATAGCCTCTCCTGAGGCATCTTTGTACCAGGTCTGGTTCAGTTTCTCTGACTCAGCCTTGCATACGAGTGGTGTGTATCAGACCATAATCCACCTCTTGCACCCGGAACAAATTCATCCGCTTCTTCAGGTGGTAAAGGCATCAAGGCTGTGACACGATGTTGTGTCCATCTCAGACTCAGGTTTCTTTGCTGGATGGGGGGGGGAGAAACCACTGGCTCTGACAGCCCTACTGGCTGTTCTGAGGGACCTGATATATTTTGCTCCTCCCCCGTTTGCAAGTTTTTGGCTTTCAAGAGGTCCTTGTGATTATTCAGCATTGCCTCACCTACTCGAACTTTGTGCTGACTATGCTTCTAACTCATGGAGGGCCATTCCCGTGGTTTTGGCACCAAACTTTGTCCCTTGAAGTAAAATGTCCTTCTCACTTAGAGGAGTCTTGTGCCCGGCACTAGCATTCCTGATACTGCGTGGACCGGGCCCCAGGCAGTGGCAAGGCATGGGCCGGGAAGCCCAGAGTGGGACTGTAGCAGTGGAGAAGGAAAAGTTGGACTCTCTTTAAGTTATCTAGTTTTTTAAAAATTTTATTCTAAGTTAATGTGAATGGCACCTATACATGATGACTACGCACTTTTCACTGTATTTAATATTGAGTACACGTGACAATAAATACCTGACACACCTGATAAACCTGAGCACATGAACAGGCTGGCATTGTTGGTGTGTAACTTAGTCCAGGGTCTACCCAGCCATTCCCATGAATGTAGAGGAGCTGCTGGCAGTAATTTTTGTCCTTGTGGGCACTCTGGGCACTACCCCACTAATGTGGCTATGTCTGCACCCATTCCTGGCCACCAGACATAATCTCCCACCAACATCTTCATTTTGGATACCTCTGGATGACCCTGGTGGAGTTCAGCCAGTATGTGGCAGCGACCTTTGCTCTGGACAATCACTCTTGCTCCCCATAATAAAATGCTGTCCTCTACGGTGATCTGGTCTCACCAGATTCAGAAAGGTTTCAATTCTGGTTGTGTTGGCCCATCGCCACCAGCTGTTTTAGTTTGCCAGGATTGGATCATCTTGTGTCCGTAGTAGGATAGTGTCGGCAGTGACTGGAAGGGTGTCCAGAAAAGTTAAAAGCAGAACGGGCTCTTCCAGTGCATCAGTGGTGCAGCTGCCAGCGGAGACAGCTCAAGGCATCTGCATTTGCTACGTGGCCTCCAGGACGGTGTTCCAACTTGTAATTGTATGTCTGTAGAATGAGAGTCCTCTGCTAGATTTGACCTGATGCTATGGACTAGTCTCAGGATTAGAGGGGGTTTTGGGTTGTAATATTCCTTAACTAAATCCATCAACTCTTGAAAGATTTCAGAATCTGGCACCTCAGGAAATGTGAGGCTCCTAATAACCAAAAAAGCTACAGGTCTCCAAGCTGCCAGGAGAATTACTTGGTGCTTTTCACCTGCCCCAATGTCATTTAATCAGAAAAAAAATGCATTCTTTCCACATACTGGGCCCAGTCTTCAGCAGGGTCAAACGAGTCAAGCTTCTCAAATGACAGTATGATGCAAGAAATGCTTACCCCAAATCAAAGATGACTGTTGCAAACATATTTATTCGGGAGTGTGTTTTTTCTCTTGTTGCCACTGAAATAACTCCACAGAGACCAGTATCCCATCACCGAGTCATCCTTTATTTACATGTGCATTGTACTTCCGGCTTCCTCAGAGCCAGCTCTCGGAAAGGACAGAACCTCTGACACTCCTGTTTATATCTGTCAACCTGGGCTCCCTGATTGGGGCTGTTAACCTTGTCCAATCACGGAACTCTCATTCTATGAGATCAATCAGGCTGACCTTGTTACAATCACTACAGTTTCAATCTTATACTCATTTTTAATCCATATTTTTGCCTTAGCTCTTCATCCTGGTAAGTAATCACCTATTCTAAGATGTCTTTTTCCAATTGAATAGAGCCTTGGAGAATGAGAGGTGATCTCATTGAAACTCGCAATACTCTTATGATGTTTCTTTGGCTGATGAGTGTAGAATTATGGGCAAAACATTATAATAAGCAATAGGTCACTTAAGTTGGAGATGAGAAGGAATTTCTTCACTCAGACGGTGGTGAACCTGTGGAATTCTCTAGCCCAGGGGGCTGTCAAAGTTCAATTGGTGAAGTGATGGAAGGTGTCATCAACAGTACTATAATGCCAGAGATCACAGCAGGTCAGACAGCATCCATGATGAGAGCGCAAGCTAACGTTTTAAGTCTAGATGACTCTTACTCTGCAGAGTCATCTAAACTTGAAATGTAAGCTTGCTGTCTCTTCATGGATACTGTCTGACTTGCTGTGATCTTCAGCATTGGTTGTTTTCAGTACAGACTCCAGCATCTGCAGTAATTTGCTCATGCTTAACAATAACCTTCCCATTAATGCTCAGTTTGTGTTCTGCCTGAGCCACTCAGCTCCTGAACTCATTACAGGCTTAATCCAAACAGGGACAAAGGAGTTGAAATCCAGAGGTGGGGTGAAAATGACTGTCATTGACATCAAGGCCGCATTTCACTGATTGTGGCATCAAGGAGCCCTAGTAAAATGGAAATTAATTAATGGAAATTAAGGAGTAAACTCTGCTGGTTAGAGTCATACGTAGGATAATGGAAGATAGTTGTGTTGTTCCTGGTCAGCTCCAGAAGATCACCGCAGGAGTTCCTCGGGGTAGTGTTCTAAGCCTAACCGATCATCAGCTGCTTCATCAATGACCTACCCTCCATCATAAAATCAGATCTGTGAATGTTTGCTGATGATTACACAATATTCAGTAACACTCACAACTCCTCAGATACTGACGCAGTCCAAGTCCAAATGCAGAAAGAATTGGTCAATGTCCATGCTTGGGCTGAAAAGTGACAAGTGACATACATGTCACAGAAGTTTCAGGCAATGACTATCTCCAAAACAGAGATCTATTCTTTGCCCCTTGACATTGAATGGCATTACCATCACTGAATCCCTCACTGACAACATCCTTAGGGTTACCACTGACCAGAAACTTAACTGGACTAGCTATACAAATACAGCAACTTCAACAACATGTCAGAGGTTTGGAATGCTATATTGAGAAATTTGTCTCCTGAATCCCCACAGTCTGTCCATTAGCTACAGGGCACAAGTCAGGAAAGTGATGAGTGCACTTCCAACAATATTCAAGAAGCATGAACCAAGCAACCCGCATGACTAGCACTACAACCAGTGCCATCTCTCCATCACTGACGCTCAGTAGCAACAGTGTGTTCTACCTGTAAGATTACATAACTAGGGCTGTAGATAGGACTTTATACCATAGAGTGGGGGAGTTGCATGGAAAATTATGGAAAAAGTTAAATGGGAGGAGGGCTCAGGAGAGGTTGTTAAAATTTCCACAAGCAATAGAAAAGAGAGCGTGGAAAGGGTCAGGAACCTAACTTCAGGCGCAACAGATAAGGGGACAACTGTGAGAGAGGAGCAATCAATGCAGGACTGAGGGTGTTGTATTTAAATGCGCGCAGTATAAAAAACAAGGTTAATGAGCTTGTAGTGCATATTGAAATTGGGGTGTATGATGTTGTGGGCATCACAGACACATGGTTGTAAGGTGATCAGGAACTAAGGAAACAAGTCCTATCAAAAAGACTGGCAGATGGGCAGAGGGGTGGGGTTGCCTTGTTAGTAAGAAATGAAATGAAATCAATGGCAAGAAGCGATGTAGAGTCAGAAGGCGCAAAATCCATGTAGGTAGAGTTGAGACACCACAGAAGAAAAAAGACCCTGATGGAAGCTATGTACAGGCCTCCAACAGTAGTCAGGACGTGGGGAAGAAAATAAATCAGGAGATAGGAAAGGCATGTAATAAAGGCACTATTACAATAATCACGGGCGACTTCAATATGCAGGTAGACTGGGAAAATCAGGTTGATAGCAAATCCCAAGGAAATAAATTTGTGGAATACTACGAGATGGTTTTTGGAGTCATTTATGGTAGACACCATGAGGGAACAGGCAGTTCTGGATTTGGTGATATATAATCAGACAGACTTGATTAAGGAGCTTAAGGTGAAGGATCCTCCAGGGGACAGTAACCATAATATGATAGAATTCACCTTGCAGTTTGAGAGGGAGAAGCTCGAATCAGATATAATGGGATTACAATTGAGTAAGGTCATTGCAAAGACATGAGCAAGGAGTTGGCCAGAGAAGATTGGAAGGGAAGCCTAGCTGAGAAGACAGTGGAGCAGCAATGGCAGGCACTTCTGAAGGTAATTCAGGAGGCACAGCAAAAATTCATTCTGAGGAAGAGGAAACATAACTAAGGTGAGGATGAGGTAACCACAGCTGACCAGGGATGTCAGGGAGAGCATAAAAGTGAAAGGAAAAGCATATGATATGAAGGCCAGTAGGAAGCTGTTAAAAACTAGCACAGGACAACTAAAACAAAAGGAGATGAAATTTGAGGGTAAACTAGCTAGTAATATAAAAGAAGATTGCAAGAGTTTTTTTAGACATATAACCTATAACCTATAACAGGTGAGGAAGAGGCAAGAGTGGACATTGATCCATTGGGAAATGAGACTGAAGTAGTAGTAATAGGCAACAGAGAAATGGCAGAGCTACTAAATAGGTATTTTGTATCAGTCTTCATGGTGGAAGACACCAGTAGCATACCAGGAATTTAAGCGAGTTGGGGCAGAGGTGAGTGTAGTGGCCATCACTAAGGAGAAGGTGCTAGGGAAACTAAAAGATCTGAAGATGGATAAATCAGATCAACTTACACACCAGTACATAGCTGAGGAGACCTTGGGCGCATTGGTTGCGATCTTTCAGGTATCACTGCAGTCAGGGAGGCTTCCAGAGGATTGGAAAATGGTGAATGTCACACCCGTATTTAAAAAAGGAGGGAAGCAGAAGGCAGGAAGTTACAGGTATTTTAGCCTGACCTCAGTCAATGGTAAGGTTTTAGAGTCCATTATTAAGGATGCAATTCCAGAGTACTTGAAGTACATGGTAAAATTGGGCTGAGTCAGGATGGCTTTGTCAAGGGGAGGTTATGCCTGACAAATCTGTTCGAATTCTTTGAGGAGGTAACGAGCAAGTTAGACAAAGGAAGTAGGAATAAACTGGTCTTTTTCAGAATGGCAGTCAGTTGACTAGTGGAGTTCCGCAGGCGTCAGTGTAGAGACAACTATTCACATTATATGTTAATGATCTGGACAAAGGAACTGAGGGCATTGTTGTTAATTTGTAGACGACACAAAGGTAGATGAAGGGACAGGTAGTGTTGAGGAAGCAGGGAAGCTGCAGAAGGGCTTGGATAGGCTTGTGAATGTGGGCAAAGAAGTGGCAGATGGAATATAATGTAGGAAAGTGTGAGATTATGCACTTTGATAGGGAGAATAGAGGGGGAACTATTTTCTAAACAGGGAAAGGCTTTGGAAATGTGAAGCACAAAAGAGACTGGGAGTCCTAGTTCAGGATTTCTCTTAAGGTTAACATGCAGGTTCAGTTGGTAGTTAGGAATGCAAGTGTAATGTTAGCATTTATTTTGAGAGGGCTAGAATACAAGACCAAGGATGTACTACTGAGGGCGTATAAAGCTCTGGTCTGAACACATTTTGAATATTGTGAGCAGTAACTAAGGAAGGATGTGCTGGCTTTGGAGGGTGTCCAGAGAAGGGTTACATGAATGATCCCAAGAATGAAGGGCTTGTTATATGAGGAGTGATTGAGGGCTCTGGGTCTGTATTCAATGGAGTTTAGAAGGATGAAGGGGATCTCACTGAAACTTACAGACTACTAAGAGGCCTGGATAGAGTGGACATGGAGAAGATTTTCCACTAGTAGGAGAGATTAGGACCCAAGGGCACAGCCTCAAAGTGCCCTCCAGAACTGAGATGAGGAGGAATTTCTCCAGCCAGAGTGATGAATCTGTGAAACTCATTGCCACAGAGGCTGTGGAGGTCAGGGCACTGAGCGTATTTAAGACAGAGGTAGATAGGTTCTTGATTAGTAAGGGGATCAAAGGTCATGGGAAGAAGGCAGTAGAATGGGGTCGAGAAACATATCAGCTGTGATCAAATGGCAGACCAGATTCTTGGGCCAAATGGCCTAATTCAGGTCCTATACCTTATGGTCTAAGATATACTGCAGAAATCCCCCAAGGCTCCTTAGACAGCACTTTACAAACTCATGACCAATATCATCTCGAAGGACAATGGAAGCAAATCAATGGAAATACCACCACCTACAAGTTCCCATTCAAGCTATGCACTATCCTGATTTGGAACTATATCTCCATTCCTTCAGTGTTGCAGGGTCAAAATTCTGGGAACTCCCTTCCTAATGGCGTTGTGGTTCTACCAAAAGGACTGCAGTGTCTCACATACAAAAAGAAAAAGGAATCTTTAAACATGTTCACATCAGAAATAAATAGATTTCTGTAGACTATTGACTAACAGATATGGAGATAATGTTGACATCAAGGATCGGTCATGATCTAATTAAATAGTGAAGCTGGCTTGATGGGCTGAATGGTCTTCTCCTGGTCCCAAATGTCCAGAGTATTCCAGATGTGGTCTGACCAAAGCCCTGCACACATGCAGTAAAATCTCCCTACTTTTATATTTCATTCCCCTCCAATAAATGCTAACACTTAATTTGCCTTCCTAACCATTTGTTCTACCTGCTTACTGGCTTTTTGTGATTCATGTTCCTGGACACTCAGATCCCTCTGTACCTCTGTATCTCAGAGTTCTGCAACATTGTCAGAAAGAATGGAAATTCAAAGTGAAAAACTTCATACTTTCCCACATTTAACTTTAATTTTTTTGCCCATTCACTTACCTATCGATATCTCTTTGCAGGTTCTTTGCCACTTCTTGACTTGTCAATTTCCTACCTACTTTGGTATCATCCAGAAATTTATTTACCATAGATAAAAGGTACTGCAGATGCTGGAGAATTCGATATAACAAGGCGTGGGGCTGGATGAACACAGCAGGCCAAGCAGCATCATAGGAGCAGGA
>JAHRHZ010000039.1:11485567-11496496 GCA_024137785.1 Ginglymostoma cirratum
GGGAAAACACACCGACGCTTCATCAGAGGCTGCACTGAGGATGTTACCAAGCACGGTAATGAAACGTCTGCGGAACAACAAACCAGCTCGGCAAGCCAACCAACCTCAACACTCACAACCCGAGCTACAGATCTACTCCAAAACCTCAAATCCACATGATTTGGATTTTGATCTGCCTCAGAAATAATTGAATAATGAGGAACTCCTTAAAGAATGGGATAGGGTAGTAAGCTATCCATCTCAGGAAAAGATAACTGAACTGAAAGACTTCTTGCAACACTATGAGGACATATGCAGAAATAGAATGGGGAGGACTAATACAATAGTACATGAGGTAGACGTAGGGAATGCTGTTCCGATAAAACAACACCCTTATAGGTTTAATCCTCTCAAAGCAGCACAGGTACAGATGCAAGTGAAAGCAATGCTCCAAGAAGACATTGTTGAGCTGAGTCAAAGTGAGTGGAGTTCGCCAAACGTGTTGGTTCCCAAACGTGACAGTATTCAACAATTCTGCGTAGATTATTGGGAGGTTAATGCCATAACTAAATCATACTTGTGCCCAATTCAAGGCTGGAGGACTGTCTGGAAAATGTTGGACAAGCCACTTACATCACAAAGTTGGACTTACTTCATGGTTACTGGCAAGTACCTTTGTGGGAGAGAGTGAAAGAAGTTTCTGCTTTTGTAACCCCAAATGGGCTATATCAATTTAAAGTAATGCCCTTTCGAATGAAGAATGCACCAGCCATATTTTAAAGACTTATGAACAGAGGTGTGGCAGGACTGACTATTTGAGCTGTCTATATAGATGACTTAGTGATCTTTAGCCACTTGTGAAAAGATCGCACGGCACATTTGGCAGAGCTTTTTGAGAGACTACAGAAGGCAAAGTTGGTCATAAATTTGGCAAAAACAGAATTTGTGAAGGTGGAAGTGACGTTCTTATGGCACAACATTGGACAAGGAAGGATGACACCAAGGAACGTGAAGACGAAGACCATTGAGGAATTTTCAAGACCGTCCTCGAAGAAAGAGGTGCTACGATTTTGGGACTGAGCAGATTCTTTCGGAGGTTTGTACCAAACATTAGTAGCATGGTGGCACCACTGAGGGATTTGTTGAAGCAAAACACAAAGTTTTGGTGGGCAAAACAACGCCAGGAGGCATTTGAAAATTTAAAAGCAGTGTTAACCACCATCTTAGCCATGCCAAATTTCTTCAAACCCTTTAAAGTCGCTTTTGACATAAGTGATGTCGGGGTTGAAGCTGTGCTGTTACAGGGGGATGACTGTGGGATTGAAAGGCCAATTGGTTATTTAAAAAAAAACTCAACATCCACCAGAGAAAATATTCAACTGTTGAAAATGAGTTATTGAGTTTGGCACTGGCCTTAATGACATTTTAATGTTTATGTTGCAAACAATATGTTGGGGATGGTTACGTACACTGATCACAATATGTTGATATTTTTGGAAATATTTAAAGACAAGAACACCAGACTATTTCAATGGAGTCTTATGTTGCAAGCATTTATATTACAGACTGTACATGTTGCAGGTTGTGAAAATGTAATTGCAGATGCGTTATCACAGGTTTGAAGGGAAAATGTGTACATAGGATAGAAATGGTAATGTTCAATGTTATTTATATATATATATAGAATTAGTACGAAATGTGTAACTCCAGATTAATGACCTATGGATTAAATAATAATGGTGTTAAGATTTAGAGAGAAAAAAAAAGCCATCTTTTCATCATGACAGTTCATTCTTTTAAGGAGTTGTGTGTTGCAAAATTGGATAGAGAGTATTTGTGGATTGGAAGGCAGGATGTTAGAATTTGATGTTTGTAAAATGATAATGGGGAACAGTGTGTGGACCTTTTTAAAGGATGATGCATTTTTTAGGCTTGTAGATTTTAAAGAAAATTTCAGCAGGCAGCAGCAGATGCACATACAATTCTTGAAATTGAAACATTGTATCAAAAGGCTATACTCTTAGCAGGCAAAGCAGCATTTTTACCAATATAACAGGTTTTTGAATTTAGCCAATTAATTTAAATCAGGCCCTAGATACCAAAACCCAACTAAATTTAAATCTGATGGTTTTGACAACATAGGACCAATCCCATTATAAGAAATTATTAGGTCATCAAGGGTATAAAAGAAGAAGTCATTTGAAAATCAGGGTGAGAGTCAACTGTTACGTGCCAAGAGAACAGTTCTAAGCTATAAAAGAAAGAGTCACTGCCTCTCACAGAATTCTCTAAGCTCTCAGAAAATCATCATCTAAACTAGAGATACAATGGCAGTCTTAGCTAATATTCCTGATACAAGAATTTAACAGGATTACCAGCGAGTGTGCGAAGCATTCTTCAAGACTTATCCTAGCTGCAATTTTGAGGGCCTAAGTTTTAATTTATTTTTCTTATTACTTTGGTTTATATTAGTGGGAATTATATTTATTGGCACAGCAAGCCATTAGAATTTTGTTCATTCAGGAATAGTTAGTAGTTAAGGGGGAATTGTTAGTAGTTCTGTTAATTCATTTATTGTTAGCGTTAGATAAATAAATTGTTACTTGTTGATTATAAAGTGAGTATCAGGGATTTCTTTCATTTAACCACTCCTTTACAATAGATTGTAGGTGGGGGAAGGCGAGGTGAGAGGCAGGTTATACCATTTTTCACACTTCCTTTAACAGATTAGGAGGCGAGGTGTGCTTCTCTTGGTGTTTCAGTTTTAGTTATCAGTGTAGGATTGACCTCTCCTTCGTAACAAGAGATTCTGACAATGGGGGTGCAGCAGAGCAGACGGTACCTTCTCCACAGAACGTGTAACAGTGATGTCAGCTTGATTTGGAGTGAGTTAGAGTGCAACTGAATGGGTAGGCACAGTCATAACTCATCCAAGCCTGTCTGATGGACACAAAGTAACTAATCAGCTCAGTGGAAGAAAGCTTGCACTTGGCAAAGTCCATTTTCTTCACAAATTCTCTCCTGCCATAATCCATTCATAATTATTTTGATACTGGATTTCCCCAAACCTAAGATCACTGCACACCCTTCTCTAACTGTCCCATAACTTTCATCTTCCCTCTTTATCCTTACTCTCCAATGACCCAGTATCAGTTAAGCAATTTGTTTTGGTAATTTATTGTGACAATTCAGATTGAGCAAATTATGAATCTCTATGCACATGTAGATTTTTAATTGTTGACAGAACAAAGAAGTTGTGCTTATACTACCTGTGTACAATGTGCCTTTTTTTTAAACTGCCTTTGTAGCATCCTTAAACACAGGTGAAGTGCCGGAGGACTGGAGAGTTGCTAATGTTGTCCCCCTGTACAAGAAGGGTAGTAGGGATATTCCAGGTAACTACAGACCAGTAAGCCTGACGTCAGTGGTGGGAAAGTTGCTGGAGAAGGTACTGAGGGATAGAATCTATTTATATTTGGAAAAGAATGGGCTTATCAGTGATAGGCAACATGGTTTTGTGCAGGGGAGATCATGCCTTACTAACTTAATAGAGTTCTATGAGGAAGTGACCAAGTTGATAGATGAAGGAAGGGCTGTAGATGTCATCTACATGGACTTTAGTAAGGTGTTTGATAAGGTTCCCCATCGTAAACCAATGGAGAAAGTGAAGTCACATGGTGTGCAGGGTGTTCTAGCTAGGTGGATAAAGAACTGGTTGAGCAACAGGAGACAGAGAGTAATAGTTGAAGGGAGTTTCTCGAAATGGAGAAAGGTGACCAGTGGTGTTCCACAGGGATCAGTGCTGGGGCCACTGTTGTTTGTGATATACATAAATGATCTGGAAGAGGGCATAAGTGGTCTGATCAGTAAGTTTGCAGATGACACGAAGATTGGGGGAGTAGCAGAAAGCATAGGGGATTGTCAAAGAATACAGGAGAATATAGATAGACTGGAGAGTTGGGCGGAGAAGTGGCAGATGGAGTTCAATCCGGGCAAGTGTGAGGTGATGCATTTTGGGAGGTCTAATTCTAGAGCGAACTATACTGTAAACGGAAGAGCCTTGGGAAAAGTTGATGAGCAGAGAGATCTGGGAGTTCAGGTCCATTGTACCCTGAAGGTGGCTGCACAGGTGGACAGAGTGGTCAAGAAGGCATATGGTATGCTTGTCTTCATCGGACGAGGTATTGAGTATAAGAGCTGGCAGGTCATGTTAAAATTGTACAAGACTTTGGTTCGGCCACATTTAGAATACTGTGTACAGTTCTGGTCGCCACATTACCAAAAGGATGTGGAAGCTTTGGAGAGGGTACAGAGAAGGTTTACGAGGATGTTGCCTGGTATGGAAGGTGCTAGCTATGAAGAGAGGTTGAGTAGGTTAGGATTGTTTTCATTAGAAAAAAGGAGATTGAGGGGGGACCTGATTGAGGTCTTCAAAATCATGAAGGGTATAGACAGGGTTGATAGAGATAAGCTTTTTCCCAGGGTGAGGGATTCAATAACGAGGGGTCACGCGGTCAAGGTGAGAGGAGAAAAGTTTAAGGAGGATACATGCGGAAAGTACTTTACACAGAGGGTGGTAGGTGCCTGGAACGTGTTGCCAGCAGAGGTAGTAGAGGCAGGCACGGTAGATTCATTTAAGGTGCGTCTGGACAGATGCATGAGTAGGTGGGGAGCAGAGAGATACAGATCCTTAGGAATTGGGCAATAGGTTTAGACAGTGGATTTGGATCGGCACAGGCTAGGAGGGCCAAAGGGCCTGTTCCTGGGCTGTAAGTTTTCTTTGTTCTTTGTTCTATCTCTCATAGGCAAGTCAAATCTCAAACTAGGGCAGTCACTTCCAGAATAAGACGTTCCCCATTTAAGAGAGAGATAAGGAGAAATTTATCCCTTCAAGCAGTCATTAATCTTTGTAATTCTCTATCCCAGGGAGTTGCAAAGACTGGGTGACTCAATATTTTCAGGGCTGAGTTAGACAGAAATTCACAACCAAGCCAAGACATTGGAGGGAGTTAGGGAAGTGGAGTTAAAGTCATTATAAGATCAATCATGATCTAATTGAATGGTAAAACAGCCTCAAAGGACAAAGGCCCCACTCCATATGTTCTTAAGTACCTCTCAAGCCTTGAAGATAAAGTGCAGGAGATGTAGTGGAACACCGCTATCTGCAAGGTCCCTGTCAAACCACACACTATCCTACCTTGGAAACATATCACTATTCCTTCATTGTTGCTGGGTCAGAATCCTGGAAATCCCACCTTAACAGTACTGCGGGTGTATCTACACCATATGGACTACAGCAGTTCCTGAAGGTGGCTCACTGGTACTTTCTCAAGAACCATAAAGGATTGGTAATAAATTGTCTGCTTAGCCTACAATACCAGCAGCGCGAAAGCAAAATGTAGAAAATATGTTTGTTCTATCCTGGAATGAGCCATTTCTCTTTTAAGACAGTCACTCAGGCTTCAATTAGTTTTGGCCTGCGAATTACACGAGAACAGATTGATGACTCATTCAAAAGTTGTTATATTTAATAGTGTTATGGTTTATTTGAAATGATTACAGAAAATTATGGCAGATTAACAGGTTGATAAAGAACAAAAAAATTCAGAAAATGATTGCAAATTTAATAGCTTGAGAAAGAAAAGAAAATCATTTTTAAAAACCGCTTTGTTACTAAGTGCACTGTAAATAAGTACTTCAACGCTGGCAACAAATGGGCCCTATATGCTCAAATATGCTTCCAGTAAATTTGGTACCCAATTGCCCGAAGTGGACACTTCTGTTGATTGTAGTTTCTCTCCAAAGCCTTGGTCTACTTTCTCCTTCAGAACTACGCTCTTGTGCCTTCAGGAAGGGTCTCCAGTGTTTTTCACTATTCTATTGTCAGGCCATATCACCCTCTAAAGCTTCTTTTAAAATGCCTGAACTCTTTGTTCAAAACATAGGTTTGATCACAACTAGAAATTTGCCCATCTTTCTTTCACCTTTCTTTCAGTATATTGCAAGAAGTCCTTTCTTCTTAATCTTTCAGGTTAAGTTCGTTGTAGCATACAAGTGTTAGAACATGGGCTCCATCCTGTTTAAATCTCCAAAGTCTATCCAAATGCCAGATAACAAGCATGGGGCTGGATGAACACAGCAAGTCAAGCAGCATCATAGGAGCAGGATGTGTTCATCCAGCCCCATGCTTGATATCTCGGATTCTCCAGCATCTGCAGTACCTTTTATCTCTATCCAAATGCCTACTGTTTATTCCAATATCTATGATATCACTTCTTCATGTCCACCACATCTGTTTATTCCCATAAGTCTTTGTTAAGTTTAACTTTCTTTTAACCACAGCTTAGCAAGTTTAACTTTAAAAGACTGGAACTCAAACATCTCTTCAAACAGCATGGTTTCCAGCTCATTGACATTTTGTGTGGTCAAACTAAAGATTATGCTAATGTATTTAATTTCTTTAGACTAGCCAAGGAATGTTGTTTTATTACCTTTTCTCCTTTTAAGCATGTATTTGAGTCAAGTACCCAGATGTTAGAGAAACCAAAAGAACTGCGGATTTCGTAAATCAGGGACAAACACAGGAACTGCTGGCAGCTGAGGAACTGCTCTGAGGAAAGGTCACCGGACCCAAAACATTAACTCTGATCTTTTCTTCACAGATGCTGCCAGACCTGCTGAGCGTTACCCAAATGTTATCACAGGATCACAGGCCACAGATCTCTGTGATGTTGAGCTTCAGCCAGAGTATGTGTTTAGAGATTATTCTATGCTGAAAATGTTTGTTTATCCATAAACAGATCCAACAGAAAGCTTCAAGTAAATGGAATCCATGCACCTTATTTGCGTTACTTTTGTATAACATTAAACAGTGTTGCATGATGTGCAGCTGGGACTTTATCTCTTTCCAAAAAAAGCAGAACAAAGAAGAAAGTTCGCAATCTTTGTAGTTTGAAAGCCAAGGGGATCAACAGCAAATAAAACAGAACAACAAATTTGTAGTTCCCACATTTCAGAAAAAAGAAGGAAATAAAGTTTCTTCACAAACTGTGATTATCCCTGAATTTGCTAGGTCCATGCAGGTAGCCAGCTGATTCAAACCTGCCCTGTCTAAAGACGATGTCAAATTTGAATGGCCATCAGGAATCACTCTGTGTAAGGATAAAGAGAAAGCTCACCTAAATTCAAGCAGCAGAATAAAAGTGGATGACATTCAGGAACAGTATGAATCCAACAGAACAAGTCCTACAATGACTCATTTGCCAAACTATGGAAAATTAACTCTTGATAAAGCACTGAAGAATGGATAATAACTCACCTAGTGTGAATGACATGGATCTTCTCTTCTGAGTTCAAAAGTTTTGAAAGGATACATCTGTGCTTTGTTGACCAAGCAGTTGCAGAACTGGTTAAAGAAGCCATGACAATACTGGTAACAAGCTGTTGCACAGAATCAATATTTTGGCCTCAAATACAAAGATCTTGCAAAAATAGGGAAGTACTGCAGGACTGCACGTAAGAGTCAACTTAAAAAATTTATTTCTTAGAACTGGTGACTTACAAGCAAGAGCCACAGAAATCAAGAGATCAATTTGTTCGTAGATGCCATAAAAAGTACAATTGTAATTTTTCCAAGCTTAATTGGAGCAGATAATGGAGCCAGTGGCTGTCTCAAAATCTATTGAAGGATTCCCATTAGATCTCTTGAAGAAAAAGGGTATTCACAGCAGCGATTGACTGCTATCAGATGGCATAAAATATGAAACCACTGTAGCCAGACCATTACACCTGCAAGCAATTGGTCCAACAAAGAATACCAGTACCATAGCTTAGACAGAAAAAACAAGCAACCTTTGTAACAAGTGCAGTCTAACACACCTACCATGAAACCATTCTGCCTTGCAAGACCTGTGCAAGGTGTGCAGTACAAAAGAAAATGGATACCTACCTATGCAAGTAATCTGATATTGAAGATCCAGACAGAAGCTATGACAGCGAACAACCACACATGTACAGGAATTGCTAGAACTCAATTGAACAATCAACAACTGGTGAAGTAATTGCATACAGCTTGCATTGGTGCACTAATGATTCAATGCAGCAATGGCAATTCGACATGAAAGCCACCAACATTTTGCCTGGCGGACCTGAGTCTACCAGCAGTGACAGGATTACTGGAACATACAACTCTCAGCATTGTGAATATCCACAAACTCACTAGCCACGAGAGCAGAGAAGACCAAGAAATCTCTCATTGAGTCAGTCAGGGATGTAAAACATTTGTACCCGGACAGGGGCTACACCGTATACATTACAACTTCAAAGAAGATGCAGTTCCAACAATAGGCCCTCCCAGAAAGTACAAGAAAAGCTCAACTTCAAACTGGATGGCATGGAATGCAATGGCATTTTCTGTTGTGAGATGCAACACACAAAATGTGTAGTTCAATTATGCATGTACGAAGGAAGGAACGTTTGAACTCTGAACTTGTCATACCCAACACATAGCTCATGCAATACAGGAGGACCTCAATCAGGTGACTTCAGTAAAGGATTGTCAGCACAAGCAGCTCCTAAAAACTTAGATTGAGAGAACTAAAGCATTGGACAGTGAGAAACCTGACCTGGAGGGACTACTCCAAGAAGTAGACAACACTCCACAGGAGTTCCATCAGGAAAACAAAGCCTCAAGAAAGAGAAGCAGAATCAAAGAGAACAGTTCCAGTTAGCAGAGAAAATCTCTGATGAGCTGAAGGAACAAAATGGGAAAGGTGGGTCTGTGAAGCTGTTACATAGAATCATAGAAAATAGGAGCAGGAGTAGGTCATTCAACCCCTCGAGCCTGTTCTGCCATTCAACATGATTATGGCTGATCATCAAGCTCAGTACCCGAATCCTGCCCTCCCCATATCCCTCAATCCCATTAGCCATCAGGACTGCATCTACCTCCTTCTTGAAAACATATAGTGTTTTGGCCTCAACTTCTTTCTGCAGTAGTTAATTCCACAAGGTCACTGCTCTCTGGATGAAGAAATTTTGCCTCATCTCAATCCTAAAAGGTTTACCCTTTATGCTTAAACAATGACCGTTAGTTCCTGGCTCCCCACCATTCGGAACATCCTTCCTCCATCTAGCCTGTCTAGTCCAGTTAGGATTTTATATGTTTCTATAAGATTCCCCCATCATTCTCCTAAACTCCAGTGAATACAATCCTAAACAACTCAATCTCTCTTCATACATCAGTCTTGCAATCCCAGGAATCAATTTAGTAAACCGTCACTGAACTTCCTCGATAGCATGAACGTTCGTCCTCCAATAAGGAAAACAAAACTGCCCAGAATATTCCAGGTGTGGCCTCCCCAGTGCTCTGTATAATTGCAGCAAGACATTCCTGTTGCAATACATGAAACCTTCAGCATCAGTTGAATGAGAATACAATAGAGTGAAGAAAGTCATCACCAGAAAAATGTGGTTGCACTTGATTTGAAAGTGGCCATAATTGAGAAGGAAACTGAACAAAGGCTCCATGTCAGTGAAGTTAAGTGTAGAAAGGAACTCGAGATCTGCAGCACAGCACCACCAACGGGAGAAATGAAACAGGAAGTACAGAGGATTGAATGGCCAAATGGGCAAGCGGTCTCATTGAGGATGAACAAAGATTTCAGGAATCAATTGAAGAGGCTGAACAACTCAAAGTGCAATATCTATCTGTCAGGGAAGTCATCAATTCTTTACAAATCAATTGAGATTATCTCCTGATGCAATTTGAGGAGGACCTAAAGCCAGTTAAGACAAATATTCTGTGCACTGATTACACACAGCAAACATGAAAACACAAACCTACACAATGATAGTGTAATGGACCAATAGAACATGTCTGTAGACCAAGAACAACTGAGGATGAAATCCAAACTTCCGCTGTAACAAGAACTGGATGCATTGTCAAACCACCAAAATAATACATGGACTCTTAGACATCAGTTCGTGTAAATTTTACAATACCTTTCCCTGTATAACTAATTTTGTTATTACCTAATGTTTGTCTTTACACTTGTAATATATGAAAGCTATCTTTAGAAGAGAAAGGAGTATATTGTGTGATAGTCTTTGCATTGATGACCCTTTAAGAACTCAAAATGTAAATAAGCCAAGATACTGGTGCCTCCAACACAAGCCCTCCTCCTGGACACCACCCCAAGGCCTCCTACCCTCCCTCGACCTCTTCATCTCCAACTGCCGTCGAGACATCAATCGCCTCAACCTCTCTACCCCTCTCAAACACTCCAACCTCTCCCCCGCAGAACGTGCAGCCCTCCACTACAATCCCAACCTCACCATAAAACCCGCGGACAAGGGAGGGGCAGTCGTAGTATGGCGCACTGACCGCTACATTGCTGAGGCCAGGAGCCAACTCTCTGACACCTCCTCCTACCGCCCCCTGGATCATGACCCCACCCCCGAGCACCAAACCATCATCTCCCAAACCATTCACAACCTCATCACCTCAGGTGACCTCCCACCCACCGCCTCCAACCTCATCGTTCCCCAACCCCGCACCGCCTGCTTCTATCTCCTCCCCAAAATCCACAAACCTGAATGCCCTGGTCGACCCATTGTCTCCGCCTGCTCCTGCCCCACCGAACTCATCTCCACCTACCTAGACTCCATTTTCACCCCCTTGGTCCAGGAACTCCCTACCTACGTCCGTGACACCACCCACGCCCTCCACTTCCTCCAGAACTTCCAATTCCCAGGTCCCCAACACCTCATTTTTACTATGGACGCCTAGTCCCTATACACCTGTATTCCCCATGCTGATGGCCTAAAGGCCCTCCGCTTCTTCCTGTCCCGCAGAACGGACCAATCCCCCTCCACCGACACCCTCATCCGCCTAGCCGAACTCGTCCTCACCCTCAACAACTTTTCTTTCAATTCCTCCCACTTCCTACA
>JAHRHZ010000039.1:11501496-11521961 GCA_024137785.1 Ginglymostoma cirratum
AACGTCAAGTTTTCCTGCTCCTATGATGCTGCTTGACCTGCTGTGTTCATCCAGCCCCATGCTTGTTATCTCGGATTCTCCAGCATCTGCAGTACCTTTTATCTCTGATACCCATTTAGAGCTCCTTACTTTAAATTCTCAGTAAGTCATCATTTTGGCTTGAAAGTCTAGCTTCAGAATGGAGATAAATATTGCCAGATTCAACTCATCAAATTGTCATAGGTCATTAGTTCAGAATTTATCTCTCCAGCCCTCAGTATTGACACCTATAAGCTAATGAATGAATGTGTTTCTGGAATGTAATGTTGATCTTTCCTTTTGGGATTCCTACTAGTGTTCTTTGTTCTGGCTGATTCTACTTTTTCCACAAATGACTGCATCTGAGATAGATAAGGTCAGAAATCACACAACGCCAGGTTATAATCCAACAGGTTTATTTGAAAACACAAGCTTTTGGAGTCTTACTCCTTCATCAGGTGTTACTGAGAGAGGTAGTATCAGACACAGAATTTATCAGTAAAAGGTCACACAACTGATGAGGATGTACTAAACAAACATAAGATGCTGTTAAATCTTTAATCAGTTAGAAAGTTTTAATTGATTAATATGTAAATATAAAACCCAAATTCCTTTGAACTCATTGTCCTGAGAGAACTAAAGGTTTTATCAATGTAAAGAAGAGGTGAGATTTTAGGTCAGACAATGCATGTCAGGTGTGGGGTCTTCTTTAAAATCTGTCTGTATTTAGGTTTGGAGTCAGACTGTTATTTCTAAAGTAGGAATTTATAAAACGCCACATTGACTGACTGTCTTTAAGATGTGTGCTTTTGGAATAAAATACCTGTGTGTGTGTGTGTGTGTGTGTGTGAGTATGTGTTTATTGTGGTGGGATTATCTATAGTGCGACATGAACCCAAGATCCCAGTTGAGGCCATCTTTATGGGTACCAAACTTGGCTACTAGCCTCTGCTCGGCGACTTTGTGTTGTTGTGTACCCCGAAATTCTCCTTGGAGGACATTTGCCCAAAGATCAAAGACCGAATGTTCTTCATCACCGAGGTGTTCCCCCACTGGGAGGGAACATCCCTGTCTGGTGTTTGTTGCACGGTGTCCATTCATCCGTTGTCATAACATCTACATGGTCTCACCAATATACCATGCTTTGGGACTTGGGACGTATGAGATAGACAATGTTGGCCGAGTCACATGAGTATCTGCCGTGCAAGTGGAGGGTGGTGTTCTCATGTGTGATGGTAGTATCCATGTCAATGATCCGACATATCTTGCAGAGGTTATCATGGCAGGGTTGTGTGGTGTTGTGGTCGATGTTCTCCTGAAGGCCGAGCAGTTTGCTGTGAACGATGGTCTGCTTAAGGTTAGACAGTTGTTTTAAGGCAAGAAGTGAAGGCGTAGGGATGATCTTGTTGAGATGTTTGTCATCATCGAAGAACATAGCATAGTCACTCAGCTCCTGGGAAGTACTGGATGACAAAGAGTACCCTATTGGACAATATCCCATGTCTGTCTTATGAGGAGGTCAGTATGGTTTTTGGCTGTGGCATGTTGGAACTGGCAATCGATGAGTTCAGCATCGTATCCTGTTCCTATGAGGGCATCCTTCAACACCTTCAAGTGTCTGTATCATTCCTCCTCATCCAAACAGATCCTGTGTATGTGTAGGGCTTGTCCGTAGGCAATGGCTGTTCTAATATGTTTAGGGTGGAAGCTAGAGAAATGCAGCATTGTGAGGTTATCCGTGGGCTTATGGTAGAGTGATGTACAGAGGTGTCCGTCCTTGGTGGAGATCCATGTGTCTGAGAATGAGACTGATTCTAAAGTTAAGTCCACTGTAAGTCTGATGGTGGGATGAAACTTGTTGATATCACTATGTAGTTGTTTCAGTGACTCCTCGCCATGAGTCCAAAGGAAGAAAATGTCGTCAATGTATCTGGTGCATTGCATTGGTCAGAGGTTCTGTGCAGCAAAGAAGTCTTGTTCAAACTTGTCCACGAAAATGTTGGCATATTGGGGAGCAAATCTGGTCCCCGTGGCTGTTCGGTGTGTCTGGATGAAGAGCTGGTTGTCAAAGGTGAAGGTGTCATGGTTGAGGATGAAGCCGATGAGTTGTAGGATGTTGTCTGGAAATTGATAGTTAGTCATATTGAGTACTAAGGCTGTTGCAGCAATACTGTCATCGTGGGGGATGCTGGTCTAGAGTGCCAAAATGTCCCATTGTGATAAGGAATGTTCCTGGATCGACTGGTCTGTGTGTGCTGAGTTTCTGTAAGAAATCTGTAGCGTTGCGACAGAAGTTGGGGGTTCCCTGTACAGTGGGTTTCAAGATGTCCTCGATATATCCAGAGAGGTTCTCATACAGGGTCCCATTGCCTGAAAGGATGGAACGTCCAGGTGTGTTGGCATTGTGTATCTTTGGAAGGCAGTAGAAGCCGCCAATGTGAGAAGTACATGGGATGAGAGTGAGTAGGGTACTCTGAAGGACTGGATCAAAAGTCTTGACCTGGCTGTTCAGTTGATGGGTGTGTTCTTTGGTTGGATCGGCAGGTAGTTGTCTGTAGTGTTCCTGGGTGTTCAGCTGTCGGTACACTTCCTTGCTGTAGTTAGTTCTATTCTGTATGATGATGGTTCCCCCGTTGTCTGCTAGTTTGGTGACAATGTTGCGATTGGTCTTGAGAGCATGGATGGCATTGCGTTGTGCCTGGATGACATTTCACACTACCTTGTGAGTGTGGCTGATGATTCTGGCCTTCACACATTCTCTGATAGTTTGAGCCAGTGGGGAAACACCTCAGTGATGAATGACATTTGGCCTCGGATCTTCGGATAAAAGGCCTCCAAGGCGGACTTCGGGATACACAACGCAGTCACCAAGCAGAGGCTGAAAGCTAAGTCCGGTACCCATGAGGACGGCCTCAACCAGGATCTTGGGTTCATGTCGCACTACAGGTGACCCAACACACGCACACACGCACAACACACACACACACACACGCACATACACTCAGTCCCTAATATACACACACTCTCTCACCCACTCTCTCTCACACACACACACGCATACATACACACACATACACACACAAACACACACACACACATGTGAATCCATGGGGTGAATTTGTATTTGCAGATACAGTCTATTTTGTTCAAAGAGCCCACAATTTATATACAGTCAGTCAATGTGTTGTCTTATAAATTCCTACTTTAGAAATAAAACCAGTCTGACTAAAAACCAAAATACAGACAAATTTTAAAGAAGGCCTCACACCTAACATGCATTGTCTGTCCTAAAATGTCACCTCTTCTTTACACTGACAAAACCTCTAGTTCTCTCAGGACAGTGACTTCAAAGGAATTTGGGGACTTATATTTACGTATTAATTAAGCAAAACCTTCTAACTGATTAAAGATTTAATAGCATCTTAGGTTTGTTTAGCACATCCTTATCAGTTGTGTGACCCTTTGATCTTTTACTGATAAATTATGTGACTGATACCACTTCTCTCACTAACACCTGAAGAAGGAGTAAGACTCCAAAAGCTTCTGTTTTCAAATAAACCTGTTGGGACTATAACCTGGTATCATGTGAGGACCTTGTCCACCCCAGTCCAACACCAGCACCTGCACTTCTGAGATAGATGACATAACCAACGCCTTCCCGTACTCACCTCTGACTGTACAGCTCTGCCTGGTATATTAGTAGGGTTTAAGTTATGGAAATTGTTGCATTGAACACACTTGGTACTTGGGAAATTCCCCATATTCTTGGTAAAGATTACTACAAGAAATGTGAATCAAAGAGAACATGCATCTAGCCATCAAATGGAAACTACATCCAGACAAGATAAAAAGAATCAACTGAGGGACGAGCCAAGTTTTCTCCCTCTCATTTATCCAAAGTCCAAAGATGTATTGTTTTGCCAACTAATTGACTAATTAGGTATTGCATATCTCAGAAAATTTCACTTTTTTGGTTTCAGTCATTGTTAGTTGTCATGTAGATATTCTGGATGATGTCAAAGCTAATGAGGAACATCAACAATGTTCTTTACTCCCTTCCTTACTGTCATTTTTTACTCCCTTCCTATTGAACCTTCCTTTAACAGAGGATCCTATCCAGTATCCGAGAGGGCATGTCCCACCAATGAGGTATTCCTGAGCCAACACTTAATGTTAGTCTTTTTATCACTGGTAAGGAATGTTCTGTTTAAATAAACCTTCCAAGCTTTATTAGTTCAGATTCTCCAACATTCAATTTCTTCTGACTAATTATCATTGGGAAAAGTTAGGCTGAAACTTTGGCTTCAGAATATTATGGGCAATTTACAGAAAATTTCCCTCTAACACAATCCGAAGCCTGTTTGCAGACCAGAATTTCCTAACAGATGACTGGCAGCAACAAGAAAATCCACTAAATCAGTAGAATGTCCAAAATTCCAAGTTACCACTAATTGTTTTCATGAGGTCCTATGTGTTCAGTGCAGAGAAATGTGAAGCAAAGCATTTTTGGAGAAAAGAACAGCATAAGTTGTAAGCTTTTCATAGAATGGAGGTACAGTTATGTGTAAAAATTCAGATAAATATAACTAACTATAAATATAAATCGTCAATATAAATACAACGAACGTTTTAGGGGGCCAGGAGTATACCGATTGATCAAATATTCCAGTTGATCAAGAGGTCGGCAATGTAAAATTATCATTGTAAAAACACATACTAAGTAACAGAAATGCAATGCGGGGGTATATGCATCACTGTTATGCCCTATTTACAGAATAAATCACTTAACTAATAACGTAACTTTGCTTTAAAATAATTTACCAGCAGACAGCCTTCTCACTTGCACTCTAAAATGACTACTCGGGCATCTCAGAGATTGCAATAGTACAGTAAACTTCAGATATTTCAGGTATGCAATGTTCGCAGGTTTATCGAGAGTGCTAGTTCACAAGGTGCTGGTTGAAACAAAGTTTGCTATACAATTCCTCTACACTGAGGAGACAAAACATAGGCTGGGTGACAGCTTTACAGAACATCTTTGTTCTGTCTCCAAAAATGGCCCTGAGTTTCCAGTTGCCTGCCACTTCAAAAGACTAGCAACATTTCTGTCTCAGGTCTGCTGCAGTGTTCCAGTGAAACTCAGCGCAAGCTTAAAGAACGTTTCATTTTCCATTTCGGGACCCTACAGCCTCAAGGACTCAACATTGAGTTCAATAACTTTGGAGCCCGATTCCATCCTTGCATAGTTTCTTTTACCTATCCCACACCCAATCCTGATATGACATGGGTGGCTTCCAACACCACCACCCATTCTCACATACTCCTAGGCCCTTTATCACATTACATGGGTTGCATTTAGTGCAGCTCATCCATTTTCTCCTGCTCTTAGCTCTTATTCAGCTTCTTTTCTGTCCTGGCCTTCCTATCCATAATCTCCTTGTTTACCTACCCCTTTCATATCTCTCTGTCCGTCTCCGCCTATTTGCTCACCTCTCCCCTTCCCCTTCCCATTCCCCAACTTCACCCTCAGCATAAATACCACATTTTCCTAGGTGCTATCAGTTCGGAAGAAGAGCCAACAAATGCTAATCCCGCTCCCTTCCCAGAGATGCTGCCAGAGCCGCTGCATTTCTCCAGCAATTTCAGTTTTTGTTTCAGATCTCCAGCATCCATAGGTCTTTATTTTGTTATTTAAATGTCATTTTGGGTTTGTCAACGCTGACGGGAAAATGTCTTCAAAAGGCAAAGTGATTTCCAGGTGGTTCCACACACAAATGCAGCAAGGTGATTGCACAAGATAACGAAGGGGCAGCAATTTTACTGAGGGACAGGATTTTCTCCAGTTCACAAACTCAAATTGTTCCCATATGACCATAAATGTTCCATTGGTTGATAATAAAATGCTCATTAACAAGAAGAGTATCAGATTTTCGCGTGCCAATTTGTCCAGGTAGGCTATACTGTACCTTACAAGTGCTGGAGGCACCAGAATGACCTTCTGGTGAAATAAACTCGATCTGAACCAGACAAATGTAAATCCCTGGGTGAAAGTTGTATTGGACTGGCAGAGCCACTGACAATTGTAGACTTCCCAGGACTCCAGTTAAGCAATGTGTGCAAGGACCATAGTGATCATGTGCAGCACACTACTGGCAAGTTGAAAATGTGATTCAATGTTCCGCCCAATAGTACTTGACATTGAGCTACCCAATCAGTGACCCATAAAACAACCATTCCAAGCCTTTCAAACAAATGTTGGAAAAGCGATTAGTGGAAGGAGAAGGGTGATCATGCATCCTGGCTCCACAACAATTAATACCTGCTCCCTAACCCAGGCTCAGCTCTCTGCCACTCTCCTTGAAATTGCTTTCTTCCTTCCCACAGTGGCTGGTCTACATGGTGGAGCTTTCCAGCCTTTCTGATCACAAAACTACTCCTTAAACATAAGAGGAACATCACATCAGTGGAACATAAATGAGACCTAACCATGATAGCAGTTCAGGTCTCCAACCTCTGGCACTGGGGGGTCTGCTGGTTCCCATCACCCAGCTGCTGGCCGAGGGAAGCAGTGACTTGAAGATTGACTCTCATAAACAAACAAAGGGAAAACCAACAGGCTTGGTAAAATTTAAGCTTCTCCCACCCCTGGTTATCGGGAAAGGGCAGGAAAGTGGATGTGACGAATGTCAGATCAGCCATGATCTTATTGAAAGGCAGAGCAGACTCGAGGATTTAAAAGGCCTAATCATGTTGCTCTCTCTTACTGTCTTACGGACAAATCCAATCCACAATCTGCAGACGTCAGGGCACAATGTCATTAGGTACACAGTGCGTCATCTCATTTGGAGATTCCACACAAGTGGGGGAGATCTCTGAGTGGAGGAGTAGGACATGGGGGAGGGCGGGTGATGAAAAACCAAACATTGATAAAGATTTCAACATGCTTCATCGTATCTCCATCACATTCATGCTGTGGCAGTCAGGGGATGGTACCGAGTCCCTGCCTTTGTTTTATTAAAATGTGGGGACTACAAGTCAAAATTCAGAATGTGAAGCCACTCAGCATCAGTCAATGGCTAGACTGGGGAGCAATAATGTAGTGGTGATTTCACTGAACTAGTAACTCAGATCCTCAGGCTAATGTTCTGAGGGCATGGATTAGAATCCCAGCCATACTGAAATTTTAAAAACCTGGCAATTAAGAACTAATCCAATAACAACCATGTATACATTGCTAATTGTTTAATATCCCTCTTGTTTCATAATGTCCTTAAGGAAAGGATTTCTGCCATCTTTATATAGTCTGGCCTACATGTAACTCCAGATCCAGAGAATGTGATTGCTTCCTAATTGCCCTCTGAAAGACCTATAAAGTTAATCAGTTCAGTGGCAACTAGAGTTGGGCAATAAATGCTAGTCATGCCTGCAAAATCCACATCCCAAAGAACAAAGGGAATAAGAACCGTCTGGCTTAAAACTGCATATTGTGCATTCATGCATAAACAGCTACTGAATATCCATCACACAATCCACTGGAAGGGTCAGGTCCTGTTATGTAAAATCGTTTACCTCACCACCCCAAATCATTTTGCTGGGTTCGTAAAACTGTTGTCATTTGTACCAGTGATGTGGCTCATTGGTTAGAGGAAAAGTGTTGCGGTGACTTGCTAAAAGAAATGATCATGGGTTGAGCCTAATTGGTTAATTGTTTTCACATTGTCACTCAATCACATAGCACACAATTACTCATTTAATAATTGTTAAGGACCCACAATTTTCTGAGCTGCTTGTAAACAACTATTTAAAAATAGGCTTATTCAATTTTTTTAAAAAAATATAGTTCTTAATTGTCCTCCCACCACAGGGAGTGGCACACAAGGGGAGCAAAGTTCCAAGTCAATTTGAAGCTTTTGATTTCGGTTCCAAGAGAACAGCCGTTAGCTTCAGCTTTCTGTTTCAATTCTCCTAAAATGTTAGTTTGTTTCAGTCTCAATTTCTGGTCCACAGTCAGTGGTTAGTTTGGTTTCAAATTTGTTTCCATGGAGTCAATAGTTACTTTTGTTCTTTATATTGTTTGACTGAAGTCATGGAAACATGCTGATTGACATAACCTAACTTGCATAACTATTGAGGAAATGACATTTATTACATGCAAATAAAATATATTAAATCCCAGAAACTCGATAAATCAGTATTGACAAGGGCATGGAATTTGGTTTGGACTGTTTCCATCTGTCAGGCACTGACTGGCCTACTAAGAGCCCAGTGCAACAAATTTCCAGCCAGAAGTATAACACCCACCACATTGAAAAAGGTGACTGCCGAGATTCCAACACATACTTTAAGGTTAGATAGTAGGCAGAATATCTCATTCTTTTATATATATATTCATTCATGAGATTTGAGTATCACTGGCTAGGCCATCATTTACTGCCCAACCTTAGTTGCCCTAGAGAAGTTGATTGTGAGCTGCTTTCTTGATCTTTGAATATAGGATACCCTTAGCTGTTTGGAAAGGAGTTCAGGATTTCATCCAGCACCGGTGAACTAACAGTGAAACAGTTCTATTTCAGGATAGTGTGGCTTGGAGGGAACCAGTAGATGGTGATGTTCCCACCCATCTGATGCCCTTATCCTTCTCGATGGTGGAGGTCGCAGGTTTAGAAGGTCCGTCTAAGGAGCTTTGGTCAGTTACTGCAGTGTATCCTGTAGATGGTACACACTGCTGCTACTTAGCGCCAGTAGCAAAAGGGCTAAATATTGAAGGTGTGGCTGGGTGCCAAGGGTGTGGGCTGGATAGTGTCAGCCTTCTTCAGTGTTGTTGGATTAATGTCCTGAGCTTTTGTGCAACATCCATTTTCCAGTTTTGAGTGCCCCATCTCTTCATTCACTTCAACCCGAACACATTACCAGCAGGAGGCACCACCACCGGAGATAATTAAAGAGATTCCACAATGTCAAAGGATTCTGCAGCACTGAAACAGGCCACTTGGTCCACAGTATCTGTGCCAACTTTTAAGAAAGTTGATCAATTAGTACCACGCCCCTGCTCTGAACCCATAGCCTGAAAAATATCTCCCTTTCAAGAATATGTCAAATTCCTTTTGAAAGTTAGGAATTAAATTACTCACACCACCGTTTGAAGCAGTGCAGAACTTCACAACTTGCTTTGTTCCAAACAATTTAAATGTATACTACTTTATCATTTCAGACTGCTGGTTAAATTCATGGAATTTTTGTGTTTTATCAATCTGGAAATTTCACCCTGTCTAGACACAACATGATTTTACGGTTTTGCACTTTTGTTTTGACGTCTTTGTGGGTAGTTAGATTGCAGCAATGCAGGATCAGATTGGGTAGGCTTCAGGGCGGGGGGACAATGTGGAACAGCAAGGAAAACTGCAGAAACAGTGAGTAGCTTAGAAGAAGGAGGACTACTTTTCTGGAGTTTTCATATATACAGCATGTATTCTCGAAGCATTCAACCTACATTCATTTTATTCAGCAATGTTTCAGTCATCTTTGCTCTATCAAGATGGTTTTCAATAAGAAGAATTCTGAAATGCTGCAACAACTCAAATCTTAAATCAAATGATGGAATCTGGCTGTCGAGGTCAAACTTTATGCCATGGTCTCCTTTCAGGATGCTGCAGATGAAATCAGTAACTTCTCACATTTCACAATAAACTGATGTTTTGGAGAGGTGTCTGAGATTGAAGCACCTTTGTCAATTTTCGTATGAAGAGAGCAACACAGCATGAAAAGTCACTTGGATTTTATTCATATAACAGGCTACCTCAAGACGCAAGATGTTATAGACATACATATTTCCTTGCACATTTCCTATTACAAGACTTGCATGTTTATCAAGCATCTTTACCCACAGCCTTAATGGATTCTCTGCTCTGTACAAAGGACTGTGACACATTAGTCACAATCTCTCTGACAAGTCATCCAGTGCACCTAGTGAAAACCAAAAGAATTGCGGCTGCTGTAAATCAGGAACAAAAACAGAAGTTGCTGGAAAAGCTCAGCAGGTCTGGCAGCATCTGTGAAGGATAAAACAGAGTTAACATTTCGAGTCCAGGACCCTTCCTCAGAACTTAGTGTACCTAGTGGATGGTTATGAGGCTTCTTCGATCGGCTTTTCCCTCACATTCACCATAGAGTCAGAGAGTCATATAGCATGGAAACAGACCCTTCAGTCCAACCCATCCATGCTGACCAAGTTTCCCAAGCTTAAACTAGTCCCATTTGCCCGGACTTGGCCCATATTCTCTTTAAACCTTTCCTACTCATGCCCCTGGCCATATGTCTTTTAAATGTTATAACTGCCCCTGCAGCTACCACTTCCCCAGGCAGTTCATTCCACATATGAACCACCCTCTCTGTGAAAAAGTTACCGCTCAAGTTGCTTTGAAATCTTTCTCCTCTCATCTTAAAAATATGCCCTCCAGTTTTGAACTCCTCTACCTTGGGGAAAAGACCTTTGCTGTTCATCTTTACTATCCCCCTCATGATTTTATAAACCTCTAATAGGCCAATCCTCAACCTCCTATGCTCCACCAACAAAGTCCAAGCTTATTCAGGCTCTCCTTATAACTCAAACCATCCAGACCCAGCAACATCCTGGTAAATCTTTTCTGAACCCTTTCCAATTTATCCTTCCTATAGAAGGGCGACCAGAACTTTACACAGTTCTCCAAAAGTGGCCTCACCAACGTCCTGTACAACTGCAATGTAAGGTCCAAATACTATACTCAATGAGGTCCAATTTCCCCAAAAGGGCATGTTCTCCCCTACGCTGGGCTGAGTCCCTCACCACTGACCACCATCCAAGCTCACCATCCGTTCCTCTGACAAACGACATCCGGGCTTGTGAGACACACTTCCGACTCAATGATGTGAGCAATGAAAGCAAGCACACTAAATGTGTTCCAAGCATCTGAGTCTTTTACACGAGACCTAGTAACAACCTTACTGTTTAAGTTGGCACTTATGACACCCTACACCCTGTACTCGCTCTTGCACATTAGTGGTCTGAGAATCACCAACCATAAGCATAGGGCCTTCAGGCTTCGGGCAGACGCAGGCCATTAGGCCCATTAAATCTATTTCACCAATCAATGAGATCATAGCTAATCCGATAACCCTCACTCTACTTTCCTATATGTTCTCCAGGAACTCTTGACTCCCTTGATGCTTGTAGATATCAGATCGAGTAACGATACGGCTTCATAGAGGTTAGAATCTAATTCCTCTACTGACTGGAGGTCAGGATGATCAAAATGTCTTCGATTGCACTGAAATTTTAAAATTGAGGGCAGGGCAGGCAGGAAGCCATGCCGTGCCTGGGATTGTGGCAGGCAGGTTCATTTGAGGCATTCTGGGGGCACTGGATGGTTATCTGGAGTATAAAGAACATGCAAAGTTATGAGAGAAAAGCCAGGGGTTGGTAACTGTAATGATGCAGTTGTTAATTTCAAGTCTGAAATCGATAAATTTTTCTTACACACGGGTATTAAGGGATATGGGTCAAAGGCAGGTATGTGGAGTTAAGCCACAAATCAGACATGATCTTATTGAATGGTGGAACAGGCTTGAGAGGGTGAATTGTGTATTCCTGTTCCCATTGAGCCTGTGTTGGCATGTTGGGCCGAATAGCCTGTTCCTACGCTGTAACAATTCTGTGATTCTGTCAAGTAAGGAACTTAACTTGTGGAGAGAGCTCAGTCGTGGAGGCAGTGACAGCAACGGTATCAGAGTCCAGAGCGTGGCAGCGGCTGGGGCCAGCGGGATATTGTCGGAAGTGTGTCTCACAAGCCTGGATGTCGTTTGTCAGAGGAACGGATGGTGAGCTCAGATGGTGGTCAGCGGTGAGGGACTCAGTCCAGTGTAGGGGAGAACATGCCCTTCTGGGGAAATCCCAGTGTGGAGCATCTGCAGGCCCGTGGCTATGGAAGAACTGTAATGTTGAACTTTTAACTTATTTCCTTATTTTCCTATTTTGTACCTAAGATTTCGTACCCAAATACGTTGTACCTATTATGACACTGGGAATGGCGACTTTGCACACTTTTCACTGTACTCCTGTACTTTCACTCTTTGGTGCATGTGACAATAAAATCTAATTCTAATTCCACTTGCCTCCAGTTAGACAGCCTGTTAAACTCCTTGAGGCACTGCAGTTTCCGTTGCAATTTTTAATGTGTGTATCTCCAAACCTGAACAATGCAGCAAACAATCCATTGTTTCTTTTTTCAACAAAAAGTTTTTTTGGCATTTGGAAGGTTTTGTTTCTTTCGCCGTATTTTAGTCTGGTGATGCTGCTGACCCTCAGAGGTACTGCCTCCTGCAAGGTAACAACCCTCATTGCTGTCGTCTGCCTTTAATGCTACACTCTGCAGGCATCTCTCACCTTCTGTTAGCACTTGGCATCACTAAAAGGGGGCCTGAGATCATCTAAAGCATTTACATTTGAAGACCACATAGTGGAGTGTGGGGTAGGGACTCAGGAATTATCAAGTGTTGGACTGAAAAACAAACCACGGCTTCCACTTTCCCAGCATCTGAGATCAAAGAGAAGAGCAAGGTTTAGCCTAGAGTGTGTAGGGAGTACAGAGGATGGGTGATAAAAGCATCTGCAGCCTGTCGTGCTAAATGTGTGGGATAATACAGAAGTCAGAAAGGACAAAAAGGATTAAATTATGAATAAAACCCTCAGTATCACCTCCTCCAGCATGGTCAGTCTCAAAAGCCTCAACTCTCTGTCTCTCCTGATATTAGCCAGCACACTTACTTGAAGGGGCGGGGGAGATGATTTTTATACATATTCTTTCAGCTCCAAGTCAGCTTGATGTCTTCAGTTGCGATTTGCTCCTGCCAAAACCCTACACAACAGTTAAAACAGATAAAATGGTGATGTGATGAAAATTACTTTACAAAACTGCTATTCAATTCATACCGTGAGACTCATGGAGCTCATTTTGTTGTTTTATTTTTTTCTGCGGTCTGCAGTTCTGAGCACTCTTGGGAAAGACTCACATTTTCATGATGTTGGAACACATTTCGTATAATTGCAGAAGTGCTCCTGAACGGAAAACTACAAATAGGTGGCATTGAGACCACAGTTGAATCAACAAGGCCTTGTATCGTTCAAGCGATTTTACACACTTGTACACAGAGAAAATTTTTTACAATTCATGTTCAGGATGTGGGCATCATCAGGATTTATTACCCATCCGGACTGGCCCGTGAAGGTGGTGGGAGATGTGCACCACAAGTGGTGGTGTTACCACACAGTTCTATTTTATCTTATAGCCATTTGATATTTTTCAGTCGTGTGGGACCGGATATGTATATATATAGATTGGGCTGAGTAAGAAGGCTAGGCTTTCATACATGAACCAGTCGAGCTGGATTTTGGAAGACTATGGATGTGGCAACAGGAGAAAGGGACCCACAATTCTTTGCGGCAGGCCACCGTGTCAAGTTTGTTCGGATGCTCCAACTTTAGGGTCTTTTTCAGTAAAAGCTGATTGGGTTGGAAGAGACACAGGACTCATCTGCTTGTGACAGGTCATTAGTTATAACCCTTAACTGGCCAATTAAGGTCACTGTGCAAACACCAATTAGCTTATTAAGGCTGAAAGATCAAAGCAGCTTTCCAGTAGCTACAGAGTTGGGGACCAACAATCTATCCATCATTACTCATGCCTACTCCACCAGTGTGGTTGCAATTTCAAGATGGAGACAACTGTGCTGCTGCAATGATGCTCTGGCAGCAGTGTCCTTTTGAATTTTACCTAAAAGATATCAGAAGGCATCTCCAACTTGGAGTGGTCTCTCTTTCACTGAACTATACCAGCTCTCACATGGAGTTGCTGGTCCTTCAGTTCTTTCAGACCGACCATGTTTCATTGGTTGGTGCTTCTAGAGGCAGCCACATCCTTGAAAATCACTTCCAGGTCCATCTGCTTCAGGCAGTTTCAAGTTTCTGATCTGGAATTAAGCCTGGCACCAGGATCAAGACCCAGATGAAAAGAACAACCCAGTCTGATCCAACAGATTTGTGCTGACTTTTACTGTTATAGAGTCATACAGCACGGAAACAGACCCTTCGGTCCAACCAGCCCATGCTAAACATAATCCCAAACTAGTCCCACCTGCCTGCTCCTGGCCCATATCCCTCAAACGTTTCCTATTCATGTACTTATCCAAAAGTCTTTTAAACATTGCAATTGTGCCCATATCCACCACTTCCTCAGGAAATGCAATACTTGAGCAAACCACCCTCTGTGTAAAAAAAATTGACCCTCATGTCTTTTATTAAATCTACCAAGCTGTTTATTTCCATGCTTTCTAAACTGCATTTAATTTCTCAAACTGCCGTCGTATGACATGAACCCAGTTCTTCCAGTCCCCTGGATCAACTATTCCAACAACGGAACCAACACCTAATCTCAGCAAAGTGACAACAATTTACTATCAATCACACCATGCAATTTTAAAAATAATTCAAGATTTGGCACTGTGTAGATAATTAGGGGTTATTTCTTGACTGGTGATGCTGGAAATCACGAAATGAACAATCAAAATCTTCAGAGCACAATTTCTAATTTGCACGCTCAGAGTTCAAGAATTCCTGTTGGGATTGTGATGACAGAAAATAAACCTTGTTGCATCGGACAGTGTTAAAGTAGTTTCAAAAGTATAGTCAACAAATCACATCCTGCTTACTCTTTGCAACATCCTCCACACTTCAAATTCCCTGGTCCTCTTGACAGATGGTAGGGTATTTTTTTTTGGCACAGTTTTGAGGACACTAGGATCATTTTGTCAAAGTGATCATTCTCCGTGTCTGCACCTAAGTAAAATCAACAGATTGTTTTACCAAATGGGAGCAATGCAGACAGATCTGATCCTGCCTCCACCCACCATGGAGTACAATTCCTTCCTACTCCTGGATAATGAGGCCAAAGTTGATGGCTCGTAATCCAGCTAAAATCAGTAACACAGTTTAACCTAGGGTTAAATCTTCCAGGTCTGTCATTCAAAGCGATGTATTAACCTCACCCAGCCTCAACCATTAATCAAGGCCACATGAAATTTGTCAACTAAATTTGCCATCTGAACTACCCTCCAAGTGAGAACAATTACCCTTCAAAAGTCCAATTTGCCTAGAAAATGCCAAAAATCATGGAACATAACCAGTGAAAATTAACAAAAGCATGCAGAAAATTTAAACTATGAAGAAACCGATATCCTAATTATGCAGGCAAGAAAACATCGTAAGAAGTTTTTTCACTGGACCAAGACCTAAGTGCATTGTCCCAACAATACAAAACCCTGCATTCATCGTTCAGTTTCCAAATTGGATGTGGTTTCTACATCATGGCAAAGTATTGAAGGGGAAAAGAGAAACAGCAGATTGTCCTAAAATGAACTCATGGAGAGAAAGAAATAGGCAAAGATTTCCTGGTCTGCCAAGCAAATGTTGGCAAGAACATCCAGCAAATTAGAATTAATAGGGTGTGGATGCACAAGTTTTGTTGTGCATAGAAAAAGCATTTCAAAATGTTCACTGGTTAGTCCTTATGCAAGAACATACCTTTCACATACACACCCAATAAATATCCAATGTTACCAGAGGCCAATATTTACTTTAGATTATTTCTTGTCAACGCCTATTTACTGAAACTTTTCTGAAGTATATGATTTAATGCATCAAATACATCATTTGCGGATGTACCAATTAATTAACAATGAAGTTTTCTTCAAATGTCTCCTTTTCTCAATATTAACAGAGATCGCATTGTGCCTTCAGCTAAACGTACTGTTTCGAATTCCTGCCCGCACTGTTTTAACTGTGTCATTGAATCAATCCAAAGTAAACGGGATGAAGCCTTCATTAGAATTGTAAAGAGAGGAATTTGGTACAAGCACATAGAGGATATACACAATACATTAACCAACAATTTCCATGCTGAGGTCAGACAAGTCTGCCAAGGAATAAGCCACTAACTCTGTTTACACTTTAAGAACTACAAGACAATACAGACATTTACATACTGTTAGACCACTAGGTAAGTCTTTTTTTTGAAAAATGTATTTATAATCTTCTTTAAAACGCTTACACTACTCTGCATCCATCCACAGAGAAAACCAATGGTAGATATTAGTGATCAAAAACACCATCAGAGATTTTGTGAAATTGTGAGGGTGAATGCCAGCAGTGCATATTTTGCTCATAATCCAAATCAATCCAAACTATTCATATCATTTCAGGTTTGCTGTTGGATTTAAGGTTTATTTGTAGCAAATGTCGACTGTTTTTGTTTTCAAAGGTACATGTATGTCTTATTCCAAGCACACAAAAATAAATACAAGCTTCAATCTAAATCTTAATATTATCCTCATGAGACAGACTGGGAAAGATTAGGAAGATACTGACAGACTGGGAAAACTCAGCAGGTTTAGCAACATCTGTGGAGAGAGAGGTGGATTTAATGTTTCAAGTCTGGTATGACTTTTCTTTAGAAACATTGTCCAGCATTTTCTACATTTGTTCCAGGTTTCTAGCATCTGGGGTATTTTGCTCTCATTCGTGGATAGGGAAAATGTATTTAATCTCTAGAAGAATGGGAGTAGAATAGTTTTATAGGAATTTTTTCTCTTTCCATGGGATAATAAGCCTGTGGAATAAATCACAGTTGGTTTGGTGGGTGCTGATTTTCCACAAAAGATTGCACCACATGGAAGGTAGGATCTGTTGAAAACATTTAGTTCTTGTGATTCTGCGGACTGCATTTTGACATTCTGAGGGGGTTGTAGCAGAATTTTCTACATCATATTTTCCCTCTCAATGTTTTCTCTTATTCATTTGCTCTCATACAACATTCCATATATATGTGAGGCAATTAGAGGAAGTATCAAGCCATGATATTCCGCTTGCCCACTTGCCTGTCCTTGGTGTACTGCAGAGCTCCAGTGAATCATGGCGCAAACTGGAGGAATAACATCTCATATTCAGACTTGGCACTTTACAGCCTTCTGGACTTAATATTGAATTCAATGCCATCAAATTGTAAACCAACTCCCATTTCTTCCCCTTCTTTTAATTTTGCTTGTTACATTCTCTGTCACCATGTCCTCTCTACCCTCCCCAGTGGGACCTTCTGGTCTTTCCAGTCTGGCAGTTAGACACACCAATGTTCTGCCATTCTCACATTCCGATTGCTTAACCTGAACTATCAACATCTTTTCTCTGCCAGCACTTTACACCCACTAATCCCACAAACCCCCCCAACTATAGCATAAATGCTGTTCCCTCCACACTTCACTTCACTTCTCAAGGAGAGTCATCTAGACTCGAAATGTTAGCTTGCTCTTTCTCCATGGATATTGCACGAACCACTGTGATCTCCAGCATTTGTTATTTTCAGATTCCACCACTGCAGTAATTTGCTCCGAGCATGAATGTGGGACAGGCTTGATGGACCATGTTTAATGGCCTTTCCTAACTATTCTTTTTAGAGCTAACACTGACTAGAACCCAACAGTATTCAGATGAAAATAATTTTAAAATTATTAAATTATTAAAAACTTAAAAATCCTGAAAATTAATTCAGTGGTGGTCTGACCCAAGATTTTCCATCCCAAGTTTCTCTTCCGTTGCTGAATGACTCTCTATGAATATCCAGCATTTCATGCCAATATTCCAGCGGCATTGACCAGCCAAAACAGACAATGAGATGCACAAAGTTCTCAAAGTGCAGATTACTTTAGTTCTTTCTGTCAGACTATGTTCCAGCTTCACATGCCAGGTCATGAACAAGATACCTCATCGATTTGGAAAGTGGAAGAAAGAAAAAACAGATCAGGGAAATGAGGTACAACATCTTCCAATTCAGAGCTACAAGTGTTATGGGAAGGATTTGCAACTTGTAAATCAGTAATCAAAAAGAATGATGTAATCAATAAATACCAGAGTGACATATTAAAATTCTGAATCATATAGTCAGCTATGTTAATTTTTCTAACAAATAACATCTCAGGAAAATCTGTTTCATGAAAGGGTGCCAGGTGTTAGTCTTCCTCTGAAGTATCTCCACCCTTTGATTCTGTCTCAATCCCAGCAATGGCAGACATTCTGGTTTAATTCCACAGCAAACAACATCTGTTCCTTAGAAGGTTGAACACACTAAAAGCTCTTGCTGTTAAAAAAAGAATACTTTTGATTTTTTTTTTGCCGTAACAGTACAATGTCCTGTCTACTCTGTTTATTTTTTAAGTAAATCACAATGTAGTTTTTGAACTTTATTCAAATGTATTTTTATCCACCTTTCCCCTCCAATAGCCTCCCAAGTGCTGTGCCTTGAACTCCAGCTGAGAGAGTGACCAGGCAAACATGATTGTGTTCACGGTTTCTGTCAAAGTCACTTTATGAGCAATCTGTAAAGGTAACTGAAGTGCAACCTAAACTGGAAGATTTTCAGCCTCCTGCAGAATTCTGCCCCGCTGTTCATTCACTGGGAACTTTGCTTCAGTTTAGTGCCATGCCTGGTGATCAGGTCAATGCTGACACCCTCTAGGGAAAGCTCAAGTGTGAGGCTTAGATGTTAACTCAGAATCTCCATGGTGAGCCCCAATAATGCACAATGATCAAGGTTTTGTTCGTGGTTTGGTGAGTGGACAATCCATCCAAGCATCGAACTTCAGAGGATGAGTCTTACTGCATTCGGACATCAACTCCTTCAGTATCTGAAGAGTTATAAATACTGATGTATATTGTGTAATCATCAGTAACTATCTCACCTCTAAGATAGTAGAGATGCTGGAGTCGGACATAATAGACTGTGGAGCGGGAGGAACACAGCAGTTCAGGCAGCATCAGAGGAGGAGGAAAGTTGACGTTTCGGTCCTGACCCAAAACGTCAACTTTCCTGCTCCTCTGATGCTGCTTGGGCTGCTGTGTTCTTCTAGTTCCCACTGTGTTACCACTATCTCACCTGTGACCTTCTTATTGAGAAAAGGCCATTGACGAAGCAGCCAAAGATGCCTGGACTAGGAATTCCCCTGAGGAATTCTTGCAGGATTGTCCTGGGACTGAAATTATTGACTTCCAGCAACCACAACCATCTTCCTTTGTGTTAAGCCTGACTCAAACTGGTAGAGAGCTTCTTGCTGATTCCCACTGACTCCAGTTTTGCGAGCTTTCCTTGATATTACACTTGGTCAAATGTCGTATTGATATCAAGGGCAGTCACTCACACCTCCAGAGTTCAGCTTTTTTGTCCATGTTTGGACCAAGGCTGAAATAAGGTCAGCAAATGGCAGGCCATAGCAGAAACTAAACCCAGTGTCAGATTATTGCTGAGGAACTTTTTCTTGTTGTTAACCGCTTCCATTGTTTTGCTGATAATCAAGAGTAGGACGATAAGGCAGTAATTGACCAAATTGAATATCGAATTTTTTTTCACATTTTGCAGACAGGACATACATGAGCAATTTTCAACATTGCTGAGTAGATGTCAGAATGTAGCTGCATTGGAACAAATTTGCTAGGGGCTTGGCTAGATCTGGAACAAAATCTTCAATACTATTGCCAGAAATGTCTAAGAGTCTATATCCTTTAAAGTAACCTGTGCTTTCTCGACATCATAGGAAGATGGCTGTGGTTGTTGGAGGTCAATTATTTCAGCTCCAAGACATCTCTGTCAGGGTTCTTCGGGGTAGTATCGTAGGCCCAACTGCTTTCAGCTGCTTCACCAATGTCCTTCCCTCCATCATAAGGTCAGAAATGGGCATGGTCACCAATGATCGCACAATGTTCAGCACCATTTGCGACTCCTCAGATACTGAAGCAGTCCATGTTCAAATGCAACAAGATCTGGACAATATCCAGGCTTGATCTAACAGGTGGTCAGTAACACCTGCACCACACAAATGCCGGGCAATGACCATGTCCAAGAGGAGACAATCTAATCAACACTCTTAATATTCAATGGTGTTAACATCACTGAATCTCCCACTATCAACATCTCTGAGGTTACCATTGACCAGAAACTGGACTCAACAGTGGTTGCAAGAGCAGTTTAGAGGATAAGAATATTGTGGCAAATAACTCACCTCCTGACTCCTCAAAGCCTGTCCACCATCTACAAGGCACAAGTCAGGAGTGGGATGGAATACTCCCCACTTGCACGGATAAGTGCAGACCCAACAACACTCAAGAAGCTGGACACCATCCAGGACACAACAGCACACTTGATTGGCACCACATCCACAAGCATCCATTCCCTCCACCATCAATGCTCAGTCACAATAATGTGTGCTATCTAAAAGATTCACTGTAGAAATTCACCAAAGATCCTCAGACAGCACCTTTCAAACTCAAGCTAACAAGCGTGGGGCTGGATGAACACAGCAGGCCAAGCAGCATCATA
>JAHRHZ010000039.1:11536961-11557996 GCA_024137785.1 Ginglymostoma cirratum
AAGGGTTTAGGCCCGAAACGTCAAGTTTTCCTGCTCCTATGATGCTGCTTGACCTGCTGTGTTCATCCAGCCCCATGCTTGTTATCTCGGATTCTCCAGCATCTGCAGTACCTTTTATCTCTTAAAATGTGATGTCGTGTTGTGTTATCCCTTTCAGATACTCAGTCAAGGATCAAATGAATTTTAAAAGTTATTGACATCTATGGAATCATAATGTTACCCATAGAACATGCAAAATAATAATGACTGACAGCACATCATTACAATCCAGACTCATTGAAAGAATCATTGAATCCAACTTCTCTCCAACTGGCACAATCAAGGACTTTATACAACTTCATAGCTGATGCAACCTACTAAAAATGTCTGGAATAAAAAGAAGTGGAAATCTCTGGTCCTTCTGGAAATTTTCCATGAGGAATGCAAGAGAAAGGCCAGAAGTCCAAGGAACTGCTGACTCATAGCATTATGCAGTGCTCTGTAAAGGGTACTGCTTTAGCCCACCCAATTGCACAGCACTTACCTGGGATAGAGCTTGAAACTCTGAAGATGGTAATAGCCAACACACATTGATAAGGGTATAACAAATTCCTCAATGCCAGCCTCAGTTCAGCTTCAGCCAATAAAGATCTTATCCATCAACAAAGGGCCTTTGTCCTTAATCACACGTATACACAAATGACTCGTTTAATTTTCAAATTTGACATGGACAGTTATTTTCTGAGGACTGACAATAGGTGTCTGGTTAAACTTCCGGGACTTTTTTTTTCTTTTTAGGGATATACTTTAAGTTTCCTTCACATATTTGAGGGTGGGCTTACAGTTGCTATCGCCTCATTATATAGTTCAAATTCACCTTCTGTACTTTCTACCCGTTTGGGATCACACTGTCTCCTTCCCATCTGCTGTAATAGAATATACAAGAACACGCACTCTTTCTTCCTCCCTACCACCTATGGAATGTCTTCAATCTCAGGAACCTCATTAGATCCCATGCTGTAAATGTAATGATGAGGTGGGATGGGAAGACATTCTGCTGTTTCCTCAGTATAAGATGGCCTGCCTTTTATTTCACCTCCTGCCTTTAATCCAGCAGCATCTAACGCCTTCCTGATAAACAAAATTCTGCGGCCAGTTTTCAAGTCGTTATGGCAACTGAGCTTCTTGAAGCACATCTGGATGGTGATTATATTGAAGAGCTCTAACATGCTTGGATGAGTTTGATTACTCTGGAGTTTTTAAACTCTTTGGCATGTAACTTGCTAATGGGTCTGGCAGCAATCTCCATCCCAAGGTCTATATTGAGAGCTCCAGTTTATGTGAGTTTATCTTCCACTAACAGTTTCCTCTGTATTGACATTTCCCTCAAACCACATGCAATGTTGTTCATATTACTCGGTCAGGCACTTCTGCCATAAACAGAGAAACATTTTCAACATCCAACAACAATAACAGCATCTTATATTTATAGCACCTTTACTGCAATAAAACATCACAAGTTGCTTCTCAGAAGCATTATAAATCAAAGTATTACGTTGAAAAACTTGAGGTTAGATAGTCAACAGCTCAGTGAATGAGCGTTCAGGACAGTTTTAATGGAAGTAAAAACAAGCTCGAGGGATAGAGAGATGATGGGAGGAAATTCCAGAAATTACAGTCAAGACAGCGAAAGGCGCAGCTACCAATGGTAAAGAAGTAAAATTAGGAAATCACAAAAGGCCATAGCTAGAGGAGCATGGATCTCACAGAGTGTTATAGGGCTAGAAGAGGTGAAAAGTTAGACTCATAGAGTTGTAACATGGAAACAGACCCTTCAGTCCAATTTATCCAAGCCAACCAGATATCCTAAATTGATCTTGTCCTATTTGCCGGCATTTGCCCACATCCCTCTAAACTCTTCTTATTCATCCTGACGCCTTTTAAATGTTGTAATTGCACCAGCCTCTACCATTCCTTCTGGTAGCCCATTCCATACACGCACCTCCCTCTACATGAAAAATTCTTCCCTTAGGTCCCTTTTAAATATTTCCCCTCTCACATTAAACCTATGCCCTCTAGTTTTGGTCTCCCCTCCCCTGGGAGAAAGACCTTGGCCATTCACTCTATCCAAGCCCCTCATGATCTTATAAACATCTATAAGGTCATCCCTCAGTGTCCGAAACTCCAGGGAAAACAGCCTCAGCCTATCCAGCTTCTTCCTATAGCTTAACCCCTCCAACCCTGCCAAGATCCTTGTAAATCTTTTCTCAAAGCTTTCAAATTTCACAGCATCCTTCCTATAGCAGGGAGACCAGAATTGAATGCAGTATTCTAAAAGAGGCCAAACTAATATCCTATACAGCTGCAGTATGACATCCCAACTCCTATACTCAGTGCACTGACCAATGATGGCAAGTGTACCATGCTGTCTACCTGTGACACCACCTTCCAGGAGCTATGAAACTGTACCCCAAGTTCTCTTTGATCAGCAACGCTCCCCAGAACCCTACCCAAGTGTATAAGTCCTGCCCTGATTTGCCTTACCAACATGCAACACCTCACATTTATCTAAATTAAAATCTATCTGCCACATTTTGGCCCATCAAACCATCTGATCAAGGTCCCATTGTAATTTGAGATAACCTTCTTCACTGTCCACTGCACCACCAATTTTGGTATCATCTGCAAACTTACTAACCATTCCTCCTACATTCACATCCAAATCATTTACCTAAATGACAAAAAGCAAGGGACCAAACCCTGATCCTTGTGTCACACTGCTGGTCACTGGCCTAAAGTCCAAAAAACAACCATCTACCACCACCTACTGTCTCCTACCTTCAAGCCAATTTTGTATCCAAATGACTAGCTCTCCCTGGATTCCATGTGATCTAACCTTGTTAACCAGGCTACCATGCAGAACCTTATTGAACACCTTGCTGAAATCCATATAGACAGTGTCCACTGCTCTGCCTTCATCAATCTTCTTTGTCACTTATTCAAAACCCTCAAATCAAGTTAGTGAGATATGATTTCCTACACACAATACCATGTTGACTATCCCTAATCAATCCTTGCCTTTCCAAAAACATGTAAATACTTTCCCTCAGGATTCCCTCCAGCAACTTTGACATCAAGCTCAACAGTCTATAGTTCCCTGGTTTTTCCTTACCAGCTTTCTTGAATCATGCCACCATGATAGAGAACCTCCAGTCTTCCAGCACGTCACCTATGGCTATCGATGACACAAATATCTCAGCAAGGGGCCCAGCAATCACTTCCCTAGCTTCCCACAGATTTTGAGAGTATACCCGATCTGGTCCCAGGGAGTTATCCATCTTTATGCGTTTTAAGAGGCCCAGCATTTCCTCCTCGGTAGTATGAACAATTTTCAAGATATCACAATTTATTTCTCCAAGGTCTCAAGCTTCCAGTTCTTCCTCCATAGTAAATACTGACTCAAAATACTCATTTAGTATCTCACTCATCTCCTGTGGTTCCACACATAAACAGCCTTGTTGATCTTTAACGGGCCTATTCTCTCCCCAGTTAGCCGTTTGTCCTTAATCTATTTGTACAATATCTTATGATTCTCCCTAACTCTATTTACCAAAGTTATCTCATGTCCCCTTTATGCCCTATACACCTTGAGGGATAGAAAGAAGTGAAGAAACAGAGAGATTTGAAAACAAAATGTGAATTTAAAATCAAGGTGCTACTTAACTAGGAGTCAGTGATGACCAAACAGGGGTAATAGCTGCACGAAACTTGGTGTAAGTTAAAAGCACAAGCAGCAGATTAGTGGCTGAATTCAAGCTTATGGGAAGTTAGAATATGGGCTACCAGCCAGAAAGTTATTCCCATAGTGAAGCCTAGAGCTAAAGAAGGCATGAATGAGTATTGCAATAACAGATGAGCTTAAATGGGACAATGCCAGTCATTCGTTTGCCTTCCCAAGTTAACAAATGGTTTCAGGCTCAGATGTTCTCTGAGAAATTGGTCCACCTTCCAACTCACTGACTTTTATTTAGAAAGGAGACAGCAGGATTTAGACCTACAAATGAAAATGCGGCCTGTTCTCTCCACCAATGCTTCATGAAGTGCTGCTTATTTCCGACGTCGTCCTATTTTATTTCAAACCTCTATTCCTTGCTGAATAAGGACATATGTTAGCAATCATAGTAATTAAGGGGCAGAGTCTTGTCGGGGTCTGAGTGATATGGACTATGGAAAGATTTGCTGAAAAATCTGACAAAAAGCCTGGCAAAGCCTATCTCAACGTCAGGAGCAACTCGTTGTATCTTTTATAGTTTTGACGAGCTGAGATTTTTCACAAGGCAGTGATGAGTTTTCAAATAAGAGGGATTATCCCTTTTTAAACACATTAATTTAAACATTAATGCCACAACTCACCTCATTAATACTCAGCTTCCTATCTTGCCAAATGCACCAACCAAGCTAGACATCGGAGAATTCTCCACATGGAAACGAGGGCAGCTACCTGGCAATTTCAGCTCATTGCTTGCTCCAATGAGCTTTCAATTTGGATACGGGGCACAACCATCTCAGCGTGCGGTCCATGGGTACTGTCTACATACACTCCACATCCACAGACTATGGTGCCTGACGTGTGCCAGTCTCTAAAAACTGTCCTGTCACATCTCCGATCCTCTTACGATACGCTACAGCACTTCATGTTACGCCATCAACTATCAGTGAAATGCTGCTGCAAGAACACTGTGTGCTCAGGGATAAGCACCCAGATCATGGACTGGACCAGGCTGCATCTCTGGGCTGTTCAGTTGCCCTCATGGTGTACATTCACTTTGTGCCTACCTGAACGGCCGCAGTATCCTTGACTTGCATTACCTTGCTTTTTTGATCTTTGACCCTTTAGCCAGAGATACCTGGCTCACATTACTGCTGAAATCAAACAAAGAAATACGGGTGGTGGAACTCTGAAACAGAAAGCAAAAATTGCTGGCGTAACTCAGCAGGTCTACCAGCATCTGTGGGAAGAAAGCAGAGTTAACGTTTCCAGCACGGTGTTAAAGTATCATAAGAAAACAGCTCTCCAGGCCCTTATCACCTCACAACTCATTCATGCCAACCCATAGCATCTAATGCCCTGTTCCATTCCTATAACCCTAACACGCTACACACCAACCTATATCATTAACCTTATGTCCCACAGCCCCTCATAACCACCTTCATCACAGTCATGCGTTTTGAAACATTAACTCTGCTTTCTTCCCACAGATGCCACCAGGCATGCTGTGTTTCTCCAGCAATTTCTGTTTTAGTTTCACGCTACTGCTGTACTGTTGTGCCACTTAGCGTTGACACAAAGCCAGGATGCTTGTCATGGTTGTCAAAGGCCTCAGAGACATCAGGGGTGATAGCCTTCACTCAGGGGTCATGGCACAGTATGTCAAGGGTAGTCTCTGATAGCAACCCAGAGGCTTGGACACAGTCAGTCAGCTGGTCAGGAAGGTCAGCCTTTCCATATAAAGGCTGAGAATTCAAATGCTGGACATGTCTTGCCTCTTTCCATGAGAGAGAGAATGATAGAGGCAGGTATTCTGGAACTTAAAAGTAGGTGGCACAGCTGTTAATTTTGCTGAGTAGACAGCACAGAGGGAATGAAGATTAGTGGTGTCATATATTGGGATGGGTGACAGTGAGTCAGGAAAGATGCCTCTGTCAATAGGGAGTGTGCTAGAGCACAAACTTTGGTGGAAGGTGTAGCAGAAATAAAGTGAGTGTGAGGTATCAGAAGCAAGATGGTGGAGCGGAGAAGGCTTTCTTTCTACATTGCTGTGTACTCCTCCAAATGTCTGAGACTGCATTGACCCAAGTGACAAACCCAGACCATGCTGACATGGTCAGCTATCATGGCCTCCTCTGCTGGGCCTAAGGAAGAGGACAACCTGCCTCTGCATCACTTCCCTCAACCAGGACCTCCAGGACCCTGTTCAGTGTGATACCAGACTTCCCCTGTGAGGGGATACTGTTATGAACAGTGTAGGGCAGCTCCAGATTGGCAGTGCCTGTCTTGCTGCGCAACAGTGTTTTAGAAAGTTGAAGCAAGCACCAGGTATGCCAGTCCATCCTGCTCTCTCCCAGCAGTGTCATCTTGTTTTTGGTACGGCAAGTGGTAAGGTTAGAGCAGAGTTGTAAATGAATGGCACCATGGGTAGTTAATGAGGCGAATTTGCTAAGATACAGCAATGAAAACACGCAGCATATTAAAAAAAAACACAAGTCAGGTGTCAGAGTAAGGAGAATCCCTGACTCCAAAAACCCAACTTTTCAAGTGCCTACAGGATGCTGGTCTGTGGTCCTGCAGGATTGGCTAAGGTTGAAGTCATTGCAGGATAGCCCAGACTGCATATAGGACATGCTGTGTGTGGAGGGACCCTGGACACAAGGCTGGCCTCTATACACCAGCATAGGATCAAAATATTGAAAGATAACAGCCCTCCAGCCCCTTACCATGTCCCATCCATGTTAATCCATGCCACGTCATGCCCTGTACCATCCCTTTCAGCCCTAACACCCTCCACACCAACCTATCTCGTTCAACCTACTTCCCATGGCCCCTCATAACCTCCACGTCCGTCCGTGTAACTGTACCAATTCCTATCGTACCTCAGATCCCCAAGCCATGTTAGGATCCCCAAACCCCTTTTCAGCTCCAATGAAAGTGCCAGCTCATGTCGAACCATGCACCAACTACTACCACCTTACATATGGCATGTCAATTCATCAAGTGGACACTATAGGCAGACCAAAAGGTCCTCGTAGAAATGACATTAAATAAATTTCTGAGAATATATTTCAGACTTCACTACATTGAGAAAAATAACTCTCATTTTTAAAATTGCATTTCGTACCTTTATATTCCTTTGATTTCACAATACCAGTGTTGTAGCTGAACTGGAATGGCATGGTTAGGGCAACTTCTGGTACACAAGTCTTCAGTACTATTGCTGGAATGTTGTCAGGGCTCATAGCCTTTGCAGTATCCAGTGCCTCCATTGCTATCGAGTGGAGTGAATAGAATTGGCTGAAGACTAGTATCTGTAATGCTGGGACTACTGGAGGAGGCCGAGATGTATCATCCACTTCTGGCTGAAGATTGCTGCGAATCCTGTGATGCGCACTGATGTGTTGGGTTCTTCCATCTTTGAGGATGGGGATATTTGTGGAGCCTCCTGCTACAGGGAGTTGTTTAATTGTCCACCACCGTTCATGACTAGATGTGGCAGGACTGCAGAGCTTAGAGCTGGTTGTGGGATCACTTAGCTCTGTCTATCACACGCAGCTTATGCTGTTTGACGTGCAAGTAGTCTTGTTTGGTAGCTTTGGTGGGTTAATTCCCCATTTTCAGATACACTTACATAATGTTTAGACCTGCTTTTACTGGGCCTATTCTGCGCATCACATGTTTCATATGATTCTGTTGAATTGTGGAGCAGGTTCAAGGATCCAATGGCCTGCTCTGTTCCTATTTCTTACGGTTTTACGTCTTCACAATCCTGAACTATCAAAGTAGCAACAGTTGACTCTATGAATAATGCTCAAATCCTGATCTGGCACCATTTTCCCGTAAAACAAAGGAAGCGCCGTGTTCAGGGATATGTGGATCATTTTGCCGAATGTCACATCCACTGTGATAATGTCCTGTGCCTCCCTGCTGTATAACTTCTAACTGAGCCTTTGGTACAAACATGACTAGCATTGATGGGCCCATTAGAGGTGCCTTGGAGATCAGCTTTGCCTCAAAGTTGGTCATCACACGTAATCATAACATCCCGACAAATGTTGAAATGTATCATCTGTTTGGCATGCGTAGTTTTATTTTCTAATGTGATGGTGAAATTTACTGTCCCCAATCCTACAAGCATACAGTGATAGTTTGACAATGGCAGTAACTGTTCTCACCTACCACTCGGTGCCAGATTAAACAGGGAGGATTTTCTCAGTCCAGGTGTGGCAGGAATCAGGGAGCGGGAGCAGGGAATATAGCGGGGAGCCAGAATGGGGCAAGGCATTTTCGGGAGCAGTGTAGGGTCCCCAGACTGCGCAGAACTATGCACCTGCTGACCATTGCAAGGTGGCAAGCTGCCAAACAGTATATTAACGGTCCAAATTCGGCACTAGTTAGAACGCTCACTGGCATTTTGTGGGAAAATGGAGCAACCTTCCCTTAGGCACATGTGGAAGCCATTAGCCTAACATAGGCCACAGTCTGGTGATGCTAATATTGCCAGAGGCTCCTCCTGAAAAATAGACACCAATGTCAGCAAAGGCTACAACAATGGCCAAATGGCTCCTCTTGGAAGGATAGCACCTCTGATTAACCAGCACTTTGCCTCTCTGAAAGATTCAATTATTTTCTCGTCTCCATAGGCTCCTCCATTTTGAGCCTTTGTTGCATCTTCCTGCCTGCCTCAGTAGTGCCCAGCTTTCTTGAAGCAGGGCTGCCATGACGTTAAAGCTTTTTAAAGCCCTCTGACTGGGCCAGCAATATCAGCAGCCTGTCTTCCACCTGTAATTGAAAAGCAAGCTCAGGGATGCCGGCAAGGAGGTTGCCTCCAGGAAAATGGCTTCCACCTCCTTTATTCCCACATCCCACCCTATGCAGGCCCAGGAAATTGTGAGCTCATGAGCAATGTCTGGCCCTGACACCAGAGAACTGAAAACCAAGGGAAAATTCAACCGGCTGATTCTAAAGATTACCTGGTACTATTCCACAGGAATCAAGAACTTGAGAGGTCTTTAGAGGAGAAATCAACATCATTAAAACAGATTATTCAGTCATTTATCTCCTGGTTGTTCCTGGGATCCTGCTGTGCACACTTAAACTGCAGTGTCTCCTACATTAAATCAGTGATGACACTTGGCTCTAAAACAACTTGGGCTGTCTTGAGACCATGAAATTTACGCACTTTAAAATAGTTTGCAAAGTAGTAATACATCTCAGCTCCTTTAGGAAGTAAAGTATTTAAGCTGTATTTGGAGAATATGTGCCAATATTGAGCTGTAATATGGAACTTTTCACCCAGACATTCCTCACAGCCCTGCCACATAAAGGGAAATTAGGGAGAACTCTGTGTGTAAGTATGGACCAGGCACTCACCAACACTTCTCCTGTTGGTATCTTGTTGTGGCATCAGGGTCATGTCAGCCATCTGGAGACCCAAAAAGTGACCCTCACTGCTTCTTTGAAGGAAGGCCCACCAGGTAGGAAGTACTGTGTTTGGGAGTAGAACCTGCAATTTGCAAACTCATCCGCTTATATTCCAAACTCCAGGACCTGGTGTTACATCGATTATGGTAATGGCCTATTTAACATCTAGCTGGGCCCCTTGGTAAAACAAATAGTGAGTCCAGGGATGCAGCAGGAAGTGGCCGTGGCTGCTGCCAGAAAATCACCTCCCTCTGGACTTCCAGGAGCACAGAGAACCAAGGATTCAGGAAAAGTGATTTGTTAGGGAGACAGCTGATTTCTGGGGTTGGGCATCATGGGAAGAGAGGGACAAGTGCATCAGAAGCAAGGACAGCAAGTGACTCTCAATGGCCTCCCTCTGACCAGTCTCTCAAACAGGCATTGACTGCCATTGATCTAAGAACGTTCCCCATGGCTGACCTGTCAGGAATCGTGTGCATTGTGTGGGCACTCTGCAGCAGTAGTGGATTGACACTTTTACCCTAACTGGCCTCCTTTGGAGATGGGGTCATTGAATCATTGCGTGCATTTTAAGACAGAGATAAATAGGGTCTTGACTAGTAAGGGGAGAAGGCGGGGTAATGGGGTTGCAAAACATATCAGCCATGATCAAATGGTGGACCAGATTTGATGGGCCAAATGGCCTAATTCCTGTACCTCATGGTCTCATGGGCAGGGAAGGCTGGCCACAGTCCTTCCCACCTCAAACATAATTCCAGTGAAGGCGAGCAGATGGTGGGATTTGGGTTCACTACCGCCCTGTCGAAATAAACGCCCTTCCTCCTCCAAGCCCACTCCTATGGGAGCAAAAAGCTCTGGATCATGTTGCAGTAACAAAACAATGGAAACTGTATGAATGCTGCCAGCAGATGTTTTGCATGGTACTTACAGCATGGTGATGGGCCACTTACTGGTGGCACAGTGAGGAATGTTATATGTATTTGCAAAGACAATTGCAAAAATATGGTAGATACTCCACCTGAATGATAAACAACAATTGGTTTTCAACGAGAAAAATCTTGTGTTTCTGTTATTGAATAGCTAGAAATCAAGTTTAAACTCTTTTTATTTTGAATTCTTGCTGGGAGCAGAGGCTTGACTTCTTTCTCACCAGACTTGGTTACTTTGAAAAGAATAGATTATGGAAGGACAATGGACTGACCCAGTCTATCACTTTGCACTCTTAGGTGATCTTTGCAATATAGAAGTAAGGCTGATTCCCAATGTCTTTTTAACAGTACAAAATCACAAGGCATTTGTATTTTTACTTCCATTCCCATTAGTATATTCTATTCCTTTGACATTACTTCAATATTTTGAACATTAATGACAACAAGAAAACACATTTGCTACAAACGCGCCAGGTGAAATTCTCAATCAATTTTTGTCAAAGTTATGGCATACTGTCATGGTGGCAAATATGAAGATGTATAGCTTTAAGTGAATACAAGTGTTGGCTTCTGTCACCAGAAACATTAACCACTGAGAACGTCAGTGCCTGTGGGAGGATCCCTCTTTATGGGAGAAACCTCAAAGAAGGTCAACCCCAAATTATTATATAATGAAAGTTTAGTAAATAATTCTGGAGCCACACCAGAGCCAGTAGAACTACAATGGGTAGGTTGGAAACATTGGGCAAAGGAATGTTCCACTGTTTTCCTGTGGCTTGATATTACTTCTAGAATCTTTTGCAGGATGTGTTTGAAATCAGAGATAATGGGAGGAGTTTTCAAAAGATGCACTGATTATGATCACAATCTTCTGATCTGGGTTGGAATCTCTGTGTACTGCAAAAGAGAAGGGCTCGTTTTGCTTCTGAAACCACGCCTCCTTTTGCAACTGTAGCAGACGTGTTAGATGTTTAAAGATTCAAAACCACTTTGACAGCTACTAAGAAAGTCACAGTGTAAAACAAGTGATGGGGTAGGGTGACAAGTGGATGAGAAGGCAGAGTGCTTTGTAAATGCGGCTGTAGGGTGACCAGAAGAGTGTTTGAGTCAGGTCTGATTATTGCCAATCAGAAGTTTCAACCTCCTGGAAAATTCCAGCAGAGTGAGCTGCGTTGGGACTTCCATACGGCCTGACACACACTCTAGTTAATGCTTCAGCAGCAACCATCTTGCAGCCAGAGGATTTGGGTTGATGTATATTTGCAGCGCTGTGACACTGTGTTGTAAAAGTGACTGCACATTGCTGGTGTTTCAGCTAATACCTGATCATGGTTTGCCGCTTTGTTGGAGTTCCAGACCAGATGTATGAAATGGTTAAGCATCACCCTCCCCTCACCCTCCCCCACCCACGGGTGAGGAGGGATGAACTAACTCCCCTCAGTTATTCATGACACACACCCCCTCCCCCAATGGTGGTTGTGATAAGATTAATTTTAATGAATGAATGAATGATTTATTGTCACACACATCTTGAAGCTGCAGTGAAAAGTGTTTTGTCACCACAAGCTGGCCTATTTGAGTTACAATAAGGGTAGAAAGAAATTGCTTAAATAGGAGTTCATCTTCTGTTCAAATTGGGGTCTCAAGCATGACTCCAGGGCTTCTGAAAGGTCTCTGCAAGGTGGGTCTCAGGCTCTGATGATGCCGATGCCCAGGAAACCTCTGTTGACGCCATAGCCGCCTCAACACTATCACCGGGAATCCCGGCCCCGGGGCTATTGCTGCCAGGAGTCCCTGCTCCAGGCATCACCAGTGCCAAGAGTCCAGGCTCCAGGCCTACCACCGCCAGGATTCCACACTCCAGGCACTTCCACACCAAAAGTCCAATCCTAGCACCTCCACTGCCAGGAGTCCAGGCTACAGGCCCACCACCGCCAGGACTCCAAGCTACAGGCCCACTACTGCCAGGACTCCAGGCTACAGGCCTACCACTGCCAGGACTCCAGGCTGCAGGCCCACCACTGCCAGGACTCCAGGCTGCAGGCCCACCACCGCCAGGACTCCAGGCTACAGGCCCACCATCACCAGGACTCCAGGATCTGGGTATCGCAACCACTGTCAGCAATCTCAATCCACGAGACTGATGTTGCAGCCACTGCTCCGGACTCAAAGATGAAGAAAAAAAAAGAAGAGAAAGAAAAAAAGATGAAAAGTATGTGGAGAAAATGATGCCGTCGGCCTGGAGTGAACGGGCTCCAATGAGCCCGAACACTATTTACCGTGCTAATGCCATCTTGAGCAGGAGTAAGAGAAGCTTTTACCTTGTGGATACCATTCTCCTAAACACAAATGAATTTAGGTTTTAAAAGGAGCTAATTTTACCTGACCTTCTGAAATTAGCAAAAAGAATGAGCTTCTTAATTACTAAACATGAGAAGAAATAGTAACATAACTTACATGTGCACAAATAAGGAAAAAGAGGTGAGTCCAAGAAGATTGAAGTTTTAAAAAGATACTCAGATCAGTCTGTAAATTGCTCACGAAGCGTGGATTGTTGAATGTGACAATCATTGCAGTGATGTCACCGATGGCTTTGATGTTGATAGATGACGGATGACGTCAATTTTGAGATCCTTAGTTTTGTAGTTGATTGAAACTCTTTTATGCTGATTCCTTTTGGCAGTAGATGACTGCCACCAATCAGAGGGTCAGAGACCATTTTCCTTTCTTTACCTGAAGTGCAGTTGTGTTTAAGCAGCTGTTCTTAGAACTGTGACCCTCCCAAAATGTAATCTAAACATGAGGATACCAGATCGCTAACATACACAGGGGGGTTTTAACATCCCTTTCTTTGCATATTTCTGGAAGGCAATACACAAAAAGTTCTGCAAAGAGTGGTTTTCCATGGAGAGTGGGATAAATAGTTATCCTTCTTGTTATCCCTTCCTGTCACATTTCTATCTCTGTTTGAGGATTCCTTGTTGCTGTACAAATATGACATTCCATGGGTTCCACGTAAAACTTTACTAGGTAGCCACTGAAATTACATTCACAGTCACTTGGCTATAACAGCTTTCCTTTTGTGAAACAAGTTTTGGAGTATAAAGTTCAAATTGTCCGTGGTACTTTCGGAGTTTGATCTGTCACCATGACACTGGGCTTCCAGGATTGCTGTGGGACTGAGGAGTGATATAAGACGTAGTGAGCAGCCTAGGTTAAGAACATAAGGAATAGGGTCAAGAATAAAGCATTCAGCACTTTGAGCATGATTGTCATTCGATACAATCATTGTTAATCTTATAGTGGTCTCAACTCCAGTTTCCTGTCTGGCCCCAGCGACCCCTGACTCACGTGCAGAATAAAAATCTACCTCAATCTGCCTTAGGTATACTCAATAGCGCAGCCTCTACAACTCTCTGGGAAGACATTTCCAGAGATTAATTGCTTTCTGAGAGAATAAACTTGTACTTTTGTCCATCATAAGGTCGGAATTGGGGATGTTACACAATGTTCAGCACCATTCTCAATTCCTCAAATACTGAAGCAGTCTGTGTTCAAATGCGTCATGACTTGGACAATGTCCAGGCTTGGGCTAACAAATGGCAAGTAATATTCATGTATGTAGATGCCAAACCATGACAATCTCCTACAAGAGAGAATCTAACCACAGACCCTTGATATTCAATTGAATCACCATCACTGAATCCCCCACTGTGAACTTCCTGGGGTTTACCATTGACTAGAAACTAAACTGGACTAATCATATAAGTATAGTGGATACAAGAGCAACTCAAAGGCTAGGAATTTTGTAGTGAGTACTTACGTCCTGCCATCACAAAGCCTATCCATCATCTACAAGACACAGGTGAGAAGTATGATGGAATACCGCCCACTTGCCTGGATGGATGCAACTCCAATAACACTCAAGAAGCTTTACTCCATCTAGGACAAAGCAGCACACTTGGTTGGCACCACATCCACAACAATCAGTCCATTCACTGCTGACACTCAGTAGCAGCAGTGTGTGCTATCAACACAATACATTGCAGAAATTCCTCAAGGCTCCTTCTGCAGTATCTTCCAAAACCACAACCTCAACTGTCTCGGAGGACAAGAGAAGCAGATACCTGGGAACACAACCAGCTGCAAGTTCCCCACCAAGCCACTCATCATCCTACCTTGGAAATATATTACCATTCCTTCACTGTCGCTAGGTCAAAATCCCGGAATTCCATCCCTGACAAAATTACATATACAACATATGGACTGCATCAGTTCAAGAGGTAACTTACCCCCATAGGGATGGGCCATAAATGCTGTTCCAGCCAATGATGCTCACATCCTGTGAGTGAATGAATAAAAAAACACTCAATCCCACCCTCCATGGGGGATACCTTATTCAGAAATTCAGAAAACCCAATTCTAGATTGTCCTGATACAGAAAACATCCTCTCAGCATCTACCCAGTCAAGTCCCACAGAATTTTTCAATAAGATTCCATCTCATTTTTCTAAATACCAATAAATGTAGGCCCAACCTTAAGATCATAATACATAGGAGCAGAAGTAAGCTAATCAGCTCCATTGAGCCTGCTGTGCCATTCAACGAGACCATGACTAATCTGATAATCCTCAACTCCACTTTCCTGCCTTTTGTCCATATCCCTTGATCCCCTCACTGATTAACATCTGTCAGTTTGAGCTGTGAATATACTTAACAACACAGCTTCAACAGCTCTCTGTGGAAAAGAATTCCACAAGTTCACCAAATAAAAACAGAAAGAACTGCGGATGCTTTAAATCTGAAACAAAAATAGAGTTTGCTGGAAAAGCTCAGCAGGTCTGGCAGCATCTGTAGAGAGAAATCAGAGTCAACATTTCAGATCGAGTGACCCTTCTTCAGGTTAGACCAGAGATGAAGAAAAATATACTTGTGTCAAAGTGTTGTGAATCTCTGGAATTCACTAGCTGAACTGTAGGGATTCTATGATTCTCTATGAAATGTGGTGGAAACCAGGCCACAAATTCACTACCCTCTGAGAGAAGAAATTATTCCTCATCTCTGAAGGAAATGTGCAACCCCTCATTCTGAGATTTTTTCTTCTGGTCCTAGACTCTCCTACAAGAATAAATAACTTCTCTGCATCTACCCTGTCAAGTCCCCTAAGAATCTTGTTTCATTAAAAGGTCATCCCTCATTCTTCTGTACTTCAACAATCACAGGCCCAACCTCTCAACATCTCCTCATAAGACAGCCTCTCCATACTTGGCTTCACCCAGTGAACTTTCTCTGGACTGCCTCCAAAACAGTATATCTTTCCTTAGATAAGGGTTCCAAAAATATTCATGGCACTCCAGTTGTCGTCTGACTAGGGCCCTACTTTTATATTCCATTCCCTTTGAAATAAACCAATCTGATTACATGTTTACATGCATGCTAACCTTTTGTAATTCATATGTAAGTACACCTCAATTCCTCAGTAGCACTGAATTCTGACATTACTCTCCATTTAAATACATTGCTTTCCTATTCTTCTGAACAGAGTGGATAACCTGATAATTTCGCCACATTTTCCTCCACCTGCCGATCCTTTCCCCACTCACATAGCTATCACAGAATCATAAAATTGTAACACAACAGAAGGAGGCCACTTGTGCCCCTTTGTGCCTACTTCAGCTCATCAAATGAGCATCATTACCCAGTGCCAATCTCCTGCCTATTTCCCCATACATTTGCACACTATTTCTATCCAAATAAACATCCAATGCCCTCTTGTATACTTCATTTGAACCTGACTCCACGACATTTCTCCACCACATGCTCTCTCATTCTTGTTCCTTTTAAAAGTTTCTCCCTGTCTACTCTGTCCAGCCCACTCATGATTTTGAAAACCTCTATCAACTCTCCTCTCAGCCTTATTATTTCCAATGAGAACAGTCTCAACTTCTTCAATCTATCCTCATAACCAAAGTTGCTCATTGCTAGAAAAATTCTTGGTAATCATTTCTGCACTATCTCCAATGCATTCACAACTTTCCTAAAATGTGGTACCCACAATTGTCCACAGTACTAAAGTCAAACAAGTATCGTGTACAAGTTCAACAACACCACACACTGAGTGTTTTTTTTAACTGCTCTCTCTCCACTTGTCCTGCCAACTTCAATGCACATATGCACACAGATTCCTCTGCTCCTACACCGTTTTTAGAATTGTGCCTCCAGTTTCTTATTGTCTTTTAATGTTCTTCATACCAAAATGCATCAGCTCAGACTTGGCTACTTTGAACCTTTTCTGCCACATATCCACCTACTCCATCAATTTGTCAATGTCCTTTTGGCATTCTACACTGTTGTCCTCACAGTTTAAAATACTTCCAAGTTTTGTGTCATCTGCAAACTTTACAATTGTACCTGCACACCAAGATCTAGATTATTAACACATATCAAGAAAAGTAATGTCCCAACCTGAATCCTGGGGAACTCCACTACAAACCTCCCTCTAGACTGTAAAATATCTCCTCAGCCAATATTGTATCCATGTTGTTACTGACACTTATATTCCGTGATGCATAACTTTCCTCACAAGCCTGTTGAGTGGCACTGCATCAAATGTCTTCTGGAAATCCAAGTATAACACATCCAGTGTTGTTACCCTCATTGAGCCTTTCTGTTACTTCTTCAAGAAACTCCAGCAAGTTAATTAAAAACACAACTTCCCCTTTAGAAATCCATGCTGACTCTTTCTAATCCATCCACTGTTTTCCGTGTGACTTACTAAATCTATCCGGAGTAATTGTTTCTAAAATCTTTCTCACCATCAAGTTAAGCTGAAGGGTCTATGATTGCTAGGATTTTTCTTACAACTTTTCTTGAAAAAGGCCATAATGTTGACAATTCTTCAGTTCTCTGGCACTTTCCCTGACTCCATAGAATACTGAAAGATTGTGCTCAGTGGCTCTGCAATTTCTATCCTCTCTTGCTTCAGAGTCTGTGGATGCATCTCATCCAGTCCAGACCTGGTCAACTTTAAATATCTTTAACTTAGCTACATTTTTTTTTTAGATTCTACCATACAACTTGTTTTCCCACCTATCTTTGTATCAGCAGCATATTTGGCTACCATATGATCTGTCCCTTCGTCCAAGTCAATTATTTAGATTGCAAATAGTTAAGACTAAGTATATGCCTCTGTGGAATTCCACTGAGTACAGTTTACTAACCTGAAACAGACACATTTATCTTGACTGTCTGTTTCCTTTCAGCTGGCCAATCCCTCTATCCATATTAATACACTAACCCAACACCATGAGCTCTTGTCTCATGTTGAAACTGCATATCGTAGAATCCCTATAGTGTGGAAATAGGCCCAACACATCCACACTGACCCTCAGAGCATCCCACCCAGACCCATCTGCCTATAACCCACCTAATCTACACATCCCTGAACACTATGGGGTAATTTAGCATGGCCAATCCACCCAGCCTGCACATCTTTGGACTGTGGGAGGAAACCGGAGCACCCGGAGGAAACCCACACAGACATGGGGAGAACGTGCAAACTCCAAACAGACGGTCGCTCAAGGCTGGAATCAAAGCCGGGTCCCTGGTGCTGTGAGGCAGCAGTGTTAACCACTGAGCCACTGTATGTGGTATCTTTTTGAATACCCTGTGGAAATCGAAACGTCTATTAGTTCTCCTATATCTACCCAACTTATTACATTCTCTAGAAACTCCAACAACTTTGCCAAACCCGACATCTCCCTCATAAAACCATGTTGACTCTGCTTGATTAGAATATGATTCTCCAAATGTCTTGCTATTACATCCTTAATGATGGATTCCAGCATTTTCCCAATGCTAGATCTTAGGTTAGCTCACATATAGTTTCCTGGCTTCTGTCTCACATATTTCTTGAATATGCACAATGATCAACAGGCAATTACATTAATTAGGGGTGCAATGTTTCTTTAAATATAGAAATAAACTCCTCACGTCTGGATGCCATTAAACAAATGTCTCAGACCAGGTGTCTGACACCTATATTGCAACCACTTACTTTTCCCCACTAGAGATAGAGTCCCCAATGGAGGGGGAAATCTAGTGCTGGGTGGTTGGAAAAAGTATGAATTCAGCTAATCAGACCAGGTCAAGGATAAAGGAATGGAGTGTGCTCAAAGATTGGCCTGACAAGTCTTTCAAGGCAAAAAAAAAGCTTTCAGTAAGAAATGTATATCCCTTAAACACAATTTTAGAGGTCAGATTGAATACAATTTAGTTTGTCTGCCTGCCAATTTAAAAAAAACTCATGCTTCATCTTAAAAAGCAATCATTGAGATAATTTAGCTTGTATTTTTAAAACATTCCTTTAATTGTCCAGAAGGAATGATAATTATTGTTAAAAGTCGCCATCATTATTGCCCATTAAAACTTTCTAACATAGTTGCTGTGTTTATTTAGTCTTTGCACTGAACTATCCACGTTCTCTTTCACTGAGGCTTATTCATCTTGTCACAACAAACTTCTCTGCTACCATCCGACTTCCCGGCAACCCATCCTTATTGACTGCCACTGTGTATTTTGCCCAGGATTATCTTAAGATAAAAGCTTAACTTGTCTTCTCAGTCAAAACCTTAATTCCCTACCAAGTTCTCCGGTCTCTCCGACTGCATCTGCATGATTGAAAATGCCTAAGGGAAATTTTGTTTCTGAAGTCAAGGTTGTGTGGTCAATTGATTTCAAATTCTGTTTCCTCCTCTTCCATTATCATTATCAATGGCAGAAGATTAGCCAGAACTGTTCTGAGCTTGAGAAGCTTCATCTCTCTCGTAACTCCTTGGAGAGACAGAAACATATTGTTAATGCCACTGTCTGCCAATCCAGAGGTCTAGGTTAATGATGTGGCAACAGGGGCTTTCTTACAGTTGGTGGGATTTAAATCTAATTAATAAAGTCTGGAATTGATAACTAATCTCAGTCATGGTGAGCATGACCTGAACATCAATTGTCATCTGGTTTGCTTATGTCCTTTAGGGCAGGAGATTTGATATCCCTACCTTGGCTGAACTACACATGACTCCAGGTCCACAATGATGTGGTTAACTCTTAACTGACCTCTGAAATAGTCTAATTAGCCATTCAGTTCAAGGGCATGGGAAAGAAATGCTGCTTTGCCAGTGACGCCAACATCGCATGAAATAATCTTTTAAATAAACTCTGATAGTTTTCTTCAATTGCTCAGAGATATCATGGGGAAGAACCTCCAGAGGAGTGGCGTAAATTACTTATAGCTATTTAAACCCTTTATCTGTGGAATTTGTTCATGTCATATTAGGGTGAGCAATTGAAATACTCCAACTGAAACTTCAAGTCCTAAATAATTTTACTGTTACTTCTTTTTCCTGTGTTAGAAATATCTTCCAAACTTTTCTTGTTGACAGCCCTTTTATTCATTCTCATAGTTAATCTGTGACACATTGTTCAGTGCCCCATACTGTTCATGTGAAAGGTGCTATTCAAATATCAATTATTGGTGATACTTACTGAACTAACTCCACAAAGGCCAGTATCCAGTCACCAAGTCACTCTTTATTTACACATGGAAAGTCCTTGACACTGATCCAGTTCCCTCAGAGCCAATTCTCAGAGTGTCAGAATGTCTGACACTCCCGTTTTTATCTATCAGTCAGGCTTCCTCAATTGGACCAGATTAACAGCCCAAATCAGGCCCAAGCTATGCCTGCCTCTTTGTAGGTTACGTGGAACAATCCCTCTTCCGTACCTACACTGGCCCTAAACCCCACCTCTTCCTCCGTTGCATTGATGACTGCATCGGCGCTGCCTCGTGCTCCCACGAGGAGCTCGAACAGTTCATCCACTTCACCAACACCTTCCACCCCAACCTAAAGTTCACCTGGACCATCTCCAACACTTCTCTCTCCTTCTTGGACCTCTCTGTCTCCATCTCGGGTAACCACCTAGAAACCGATGTCCATTTCAAGCCCACTGACTCCCACAGCTACCTGGAATACACCTCCTCCCACCCACCTTCCTGCAAAAATGCCATCCCCTATTCCCAATTCCTTCGCCTCCGCCGCATCTGCTCCCAGGATGAGACATTCCACTCCCGTACATCCCAAATGTCCTCATTCTTCAAGGACCGCAACTTTCCCCCCACAGTGGTCGAGAACGCCCTCGACCGTGTCTCCCGCATTTCCCGGAACACATCCCTCACGCCCCGACCCCGCAATAACAACCAAAAAAGAATCCCCCTCGTCCTCACATACCACCCCACCAACCTCCGGATCCAACGCATCATCCTCCGACACTTCCGCCATCTGCAATCAGACCCCACCATCAAAGACAATTTTCCCTCCCCACCCTTATCTGCCTTCCGGAGGGACCAATCCCTCCGCGACTCCCTTGTCCGCTCCACACTCCCCTCCAGCCCCACCACACCCAGCACTTTTCCCTGCAACCGCAGGAAGTGCTACATCTGCCCCCACACCTCCTCCCTCACCCCAATCCCAGGCCCCAAGAAGACTTTCCACATCAGGCAGATGTTCACCTGCAAATCTGCCAATGTGGTATACTGCATCCGCTGTACCCATTGTGGCTTCCTGTACATCGGGGAAACCAAGCGCAGGCTTGGGGACCGCTCTGCAGAACACCTGTGCTCAGTTCGCAACAAACAACTGCACCTCCCAGTCGCGAACCATTTCAACTCCGCCTCCCATTCCTCAGATGACATGTCCATCCTCGGCCTCCTGCAATGCCACAGTGATGCCACCCAAAGGCTGCAGGAACAACAAATCATATTCAGCCTGGGAACCCTGCAGCCCAATGGCATCAATGTGGATTTCACAAGCTTCAAAATCTCCCCTCCCACAACCGCATCCCAAAACCAGCCCAGCTCATCTCCACCTCCCTAACCT
>JAHRHZ010000039.1:11566244-11596933 GCA_024137785.1 Ginglymostoma cirratum
ATGACCTGTCCGTCCTCCCTGGACTGACCTATCTCCTCCCTACCCCCCTACCTACACACACCTTTACTAGCTCCATCCCCACCTCTTCGACTTGTCTGCCTCCTCTCCACCTATCCTCTCCTCTATCCATCCTCTATCCACCTCCCCCTCTCTCCCTATTTATTTCAGAACCCTCTTCCCCTCCCCCATTTCTGATGAAGGGTTTAGGCCCGAAACGTCAAGTTTTCCTGCTCCTATGATGCTGCTTGACCGGCTGTGTTCATCCAGCCCCATGCTTGTTGTATCAGATTGCACCAGTTCAGTTTCTATCCTAACAAAGAATTCCATCGTGTTAGGGCCACATCTTCCTAAAAGATTTCTAATGAACATATTATTAAGATCTTAAGATGTTGGAGCAGAATCAGGCCATTCAGCCCATCAAGTCTGCACTACTATTTGATCGCTTAATTAGCCCCTTCTCATTGCACAAATGCAAATCAAGGATAGCTTGCTCCTGAGTTGGTTCCTCAATCATTCTAAAAAAATTCTTGCATGCACTTCAGGAATTCATCCACTGTGGTATTATTGCTAATTTGGTTTGTCCGCTCTGAATGTAGATTTAAGTCACCGGTGATTACTGTAGCACCCTTGTTGCATGCTTCTCTAATTTCCTGTTTACTGTCATGCCCTACTTTACCAGTACTGTTTGGAGGCGAATAGAAAACTCTTGCCAATATTTTCTGCCCTTCTTAATGCCACCCAGTCTGATTCCACATCTAGATTTCTCATAACCTTTCTCACTGTTGCACTGATTTCATTTGTCACAAATAATGCTACCCCAGCAACTTTTTCTCCTTTCAGCCTGTCCTTCCTAAAGAGTGAATATGCTTGTTTATTCAGCTCCAAGCTTTGGACACCCCATTGCAATGTTTTCGTAATCATAATCATATTGTATCTGTTTGCAACTATTTGCAACCTCTTTGCAAATCTTCCATGCATTCACATATATTAACTTCAGACATGCCTTTTTGCCATTTTCACAGAACTTATATTGTACTACTTGATTTGCTGCCAGTCCTTGTATACTCTGCCTTCCACTTTGGCTTTCTACTTTTCTATCTTTTATTCATATCTTTGTTTCCCTCACTGTTCTCTCCCTGCTCAGGTTTCTGGCCCCCTGCCATTCTAGTTTGAACCCTTCGGACAGTATGCTTCTGTGCTGAATTTACCCAAAACCTCAGCTGCTTGCTGCACTGTTAGAACACAACAGAAGACTTTACACCACTTCAAATGAGAATTAATTTACAAGAAAACTTACAAGTAATTTCTTGCCAGTGAATGACATAAGTTGCTGGTACATCAATGAAGCAAAATGCATCAAACAAATTTAGGCTTTGCCCCAACAAAAATAGCTTTTGGAATTTAACTTGCCAACTTAAGATAGATTTTTTTTTGAACAATAAAGGAATTAAGGGATACGGTAAGAGCACGGGTAAGTGGATCTGAGTCCACGAAAAGATCAGCCATGATCTTATTGAATGGTGGAGTAGGCTCGAAGGGCCAGACGGCCTACTCCTGCTCCTAGTTCTTATGTTCTTATGTAAGTTCTTATGTTCTAACTTACACAGAAATTACAGCATAAAAACACCAACCCAGGGTTTGTGCTCATACAATCCTTCCCTTGCCTTACTTCATAATCAGCATATTCTTGTGCCCCTTTCTCCCTTTTACACTTCATTAGTTTCCCCTTAACTTGCAAAGCGGCAACAATAGTTATTGGTCTATTGTGCCGTTCCAGTAAGTTGAATGTTCTGACGGTGATAAGCCAATATGATGCTGTGTCAAAAAGGAATGAATGCTGTCTATGTGTGGGGTGGGATTCTTTCCTTCAAAATGTCTCTGTACATACCATTAACCTTCTTCTGTAAAGAAACCACAATGATTTATGCAGCAAGACCTGCTGCAATCGACTGTTTATGTGGCACATGTGTAAATACGTTTAAGAAAATGATAATTCATACGTCTGAAATAACACTTGAGTCAACAACAGTTTGAGATGTTCCAGAATTTATTTAAAGAGTGACTTGAGGTTTTCCCAGGAACCACACACCCACAGAATAAACAGAATAACTCAACATTTACACATCCCCTTTCAATCCAGCCGACAATATTTATGAATTAGAATGAAAGAAATGCTCCAGTTTACTGTGATCACCAAACTGCCCTTTGTTTTTCACACACTCTTCCACAAATATCGCCAAGTTCAACCATGTAAGCCCGAATTTTTTTCAGAACTGTTAGTGATTTTTACATAAGCCAAGGTAGTTTTGTTTCCCAACTTTTGTTCCATTTAAAAATGACATATTTTTCATGCAGCACCATATAAATTAATTTATATTCTTAACAAATGATCTTCAGCAACGTGAGCCAGGGATAAGTTTTTTTTTCCATTCCTGATTGGTGGATGCCACTGGTAAGACTTGCATTTAGTTCCCGTCTGCTCCCATATCTTATGGTCTTAATAATATTTTCATTAGATATTTTAGGAAGATGTGCTCGTAACATGATGGAATTCTTTATTGGGACAGAAACTGAGCTGGTGCACTTTCTTCTCAAATTGCTGTGTAGTGCTTGGTTATACCATCTTTGAACTCTTCCAACAAGTTTTGGTACCAGCCATAGGGACTGAAACAGTTGTCACCAAAATCCTATATCCCTTCCAATGTGACTGTGACCCAGTTAAATATTCCCTCCTTGTCCTTTCAGGCCAGAACACAGCCTTTCACACGGTTGACCACAGAGCTTTTCACTGACATCTCTCTACCACTGTCCAGTTTGGTCAGGCTGCATGAACGTGACTCCAATCTTACCTGGCCAGTCGCAGAGTCTGAGAGACATCTGCTGTGACTTCTCTTCCAACATTAGCACTGGTGCCTCAAAGTACTTATCCTTGGTTCTCATCTATTTTGCATCTATGTACTTCCCCCAGAAAATCATGCACGCATGCAGCACCACTTTTCAGAGGTATGCTGACAAAGCCTACCTCTACCTTATCGCCATCTCCCCTCGAAGTACTTCATTGCTTCTCATTTATCATATTGCTTGTCTGACATCCAGTCCAACAAGAGCTAAAATTTCCTCCACCTAAATACTGGGAAGGCTGTCGACATTAACTTTGTCCCTTTCGTCCACAGGCCAAATCACCAATTGTTTCCATAGCAGTTGCAATAGGCTGAAAATAATGTCATATAGTGATTGAAGGTGAACTTTCAAACAGACCTATATCATCACTTGGTCTATTCCCACCTCATGAATGGACAATTTAGCAACTCACTGGAAGTGGAGGCTCCACAAATATCTCCATCCTCAATGACGGGTGCGCCAAGCACAAAAGATAAGGCTGAAGGGTTTGCAACAATCCTCAGCCAGAATTGCTGAGTGGATGATCCATTTCAGCTCCTCTAAAGGCTCCCATGGTTACAGGTACCAGGCTTCAGCCAACTCGATTCACTCCATGTAGTATCAAGAAATGGTTGGAGGCACTAGAAACAGCAAAAGCTTTGGGCATTGACAACATTTCGGCAAAAGTACTGAAGACACATGCTGAGAACTTTCTGCACCCTGAGCCAAACTCTTCTAGCACAACTACAACACTGGCAAATACTCGACAATGTGGAAAATTGTCCAGGTGTGTCCTATACGCAAAAAGCAAAACAAATCCAACCCAGCCAAATACCACCCCATCAGTCTACTCTTCGTCATCAGTAAAATGATGGCAGGTGTTATCAACATTGTTGTCAAGCAGCACCTGCTCTGCAATAACCTGTTCAGTGATTCCCAGTTTGGGTTCTGCCAGGGCAACTCAGCTCCTGACTTCATTACAGCCTTGTTTCAAACATGGACAAAAGAACTGAATGGCAGAGGTGAGGACAGAGTGACAGCCCTTGTCATCAAGGTTGCATTCGACAGTGCATGGCATCGAGGAGCCTGAGCAAAACTGATTGGAGCCATACCTGGCACATAGGAAGGCGTTTGCGACATTAGGAAGTCAGATACCTCAGCTTCAGGATATCTCTGCAGGAATTCCTCAGGGTAGTGTCCTAGTCTCTACCCTCCTCATCTGCTTTATGAAAGACCTTCACCAAAGTCAGCAGTGAGGGTGTTTGCTGATGATTACAAAATGGTCAGCATTAATCACAATTCCTGAGATACTGAAGCAGTGCATGTCCATATGCAAAAAGATCTGGACAATATCCAGGCTTGGGCTGACAAGTGGCAAGTAACATTCACACCGCACAAAAGTCAAGCAATGACCATCCCCAATAAGAGCCGATCTAACAATCTCCCTTTGATAGTCAGGATGTGACCTTCACTGAATCCCCTACAATCAACATCCTGGACGTTACTATTGACTGGAAACTGAACTGGACTCACTATATAAATACAATGGTCGCAAGAGCAGGTTAGAACCTTGAAATACTGTGGTGAGTAACTCACCTCCTCACTCTGCAAAGCCTACACACCATCTACAAGGCACAAACCAGGAGACTGCACCTCCCAGTCGCGAACCATTTCAACTCCCCCTCCCATTCCTCAGACGACATTTCCATCCTTGGCCTCCTGCAATGCCACAGTGATGCCACCCAAAGGCTGCAGGAACAGCAAATCATATTCAGCCTGGGAACCCTGCAGCCCAATGGCATCAATGTGGATTTCACAAGCTTCAAAATCTCCCCTCCCCCAACCGCATCCCAAAACCAGCCTAGCTCATCTCCACCTCCCTAACCTGTTTTTCCTCTCACCTCAAGCCACACCCCCATCTCCTATCTACTAACATCATCCTGCCCCCTTGACCTGTCCGTCCTCCCTGGACTGACCTATCTCCTCCCTACCCCCCTACCTACACTCACCTTTACTGGCTCCATCCCTGCCTCTTCGACTTGTCTGCCTCCTCTCTACCTATCCTCTCCTCTATCCATCCTCTATCCACCTCCCCCTCTCTCCCTATTTATTTCAGAACCCTCTTCCCCTCCCCCATTTCTGATGAAGGGTTTAGGCCCGAAACGTCAAATTTTCCTGCTCCTATGATGCTGCTTGACCTGCTGTGTTCCTCCAGCCCCATGCTTGTTATCTCGGATTCTCCAGCATCTGCAGTACCTTTTATCTTTGTGTGATGGAATATTGCCCATTTGCCTGATGGGTGAAGCTCCATCAACACTCACCAAGTCCAGGATAAAACAGCCCACTTAACTGGCATCACATCAACAAACATCTCTCCTTCCACAGATAGTAGGAACTGCAGATGCTGGAGAATCTGAGATAACAAGCCTTGTTATCTCTCCTTCCACCATTGATGCTCAGTAACAGCAATAGATCCCAGCTGTAAGATGCATTGCAGAAATTCACCAAAGATACTTCGACAGCATCTTCCAAATTCGACACCACTACCATCTGGAAGGACAAGGGCAGATACATGGGAATATCTCTACCTGCAAGTTCCCCTCCATGCCACTCACCATTCTGAATTCAATTCACTCCATGCAATGTCAAGTAAAGGTTAGAGGCACAGGATGCTGCAAAGGCTACGGGTCTGACAACATTCATGCAATAATACTGAAGACTTGAGCTTCAGAACTTGCTGCTCCCCTAGCCAAGCTGTTACAGCACAGTTACAACACTGACATCTACTCGTCAATGTGGAAAATTGCCCAAGTATGTAGTGTACATAAAAAGCAGATCAAATCCAACCTGACCAATTACCGCCCCATCAGTCTCCTGTCAGTCATCAGGAAAGTGATGGAAGGTGTCATCAACAGTGCTATCAAGCAGCAATAACTTGCTCAGCAATAACCTGCTTAGTGACACCCAGTTTGGGTTCCACCAGGGCCACTCAGCTCCTGACCTCATTACATCCTTGGTTCAACCATGGATTAAAGAGCAGAATTCCAGAGGTGAGAGTGACAGCCCTTGACATCAAGGTTGCATTCGACCAAGCGTGGCATCAAGGAGCCCTGGCAAAACTGGAATCAGTGGGTATCGGGGGCAAACTCTCTGGTGGTTAGAGTCATACCTGACACATAGAAAGATGGTCATGGTTGGTGGAGGTCAGCCATCTCAGCTGCAGGGATCTCTGCAGGAGTTCCTCAGGGGAATGTCCTAGTTCCAACAATCTTCAGCTGCTTCATCAATGACCTTCCCTCCACCATAAGGTCAGAAGTGGGGATGTTCACCAAATGATTGCACAATGTTCAGCACCATTCATGTCTCCTCAGACACTAATGCAGTCCATGTCCAAATGCAGCAAGATCTGGACAATATCTAGGCTTGGGCTGACAAGTGGAAAGTGACATTTGCGCCACACAAATGCCAGGCTATGACCATCACCAATAAGAGACAATCTAATGACCATTCCTTGGCATTCAATGGTGTTACCGTCACTAAATCCCCTACTATCAACATCCTGGGAGTTATCATTGATCAGAAGCTCAACTAGACTGAAACCCTGCCAATCATCTACAAGGCACAAGTCAGGAGTGTGATGGAATACTCCCCACTTGCCTGGATGAGTGCAGCACCAACAACGCTCAAAAATCTTGACACCATCCAGGACAAAGCAGGTCGCTTGATTGGCACCATGTTCACAAGTATCCACTTCCTCCACCAGTAGCTCAGTAGCAGCAGTGTGTACTATGTACAAGATGCACTGCAGAAATTCATCAAAGATCCTCAGACAGCATCTTCCAAACCCACGATCACTTCCATCTAGAAGGCCAAGGGCAGCAGACATTTGGGAACACCACCAACTTGAAGTTCCATTCCAAGCCACCCACCATCCAGAGTTGGAAATATATCGCCGTTCTTCGCTGTCGCTGGGTCTAAATCCTGGAATTCCCTCCCTAAGGGCATTCTGGATCAACCCACACCAGGAGGACTGCAGCAATTCAAGAAGGCAGCTCACCACCACCTTCTCAAGGGCAACTAGGGATGGGCAAGAAATGCTGGCAGCCAAGATGTCCAGATCCCACAAAATAGATTTTTAAAAAATAGAAATATGTTGCTGTTCCTTCAGTGCATTGGGTCAAAATCCTGGAACTCCCTTTCTACCTACAGCATATGAGTTACAGCAATTCATGAAGGCAGCTCAACAACACTTTCATGAGCAACTGGGGACAAGCAATAAAATTCTAGCTCACCAGCAAAGCCTATCTCCCATGGGTGAATAAATAAAACACCTGATGGCACTAAGGCCTTTTGCTTATGAAATCCTCATCCATATATTTCTTTACCTCTAGCCTTGACTATTCTAATATATTCTGGGCCAGCTCCTACATTTTATTGCTGGCCCTTGTAGTCCAATGCAATTCATGTAAGTTATGCTGCTGTAAGCGGTCACATGACTGTAGGGGTGAAGAAATTAATCTAACATGATAAATTGAAGGGAGTGGTCTCGGACAGTGCACTACAGGCCTGTATTTATAATCTGGTATGCACTAATATAACTGAAGAAGAATTATAGCACATAAGGAGTTGAAGAGCCTTACATAATGATAATAAGCAAGCAGGCTTAGGAGCAGAGCATATGCAGAAACCCACAGCCCAACATTGTCTCTCAATCAAGCAATTTTGGAATCCTAGCATATCCCCATAACTCAAACCCTCCAACCCTAGCAACATTCTTGTAAATCTTTTCTGAGCCCTTTCAAGTTTCACAATATCTTTCCTATAGGAGGAAGACCAGGATTGCACACAGTATTCCAAAAGTGACCTATCAAATGTCTTGTACAGCCACAACATGACCTCCTAACTCCTTTACTCAATGCACTGACCAATAGAGGCAAGCATACCAAACGCCTTCTTCACTATCCTGTGTATCTGTAACTCCACTTTTAAGGAACTATGAAGCTGCACTCCAAGGTCTCTTTGTTCAGCAACACTCCCCATGATCTTACCATTAAGTATATGTTCTGTCCTGATTTGCCTTTCCAAAATGCAGCACCTCACATTTATCTAAATTAAACTCCATCTGCCACCCCTTGGCCTTTTGGCCCATCTGATCAATATCTCTTTGTACTCTGAGGTAAACTTCTTCACTGTCCACTACACCACCAATTTTGGTATCATCTTCAAACTTACTAACTATACCTCTTATGTTCACATCCAAATGACAAAAAGCAGTAGACCCAGCACCGAATCTTGTAGCACACCATCGGTCACAGGCCTCCAGTCTGAAAAGTAACTCTCCACCACCATCCTCTGTCTTCTACCCTCAAGCCAGTTCTGTATCCAAATGGCTAGTTGTCCCTGTATTCCATGTGATCTAACCTTGCAAACCCACCTACCATGAGGAGCATTGTCAAATGCTTTACTGAAGTCCATACAGATCACATTCACTGCTCTGCCCTCATCAATCCTCTTTGCTACTTCTTCAAAAAATTCAACCAAGTTAGTGAGACACCATTTCCCACACACAAAGCCATGTTGACTATCCCTAATCAGTCCTTGCCTTTCCAAATACTTGTCCATCAGGATTTCCTCCAACAACTTGCCCACCACCGATGTCAGGCTCACCAATCTTTGGTTCCCTGACTTTTCCTTACCACCTTTCATAAGTAGCGGCACCACATTAGCCAACCTTCAGTCTTCCAGCACCTCACCTGTGGCTTTCAATGATACAAATATCTCAGCAAGGGGCCCAGCAATCACTTCCCTAGCTTCCCACAGAGTTCCAGGGTACACCTGATCAGGTCCCAGCAATTTACCTATCTTTATGCATTTTAAGACTTCCAACACCTCCTCTCTGTAATCTGGACATTTTTCAAGATGCCGCAATTTATTTCCCCATGTTCTCTATCTTCCCTATCCTTCTCCACAGTAAGCACTAACGCAAAATACTTGTTTAGTATCTCCCCATCTCCTGCAGTTCCACATGTAGGCAGCCATGTTGATCTTTAAAGGGCCCTATTCTCTCCCTTGTTACTCTTGCGTCCTTAATTTATTTGTAGAATCTGTTTGGATTCTCCTTAACCCTATGTGCCAAAGCTATCTCATGTCCCCTTTTTGTCCTCCTGATTGCCTTCTTCATTATACTCCTACTGTTTTTATACTTTTCTAGGGATTCACTCAATCCCTGCTGCCTACACATGACATTTGCTGCCTTCTTATTCTTGACCAAATCTCTATTTCTATAATCATCCATCATTCTCTACACTTACCAGCCTTGCTCTTTACCCTAACAGGAACATATTGTCTCTGGACTCTCGTTATCTCACTTTTGATAGTCTCCCATTTTCCAGCCATCCCTTTACCTGCGAACATCCATCCCCCAATTAACTTTTGAAAGTTCTTTCCTCATACCATCAAAATTGGCCTTCCTCCAATTGAGACCTTTAACTTTTAGATCCAGTCCAGCTTTTTCCATGACTATTTTAAAACAAATAGAATTGTGGTCACTGGCCCCAAATTGCTGCCCTGCTGATGCCTCAATCACCTGCCCTGCCTTATTTCCCAAGAGTTGGTTGAGTTTTGCACCTTGTCTAATAGGTACATTCATATACTAAATCAGAAAATTTTCTTATATACACTCAACAAATTCCTTTCCATCCAAGCCCTTAACACAATGGATGTCCCAGTCCATATTTGGAAAGTTAAAATCCCCTACCATAACCACACTATTATTTTTATAGATAACTGAGATCTCCTTACAAATTTGTTTCTCAATTTCCCACTGACTATTGTGGGGTTAATAGTACAATCCCAATAAGGCATCATTTCTTAGGAGCAGAAAAGCTTTCCTGCTCCTATGATGCTGCTTGGCCTGCTGTGTTCATCCAGCTCCACACCTTGTTATCTCGGATTCTCCAGCATCTGCAGTACCTACTATCTCTAAGGCATCATCTCTTTCTTATTTCTCAGTTCCAACCAAATAACTTACCTGGACATACTCCCGGGACTCCCTAAGTACAGCTGTAATGTTATCTCTAATCAAAACCTCCACTCACCCTCGTCTCTTGCTCTCTTTTCTATCCTTACAATAGCATCTATACCCTGCAACATTAAGCTGCCAGTCCTATCCATCCCTGAGACACGTCTCTATGATATTTACTATGATATCCCAGTCCCATGTTCCCAACCATGCACTGAATCCATCTGCCTTACCTGTTAGACCTCTTACACTGAAATTGTGAAGGAGATTAGCTACAACAGTCAAATGAACCCCTTGTCTTTGGGGGAAGGAGGGTTCATGGGAAGCAGGAGCAGATAGATAAAGGATTCCTCAACCTGATGTAAACCACAGGCTTAATTCCAAGTAAATATTATAAACACTTCCTTACTTAAAATTAACATCTGTTCATACCTGTAATGACAGGATATCAGAGGAAAACCTTATCACATTTGTTTTAAAATCTTTCACTCACCTTGTCCCTCATCCAGGCTCTCTTCAATCTTAAAACGTTCCAAGATGTTTGCACCAAATCTCCACCTAATATTTTCAGAATGCTAGGGCAACATGATTTAATTGTGAAGTTTAATGTGGAGCTGGACATGCACGCTTTCTAGGGGTCAACTAATGTTCAGGCTGTGTTGAATATTTTGGGCCACAGAGTTTTAAGGAAGTATTGATAGAAGGTTATTTAAGATTACAAAGGGATCTTGATAAATTGGGTCAATGGACTGAGCAGTGGCAGACGGAGTTTAATTTGGTTAAATGTGAGGTATTGCATTTTGGTAATACAAACAAGGACAATACTTATACCATTAATGGTAGGGCCCTGGGTAGTGTTGTAGAACAGAGACACCTAAGGATTCAAGTACATAATTCTTTGAAATTTGTGTTACAAGTAGACAGGGTCATTAAGAAGGTGGTTAGCATGTTTGCCTTCATTGCTCAGACCTTTGAGTGTTGGAGTTGGAACGCCATGTTGAAGTCGTACAGGATGTTGGTGAGGCCTCTTCTGGAGTATCGTATGTAATTCTGGTCAACCTGCTATACGAAGGATATTATTCAACTAGAGAGGGTTCAGAAAGATACCAGGATGTTGCCAGGAATGGAAGGTTTGAGATATAAAAATAGACTGGAAGGGCTGGGACTTTTTTCACTGGAGTGCCGGAGATTGAGGGGTGACTTTATTGAGATTTATAAAATCATGAGGGGCCTAGATAAGGTGAATGACAAGGGTCTTTTTCTTAAGGTGAGGGAGTTCAAACCAATGGGCCATATTTTTACAGTGAGAGGAGAAAATTTAATAAAAAACGACATGAGGGGCTACGAAAGTTGGGAAACTCTTCACAAGGGCCAGGGTGGACTCGATGGGCCAAATGGCCTGCTTCCACACTCTATAGATTCTACCTCTTTCATTTTTGTCCATCTCCATATGTGTCCTCATTGTCAATTTTTTTTTTCATTATGCCCTGCAAAGTATGTAGGGACATCCTGAAGTAAGAAATAAGAACTAGGCAATTTGGGGTCATCAGCCTGCTCCAGCATTCAAAAGGATCTTCAGTGATCTGTACCAGATTACCCTCTTAACCCGTCTTTCTTGCCAACATGGTCATCAACTCTCTGATATTTAAATATCTGTTTACTTCCTCCAAAAATACTTCGAGTGATCTAACTTCTGCACCTCTCTGGGGTAGAGAATTCCAAATATTCACTGCCCTCTAGCAGAAGAAATTCCACCAAATGTCAGTTTTGAATGTGTGTTCCCTCAATCTCTCCATCTTCTCAGCATGTACCCTGTCAAGCCTCCTCAGAAAGTGTCACATTTCAATAAAATCACCCCTCATTCTTCTACACTCTAATAAATAAAGTCTTAAGATATTTAACTGTTCTGGGTAAGTCAACGTCTTCTTCACAGGAATCAGCTGAGTAAATCTCTTTAGAACAACCTCCAAAACCAGTATATTTTTTTTTAAAATACGTGGGTAAAAACTGTGTAAAGTACTCGGGTCTGGCCTCACCAGGCCAACTGAGCTTGATGAACACCACCTGAGTGAAGGCAATTGCACAGACTCTCTCAGGACATAATCCTGAATAGAGGTGCTCTAGGTCAGCCTACAGAAAATCTCCAAAACAATGCCAAGCCTCAGCCAAACAATTAAAATTTTCTCAAGGATTTGGGCCAGTGGGCCATTGCAGTTACTGCCAATATGCAGACTCAAGACAGCCAAGGAGTCCCACTAGGCCTGAACTGAGCAAGAGAACTTGCAGGCCGATATCCAGGAGAGCGCACACCCTGGAAAGTCCACCCACAGCTGGTTTGGAATAGTTAAATTGCTTAGCAACATCCAAATCAGAATCAATCAAAATAAATATCTGGTTAAATGGTCACCCGGTTCTAATGGAACTTGACACTAGCACAACTCTATCAGTGATTGCAGAACCAGTTTTTACCAAAATTCTCTCTGGACTGCTACACTTAGGTTTGTGTAAGTCCTCAGCTAGGCTGAGAACCTCTATTGGGCAGCTCCTGCAGATTAAGGGCGCAACTTCGATTCCGGTCTCTTATGAGAAACAGCTGGTTCAGTTATCACTGATTGTAGTAAAAGGCTCAGGCCCAAGCTTAATGGGACGAAAATCATTGGGAAAGACTCAACTTGATTTGCTCAACATATTTTGGTTTGAAAATGATGCCTGAGAGAAGTCCTGATTAAATATTCAGAGATTTTTCAGGAAGGTCTACGGGCTATCAGAGGAGACAAAGCCACTTTGCACGTTGACCAGGAAGCCATTCCACGATTCTGCAAGGTAAGGCCAGTGCATTTGCTTTACAGGCAAAGGTAGAAATGGAAATAAGGAGGCTAGAAAACAAAGGAATCATCAAACCAGAGATAATAAAGTGCAGAACTGGATGAACACAGCAGGCCAAGCAGCATCAGAGGAGCAGGAAGGTTGATGTTTCGGGCCTAGACCCAGAAGGGTCTAGGCTCGAAATGTCAACCTTCCTGCTCCTCTGATGCTGCTTGGCCTGCTGTGTTCATCCAGTTCTGCACCTTGTTATCTCAGATTCTCCAGCATCTGCAGTTCCTGCTATCGCTGGATCATCAAACCAGTACAGTTTGTGGAATGGGCAGCACCGGTCATACCGATTGTGAAGCCCAATGGGTTGGTTTGCTTTTGTGAGGACTTCAAACAAACGGTAAACCACTTTTCATAGCTGCTTGCATAGAGCATTTATACACAAAGCTGACAGGGTTGAGGGGTATGTAGGGTGCTGTCCTTCACAAAGCTAGTCATGAGCCGTGTGTATCTACAGTTGCAATTGGATGAGGATTCCCAGAGGTATGCTACAATTAACACCATTAATAGTTTGTCCCAATATACTACACTGCCATCTGGGGTATCATTGGCCTGTGCCAATTTCCAGTGGATGATGGAAAACATTTTACAAGGTCTACTCCACGTCACCATTTATCTGGATGATGCGCTAATAACCGGGAAGATTTATAAAGAGCATTTAGAGAACTTGGAAATAGTGCTTGAATATTTCTTCAAGGTGGGTGTATGCTTTTAATGGGAAAAATGTATATTCTAGGCATGCCAAGTGACCTACTTGGTCAATAGAGTCGACAAGACCAGGTTATACCCATTGGAAGGTAAAGTGATGGCTATCAAAGGTGCCCCAGCTCCCACATCTGTACCGGAGTTTAGGACTTTCCTTGGGTTGGTGAATTATTTCAGAAAATCCATATGTGAGCTGGCCTCCATCCTGGCACCCTGACACCTGCTATTGAAAAAGGCTCAGCCTTGGTAATGGTCTCATAGGCAAGCAGTGGCCTTTAGGGAAGTAAGGAAGCAGCTATCGTCATCTAAGGTGATGGCCCATGGCAGTCCCAAGCAAAATGTGGTGCTGACATGCAATGCTTCCCCGTAACATATTGGGGTAGTTTTAGCTCACCAGTGGCCCAGCTGAGAGGAATGCCCAACAGCATATGCTTCCCAAAGATTGGCTGATGCGGAACGAAAATATGCCCAGATAGTGAAAGGCAGTCATCTTTGGTGTGAGGATGTTTCACCACTACCGTTACAGATGTAAATTTGTAATAGTATTGGAACACAAAGTCCTGCTAAGGGCTACTTAAAGACAACAGTGCTGTGCTGCCCACAGTTTCAATTTGAATTGAATTGAGGAGTGGGCTCTTATTCAGCTTACAATTACAAGTTTGAACATCGGCCGGGAGGCCAAATAGCAAATGCAGAAGGCTTCAGCCACCTCCCACTGGCAGATACAATGGTGCTGCCACAGAGTAGATGGTTCTGGTTTTAAACTTTCTGGACACCTTTCCAGTCACCGCTGACAATATCAGACTTTAGACACAAAAAGATCCTTCATGACAAACCTAAAACAGCTGGCGGTGACGGAGAAAACAAAAGGGCTGTCACAACCAGAATTGAAACCTTTCTGGATCTGGCGAGATTAGATCACCATCGAGGACAGCATATTATTACAGGGAATTTAAGTTATTGTCTCGAGCATAGGTTGCCACCGGATACTGGCTGAACTCCACCAGGGTCATCCAGGGGTTTCCAAAATGAAACTGTTGGTGAGAAGTTATGTCTGGTGGCTAGGACTGGATGCCAACATAGCCGCATTGATGGGTCAGTGCCCGGAGTGCCAACAAGAACAAAAATAACTGCCAGCAACTCCCTCACATTCTTGGGCTCAATGTTCTTAGTCAATGTGAACGCCCACTCAATGTGGTTGGATAAGCACAGAGTTCATTCGTCAAACACAGGGACAATGATTGAAAAGCTGCGAGCATCTTTTGCTATACATGGACTCCCAGAAATGTAGGTCACAGACAACAGGCCATCATTTTCCAGCAGGGAAGTTGTGTATTTCCTAAAGTCGAATGGCCATCATCCAACAGTCTGGCAGAAGGAGCAGTCCAAACATTGAAGGCAGGCTTAAAGAAACAGCCTACAGCTTTACTTGATAGCAAACTGTCCCAGTTCCTATTTGATTACAGGACCACCCCTCATATAACTACAGGGATAACTCCAGCGGAGTTGCTAATGGGGAGAAGGAACTCTGCACCAAGTTGATTCTGAACTTCCTGGACCTGGGGAGGAGGATGAAACTGCATCAGGAATTCCAATGCCAGGCACAAGACTCCTCTGAGAGAGAGAGAGGCAGTTTACTTCACTGGATGAAGTTTGGTGTCGGAACTACAGGAATGGCCCTGCATGGGTAAGAGGCATGTTTGAGCTAAGGTGGGTAGATGAGACTGCCCCGAACAGGCACGTGAACTGCGTGAAAGCTTCAATCTGGAAAACAGGGAATGAGCAAAACATAGCCAGCCACTCAGATCATCAGCAAGGTTGTCAGAACCTGTGGATTCTCCCCCTCCACCTAATAGTGGAGAAACCTCTGAGGACAAGATAGACACAGCAAATGTCGCAGCCTCAATGTTGTTACCGCTCGAAGAAGAAAACAAATTTCTTCTGAGACACTCTGGGCACAACAGTTGGGCTCTTGTCCAATACATGCCGCAGGTCTCCGAGGCAGAGTCAGTAGGATGGGACCTGGTGCAGAAACACCTCAGGAGAAGCTACAGGAGAAAGAACAGGCCTATGTCCCAAGACTTGGAGTGGGAGGGATGCAGTGAATGGAACAAGGTTAGCCAAGTGGGCCTCATAGAATATGAGTTCCCTGGTTGGGGCTATTAATCTGGTCCAATCAGGGAGCCCTGGCTGACAATAGAAACAGAAATGTCAGTTGTTGCTGGCTCTGAGGGAGATTGATCAGTGTCAAGTACTATGCACATGTAAATAAAGGGTGACTTGGTGACAGGATACCATAGTCTGTGGAGTTATTTCACTCACTACTGCACTGATATCAACCTCTATTAACAAACCTACCCCACTTCCTTTCCCTTTTGGTCTATTCTTCCGGAGCACTGAATATAAAAGACATGAAACATGTCAGAAGAAAAGCTAAGGGAATCCTGTGATAAAACAAAAATGAAATATTGACCAGCGCAGCAATAACTGTGTAGCTACACTTGTCAATGGATTGGGAAGCAAACAGTTACATGGAGACATCTGTGAAATTTAAACAAAAAATACATGTTGACTTATGGTAGTTACCTAAAAAGCACCTGTAACAAAGTGACAGCCAGAAATGTCCTTCTGTGGACAGGATATGTGGGATGGAATTTAATTAACTGCTCATAACTGATGGAAGAGGACAGTAAAAGCTCAGTCATAAGTTTTGAAAGTTTTAACATCCACGTACAGCCAAAATTGGACCATCAGATTGATCAGTATGAATGTCAGGTGTCAAACAGGGTACAATGAAATTGTGAAGAAGATGGAAAAATGTGAGTACAAGTAAATCATTAATAGATCAATTTAGGGTCGATTTCAGGTTCCATACACCATGAAAATGCAAAAAATACTATTAAGAAAAGCAAGTTCGCAGTATCCCAGGCTGTAGACACCACACGAAGCAAAAACAGACAGATGAAGACATTGACTATCCAGACTGGTTCTGTTCCACATTACATGCTTCTCCAGATGTAGTTGTGAAATGTTCTCTACTGAAATACTTATATATAACACTTAATTTCCTGGATGTTCAACAACCAATTTATAGAGGCAGCTAGCCTTAAGTTAAGGCAAGAAAAAAAGCAACAGGATTAATATGGTAAAACTGAAACAAAAGAAGGTACACCAAGCAGAAAGAAATTCTTGCAGGAGCTGTGGACAACCATGTAAATTCACAGACAGAAAGAAACCTCCTGTATACATGTCAATTTTCAGAGTGTGTGGAAAGCCAACCACTGGAAAAAGATATACAGAACAAAGGAAACAGGCAATGGATAAGTCACCAGAGTGAGACCATCTGGGAGAATGGAAAGGAAAAAGAAAGACTAACATCCATATCATGGAAGATGTTGGTGAGCTTAAGAACATGATAGATGTAGGAAACATGCAACTACATGGAATAACTGGATACAATAAATCCCGGATGCAAAAGATTCACACACCCATTCAGACCTGGAGCAGGGTGAGAAATTAACCCACAATGATAATGCTGAAGGTGAAGTTTGATACTGGAGCACAGAGTTGAGAATGTACCAGAATAATTTTTCCTAAAAATTTGGAGGAAAATGGTAACTAAGTAAAGGCATGTTGAAATTAAACTACGTTCTTAATTAGTGAGGGGATCCAAGGTTATGGGGAGAAGGCGGTAGAATGGGGTTGAGAAACATATTAGTCATGAGCACATGATGGAGTAGGCTAGCTGAGCCAAATGGTCTAATTCTGCTCCTATATCTGATGGTCTCATGTTAACAGCTTATGGCGGAACCAAGAATCAACAACTAGGAACACCCCAAACTCTAAGGATACACAAAGGAAAAAAATGTTAACTGGGTGCTCTACATGCTCAACATGGTGCTCAGTTAGGAGTGGTGTACCACAAGGACCTGATCTGGGTGCTCTTCTATTTGTGATTTTTGTAAATGATTTGGATGAAGGAGTGGAAGGGTGGATTAGCAAGTTCACGGACAATACAAAGGTGGGTCACGTTGTGGACAGTGCGGAGGGCTGTTCTAGGTTACAAAGGGACATTGATAGGATGCTGAGATGGGCTGAGAAGTGGCAGATGGAGTTTAACCCTGAAAAGTGTGAGGTGATTCATTTTGGAAGGACAAACTTGAAAGTAGAATACAGGGTTAAAGGAAAGATTCTTGGCAGTGTGGAGGAGCAGAGGGATCTTGGGGTTCATGTCCACAGTTCCCTGAAAGCTGCCACCCAGGTGGATAGAGTTGTTAAGAAGGCGTATGGTGTGTTAGCTTTCATTAATAGAGGGATTGAGTTCAAGAGCCCTGAAGTTATGCTCCAGCTATACAAAAGCCTGGTTTGGCCACATCTGGAGTATTGTGTCCAGTTCTCATCGCCTCATTACAGGAAAGATATGGAAGCTTTGGAAAAGGTGCAAAGGAGATTTACCAGGATGTTGCCTGGAATAGAGGGAAGGTCTTATGAGGAAAGGTTGAGAGAGCTAGGGCTTTTCTCTTTAGAATGACGAAGGATGAGAGGTGACTTGATAGAGGTATACAAAATGATCAGAGGTAAAGATAGAGTAGACAGCCAGAGACATTTTCCTAGGGTGGAGGTAGCTTTTACGAGGGGACAAAGTTTTAAAGTGAGTGGAGGTAGATATCGGGGAGACATCAGAGGTAGGTTCTTTACTCAGAGAGTGGTAGGGGCGTGGAATGCATTGCCGGAGAGGGTAGTGGAGTCGGCCTCATTAAGGGCATTTAAGCAGCTATTAGATAGGTATATGGATGATAGTCTAAGGTAGCGGTGGAGGTTAGATAGACCTTAGGTTTCGGGTAAAAGTTCGGCACAACATCGTAGGCCGAAGGGCCTGTACTGTGCTGTACTGTTCTATGTTCTATGTTCTATTGCTGAAGATCCCATATCCTGGGTTTTCTGCAGCCAAGAAGAGATGTAGATTATTTCAGTAAACTACAATGTGAAGGCCACAATGAAGCTTAAACAAAATGCACTTATTTAAAAAGCACCATCTGACCAACTGCAATAAAGGTCTGTTTCAAAAGTATCCACAGTGTTTCAACAAAATGGCCAGATTCTTTGAAGATTTCAAATGGAAACTAAGAATTTGCCTGCATCCTAAAGATCATAACCAAACAATAAAGAAGGACCACCACCTTATTCCAATGCTGGAAGAGATTACACCAGCTTTGGTAGGGGCAATATTTTTGAGCAAATTCTATGCCAGAAATGGTTGTAGAATGTGAAACCAGGATCTTCTCTGTTGACAACATTCAACACATCTTTTGAATGGTGCAAAGTCCTGTATCTACCTTTTGGCCTTAAAGTGAACCAGGATGTGCTCCGTCAGAAATTAGATGAGATATGTAAGGAATGCAAAGGAGTAGTCTACATAGCGCATGATATCTAGGTATTTGGTGTAGTTGAAAAATGTTAGGAAGCAATGGACAGAATGTGGAAGGCTATGATTAAGCCAAATGGAGATGTAAGCATTGTCGAATTGACAGAATGCCGGTACCTCAGAACAGTGAATGCACCTGATAGAGTCAAGCCCAGAAAGAATTGCAATAATCTCAGGTTTAGAAACCTCAAATGGTGAAAGAATTGAGAATTTTTTTGACTTGATCCAAGACATGAGCTCCATCATATGTCAGAATACATCAAGACTGCATGAGCTAATGAACAAAGATGCAGAGTAACAGTAGTCAGATTCATATGGAAGGGGTTTCCAAAAAACTCACAGTGGAATACCAGGAGACAAGTATACTATGCCAAAAAGAAACCTCTCACTGTGCAAAAAGATGCTTCTACAAAAGTTCCAGGAGCAGATCATATACAAGATATAGAGCTAAAAGCATTCACATCCAAAGCTCCAACCACAGAGGATACATCCAACACTGAAAGAGAGGCTTTGGTAGTCAGCATGGATGTGAGAAGTCCCATGCATATCTCTATATAAGAAGTTCACAGATTAGGGTAGCCATTTTCCGCTGGGACATATCTACAAAATAGAGACACAACAGTTTACCACCTAAATGATAATAGTACTGTTTTTGTAAGGAAAGAATAAGTGACATAAATAATATAACAGAGGTTTCAGTTTACTCTATGCAGAATTAAACAAGATAGAGTTCTCAGTTCTTCAAGCTTTAAGTGGGACTTTTCAACATCATGGAATACATTTCACCACATCAAAAGTGTAGCTCTGTTTTGTTCTCCCTAGAGATGCTCCCAAACTTATGGAACAGCATTTTCTATGTTTATTTCATTGTTATAATTTGCAAGGAATTCTCAGTTAGTCTAATAAGTTTCTTAAGATATGATACATTATTTAATTAGACAGAAATGTATACGACCCATTACAATGAAGGATGCTTCAAGGACAAAAATATGATAAAGACGATGGCGCAGAGTACGTCGATCTCATTGAAGTTGTGAAAGCAGCATCCTGCTCTTAGTTGAAGTGTTAGAGAACTCTTCCCTCAGTCTTCCCCTTGTTCTTCTCATCCACCATCCAAGCCGAGCAAGCACTGCCCTCTGACTTTGAACATATTGATAAATCTATCTCAATGGGATAGGCATCTATCCTACATTAATCATCTATTTGCGTTCTTCTTGCCAATGGACACAAAATAACTACTCATAACGTCAGGATAACCATTGCACCATTGCCCACTTTAAACTTTAAGGTGAGTTCTCATTCTCAGAGAGAAAAAAACTTCTACTTTCCTAAACACCGTATTGATAATAAATGGTGCCAGACAGCTCTTTGACATCAGTCCCATGAAACATGATCACCTCCGTGATCCTTGTAGCTTTTATTGTAACTTCCTTTTGCCCTTGTTTGTCAGAGATTGTTTATGTTTGGGGAAATAAAATAAATTCACATGCTACACAGAAAATACTTGACAAATTCTGTTATAAAGGGATCACAATTTCCAACAGCTAGTCAAGCCCAATCACTATTCTCAAAGGAAAATAACTCCACAAAGTCTGAAAGAAAAAGAAACTTCTCCTCACCTCAATTTTAAATGAAAGATCCCTTACTTTTAATATGGGTCCCCTTACATTATTTCCTCCTGCAAAAAGAAACATCTTCTCAACATTCATCTTTACAAGGCCCCTCAGGATCTTATATACTTCAGGAAGTTCACCTCCATAATTGTAAATTCCAACTGGTGTAGTGATATAATTATGTTTTACTAAGTTAAAGCCATATTTTTCAATTTGCACATTTTAGCATGTTATTTCTTTCTTCTTTGCATTCCTTTCTGGAATATTAGATATGAGTGTTTCTAGTCTTTAAAGTAAAAGTAAGGTCTTTAGTTTGTTCTTAGGCCTCTAGGCTATTTTCTCTATTTTTCTTAAAACTAACTTGTTAACTGTAAGATTGCTCCTTGTCTAAAAATGAATTGAGTACAATAAAGCTCAACGGGCAGGGAAACTAGATTATAAGTTAAACAAAATACAATAAAGATGGTAGCCTGGGTGATTTGTTATTGCTGCTGCATGTACGAGATGCTGCACACCAAGGAGATCTAGACCAATGTGTTCACTCTTGATAAAATATTCAAATATTTTTTGAACAAAAATAGCATTTTTCATGTCTCCCAGTGACAATTGAAGCTCCTCAGTTTCCATTTTCTTTGACTGACTGGAGTTTTGGAAAGCTGGTCGTGTTGACTCACCCAACTCCTTCCAAAGCCTCATGGATACAGCAGCTCAGTGAGTTGTTAATAGTCAACACGTCTGTCTGGTTGAAATATGAGCAAGCAGAGCTCCTTAGTCACAACCCAACAAACTACAAGGCCCATTTTCTCCTGGTAAGCCACCCGTAGAAGGTAAAATAAAGTCACCATTATAGTCTGGCATACAAAGGCCTTTTGTGCAAAGAGAAGCAAATTTCATACTATCTACTTGCCTGGCTTTCATAAGAATAAACAGGGAACAACACGTGGTTCCCCAGGAAAAAAGCAGCAATGTTTTCCAACATGCACCACGCAGTGGAAATTAAATCAAGCTGATTGTTGTGAAAATCAATAGCAGTGCCTACAAAAGGTGTTGTGCTCTTCCTGAAAAATTAGTAGCTCCTGAAATCTGGAAAGTTCATCCTATTGTACAGTTTCCAAAAGCATTAGGGGGGTAAACACTGTAATTTATCTTCCATACTTTAGTGCAAATCAATTAGTGCTGCTGTGCATGGCAAAAAAACAACACAAATGGATTTGCTAGAAATACAATATTCCTTATATTGTACGCTAGCAGGATTAATTCTTCACATTAATTTCCAATAATCAAGACTGGAATTGACTTACAAATCCAATACTTTTCTCTTAGCAACATGCAATCAAATGTACTGTGTCAAGGTTGGTAAACAATCTTCAAAGACTCTGAAAGAATGAACTATGTGCAGAGCACTTACATGAGCTTGGCTGTAGCCCAGAATCCACCTGAGGATGAATGACCAAGAGAAAATTAATTAAAAGGTAGATACAGCCTATATATTTTAGACCTCTTCAACAACAATTTACATTTATCTTGCGCCTTAAGTAAAGAAAAATATCCCAAGGCCTTTGCAAAAGTTTTTCAAATTAACAGGTGTTGACACAAGGTGGGGGTTATTAGAAGGTGGTGAAAAAATTATTCTGGGGAATGTCAAAAACTGAACTGGAAAGGGCTAATTAGGATAACAACAGATCTGTATATTTCACCAGAGTTCTCAGATGAACAATATTTAGATGTACATGTCATTACCTTCACAGCAAACAGTATAAAATCGGGTATTCCCCGCACATCTTTGTGGAGTTTGGTCTTTAGATACTTAACAGGATTTTGCATTTGTTTAATGAGAAACTGAGAACCACACAGTTGGTAGTCATCTCAACAATTATAATATGCATTTACATGGTGTGCTTAATACAGAAAAGTATCCTAATATACTTCAGAATGGGAGAGTCAGAATAATATGGTGCTGTGCCTAAAAGAGATATTAGGAAGGTTATCAAAAGTCTTGTCAAAGAATTAGATTTTAAGCAGTGTCCTAAGGATAAAAGGGAATAAGCATGAAAGTAAGCATGCAGATACAGCAGGTGATGAAGACAGATGTATATTGGCATTCTGAGCAAAAGGATTTTTGTCATGATGCAAGTGGGTCTGTTACTGGACAAATAGCCCACCAGTAGAAAGCATAAAACTTCCTAAACCACAGTTCAGAGATGTGCACATTCCAGCCATTTGGTCTAGGTATTGAGTGGGGTAATCAGTGTTCCTTAAAGGGATTGTTGTGAGTCACCAAAAAGAAGATAATCAAAACCATTTTTCGGGGAGCATAAACTCCTCTTGGGACTCCAATAAATCTCTGTGCCACTGTAGAATGAGCAAGTCTTCTGGTCTTACTTTCACATTCAGGTTGAATTTGCACTGATGGGAGAATTCCCAGTTCCCCAAGTCAGGCTGCACAGACTTTAGATTTTTGGGCCTGGGGACGGATAGGGGTGTGGAGTGGGTTTTGGTGGGGGGTGGTGGGAAGGATGCTGGATTGGAAGCTGTGGCAATGTGACACAAGATCTAAGGTGATTACAGGTTGTGGAAATGGACTGGGCAAAATGCTAGCCTTGATGATCTGGCAGGGTCCAAAATTAAAAATAAGGAAGAAAGCAGCTTCAGCCTCCAGCTCTCACCACCCTGACTTCAGGCCTTTGTCAATAGAGAAGTAATCTTTTGCTTAAAAACCTTTAGACAGTTTCTCAGAATGCAATGCCTGCTTTTTCTCATTATAGCACACTCCTCTCGGCGATGTTGCCAAATAATTAATGAAAATGTTTTTAGAAAATCTATTGTTTTTACACTTGTGAGGAGTGCCCTAAGATTGAAGGTTATGATGTAGAAATTACTGATAAAAATCGTTTTACTTATTCACAGGATGTCAACTTCTCTGGCAGGACTAACATTTATTATCCAACCCTAGCTCTTGAGAAAGTGGTGTTGAACCATCCTCTTTAACCATTGCAATCCATATAGGGTGTAATTACACACACAGGGCTGTTGGAAAGGTAGTTCCAAGATTTTCATCCAATGACCATAATGGAATGGTGAGAAGTTCCAAGTCAAGATAGTGTGCGGAATGGGGGAAAACCTGGAATATGCTGCATTCCCATACACCCGCCCTTGTGTTTCTAGTTGGTTAGAGATCATGTATGTGGAAGGTCCAGTCAAGGCAGCCTTGATGACTTGCTGCAGTATATCTGGTAATAAGGACATATTGCTGCCACCGTGCATTGGTGGTGCAAGGAGTCAATCAAAACAGATGTTGCTGAGTTTCTTTAACATTGTTGCAGCTCATCCAGGCAAGTGGGGAATATTGTACTATAATCCTGACATAGGCAACTTTGCTACAGATGTGGCTGGTTTTGAAACACAGGCATTCAGCACTCGGACTAATACATTGTCATAACTCAAACCCTTTGTTGCGTCCCATGCATTCAGTCATTTCTGACAATCACACAAATTAAATTAAATGAATGAAAGATTACCAGCCGTGATGGTGGAATCCTCAGTAAGATGCCAAGAGCAATCATTCACCCAGTACCTTTGTTTGAAGACGGTTGTGAGTCTTATCATGTGAATATGTGCACATTTTAATGGCATTTTTAATGTAAGGGAAAATATATTGAATATGGATTATCCCCACAACAATTCACTGGGGAAAGAAACAAATATGATTAATACCAATCTTAAGTGGGATTAAGTGACAATATTATAAAGAAGTAGGGAATTTAGTTAGTTTAATAAGAAGGATTCATTTGTGTAGTTCATTCATTTCTATTTGATTGTATTAAGAAGGGTTTCTGAGTAAAACCAAACAGGCAGGTACCACCCAGCTAAAATGCTAATGTGGCCAACACACAGGCCTTGTAGCCGAGTCCACGTGTGGCTGGACTGCTAGTAATTTCTGACATCCTCGGTCCTTAACAGCAGCTCCAATATCTAATGACTTCTATACCACTCTGAGCTGCTCACCAACATGCAATGATATAAAACAGGCTCCAGTGGCGAGATTAGAACATCAGCTGGGAGATAGGAGTGGCAGGCTAGGAGGCAAGAATTCTGCTAGAAATCTGAATTCATTGCCTATGTGTTTTTGAACAGAAAAATATCTGATGCTTTCTTGTCTGGGCAGAGTCCTGCTCAGAATCTTTCTGAGATAGAACTCTCCCCATACATTGGTAAAAATAAACAATTGTAACCTCTCCTTCAGACCCCTGGGATTATTTTGTACAGTACAGTAATATACCACAACAACCTGGTGCAGGCATGATTGGATTATGATCTTTATTGTAATAATAGATAGTTTATCCTTCACATGCTGCAAATGAAGTAGCATTAGTTCTCTAATTGGGAAACAGTGTCTTCAAGATAAACATTGTTTATTACTCACTGAATCACTGTAGAAATGAGCTTTGTGAGTTTAAAAAAAAGCAGTTTGGCAAGCTGGCAACTCTAGGGCTTTCTACAATAATATGAAGAGAAAAAAAAATCACTCAAGTCAAGAGGAGATAATAAGGCAGCCACTGCAGTCTTGAATGTGTCTAATTCACAATGTTCAGCCCAGTAGAGTCTAGATCCACCAGATTCCAAGCACTTTGACTTTGGAACACTGAAGCGAACAAAAACCTAAGTCCAAGCGCTGAAGGCAGGGTGGGGTCACTCAAAGGTGGTTTGGTATCACATTTCAGAAAGATAGTAGAAGCACCGTGCAAAAATAAGCTGGCAACATTCATACATTGCAATAGCAACAATAGCTTTTTGCAAACACTAACCCTTTGAGTAAGAAGAGCTTCAAAAGTTAGTTCGGTCTTTTACAAATGCAACTCCCCTTCTTTTAAATTTTACAGAAAATGCAGGGAGTTCATGTGGTGGCTGTACAGGACATTGGCTAGGCCACTTTTGGAATATCGAATTCAGTTCTGATCTCCCTGCTGGAGGAAAGTAAAACTTGAAAGGGTTCAGAAAAGATTTACAAAGATGTTGCCAGGGTTGGAGGGTTGGGCCTATAGAGAGAGGCTGAGTAGGCTGGGGTTATTTTCCATGGAGCATCGGAGACTGAGGGGTGACTTTATAGAGATTTATAAAATCATGAGGGGCATGGATAGGGTATATAATGAGAGTCTTTTTCCCAGGGAAGGGCAGTCCAAAACTAGAGGACATAGGTTTAAGATGAGAGGCAAAAGATTTAAAAGCATTCTACGGGGCAATTATTTCATGCAGAGGATGGTACTTGGATGGAATGAGCTGCCAGAAGAAGTGGTGGAGGCTGGTACAATCACAACATTTAAAAGGCATCTGGATAGGTATATCAATAGGTAGGATTTAGAAAGATACGGGACAAATGTTGGCAAATCGGACTGGATTTATGGAGAATATCTCATCGACTTGGATGAGTTGGACTGAAGGGCCTGTTTCCATGCTGTATAACTCTATGACTTTATGACCTGACTGGATTTGAAAAGTGTTCAACATGTATTTGTCATTATAATTCAGATATCCAACATAACATGGTAATAGAGATAACGAGGTGTAGAGCTGGATGAACACAGCAGGCCAAGCAGCATCAGAGGACCAGGAAAGCTGATGTTTCGAGTCTGGACCCTCCTCCAGAAGCTTGGCAACAAAACTGTATAATATTTTACAGTAATGTCCAGCATTGATTTCTAATGATAATTGATGGATAGTGCTTTGGTTTAAATTTAAGCCGTTACCAAATTGTGACACAAATGGTAGCAACACTGTAGCAGAAAATGGTATGCAATTACTATTAGCTCTTGTCTAATTCTTTGTTTCCTTTTTACAGTAATTAACCTACACTAAAATAAATATCACACATTTATGCTAAACATGCCTGAAATACAATTTAAACATGCAATTGAAATTTAACTGCAGAAGCTTTTTTTAAAGGTTCGTGAAAATCAATTTTCTTATGAGACTATGCTTTAGAATTTAGGTTAGAGAGGAAGTCCATGCAGGTTTTCAGAAATATCAGTATTGTTTTCTGAAGAGTTAGAACATTTCCATATAAATATTAATGCATAAGCGAATCATTTACTTAGAAACCATTCAGGTAATGAAGGACATGCAGATAAAGTAAGTAAAGACTCAATAAAGGAGGTCATGTCCAACCAACAATTGAAAGAGATTAAAAGCATCGTATGAAATCAGTACGTAGCATATCCAGTCAATCAATTTAGGGCAGCAATCCACAAAGGAAATGAATACTTAGCTACATTGCTAAATCAGTGAAGTATAAACTGAAGGATCTTGTGGTGAAATTGTATAGTGATCAAATGAGATTGAACTTTGATTACAGTCCAGGTTTTGCTTCCTTATTAACAAAGGAGATGTTCATTCGATGGGGCTAGGGCAAAGAAGAGCTGAGTCATTGTTTCAAACACAGGATTATATGCAACTGGAACAATAAGGTGACTGAGACTCCTCCTTAGGGCACTCGAAGAAGTCGCTCACTTCAGAAGTCAGCGCAGGGAGTCAGGTAAAATGTTATGTTTGCAATCTATGGCATTATAAAAGGATGGGATCTCCAGCAGAGTTTGAAGCTTGTGACAGATAAAGATAATGTTGAAAAATTGGATTGCGCTGTGCTCATTTTTTAGGAGTAGAATGTCTGATAATGGATTTGTGCTGGAGTTGACTTCCTTCCATAGAGGCAATGATCTTTTTCTCTTTAGATCACTTTAGATATACAAAAAGGAGATCTAATGTCTGTTTCAGAACTCCTACGTGCAATTAGTTTCATGGCATCATTGGTTGTGTATATATGCAGTCGGTGTTCTCGCCCATCTCACTAGTCAAACCAATGCCTGTTCAAGAGACTGCCTCTACGAAGGGACATTTTTAAATTAATTACTTTATTGTAGGGCTACCCCCTACTGATCCTGGCTGCATAAAATGTCCACAAAACTTCAATGGCACTACTTACGAGGTAGTAGTTATGCAACATGGAAACAGACCCTTCAGTCCAAGTTGTACATGCCAACCATGTCCACCAAGTACACGTCCATGTACGCTAAATTATTCTATTCCCATTTACCAGTATTTGGCCCATATCCTTCTAAACCCTTCTTATTCATTTACACATCCAGATGCCTCTTAAAATGTTGTAATTGTATAAGCCTCCACCGCTTCCTCTGTCAGTTCATTCAGTGCACACACCACCCTTTGCATGAAAAAGTTGTCCCTTACAGCTGTTTTAAATCTTTCCCCTCTCACCTTAAACCTACGCCCTCTAGTTTTGGATTCCGCTCCGCTGGAAGAAAGACCTTGGCTATTCACCCTATCCAGGCCTCTCATGATTTTATAAATGTCTGTAAGGTTACCCCTCAGCCTCTGATGCTGCAGGAAAAATAGCCCCAGTCTATTCAGCTTCTCGATGTAGCTCAAACCCTCCAACCTCGCCAAGATCTTTGTAAGTCTTTTCTGAACCCTTTCATGCTTCACAACATTTTTTCTAAAGCAGGGAAAATAGAATAACACGCAATATTCCAATAGTGGCCTAACCAATGTCCTGTACAGCCGCAACATGATCTCCCAACTCCTGTATTCAATGCACTGACCAAAAAAGGCAAGTGCGCCAATTGCCTTCTTCACTACCCTTTACTACTCCTTGCACCCTTGTTATGACCTAAGCTGGCATTTGTGTTGACTGATTTTACTGTCACTCTGAACACATGCACTCCATTTGGGGAGTTGACTGGCATCTATAGCTCATTGGCTTTATGTTATTGACATTAGTGGGCCAATTTACTGTTGTCTTCAGTTGGTGCCTGTTGCTTCAGGCCAAAACTCATGTCTCTAATCTTAGTGTTGTTTGATTGGTAGAAATTGAGGAGCATCCAAGCAGTCTAACAGATCAAGGCCAGCAGTAAGTTGAGAGAGCTGATTGATAAATAAACCTGGGTGTCATCTTCCCAAACATAACATGTGCAAAATGATCCCACAATTTTTTTGATGATATTCTCAGGAGGTAACATGTAGATAAGATAACATGTAAGGTGGGGGAGGGCAGTGTTAAGAATTAGTCCTTGAAGAACTTCACAAAAAATTGTACGGAGATGTGGGAGTATGTTTCCCAAGGGTAGCTGTGGATGGAGGGTGGAGGATGGAAGGACATGGTTAGAAGAAGCTGATGGTAATGAAAGACACAAGTAAGTTGTCAGACATGGTCTTGTCCACCTCAGATGGCAAGATCCAGGGTGGAGCGAGATGGGTGGTCGTGGTGGTGGTAGCCATCGGCATTATTGCTGGACTGTTAATCCAGGAACCCAGGGTAATATTCTGGGGACCTGGGTTCGAATCTCGCCATGGTAGATGGTGGAATTTAAATTCAATTGAAAACAGAAATTCGGAATTAAAAGTCTATTGGTAACCTTGAATCCATTGCTGATGGTCAGGAAAAATCCGTCTGGTTCATAATGTTCTTTAGGGGAGGAAACGTCCATCCTTATCTGGTCTGGCCTACATGTGATTCTTAACTGCCTTCTGGCGACAAATAGGAATTGGCAATAAATGCTGGTCTAGTCAGCAATGCCTGCATCCCTTGAATGAATAAGAAAAAAGCCTGGGATGAGACTTTACATGGAGGGATAGGTTAAGGGAGAGCAGTGAAATGAAGATAAAACTGCAAATATAGTTGGTGGATTAAATAACTAAGGATGGTAAGTTATTGATTGCAGAGGCAGAAGGAAGAAACGAGTGAGGGTGTGTTGGTGAAAACTTCTAGATAGACGATAAGGAACGAAAGTTGCTAAGGAGAAGTGAGACAGCCGGTCAAGGTGAGACTCTAGAAGGAGAAAGTGCCAGTTAAGGAGCATTCATTTGATCATGGCTGTGTTATTGTTTGGGCAGGACAGGTGGTAGGAAGCCTAGTCAGAGACAGATCAAGGTGAGAAACAATTTCAAACAGCAACGTAGACAGCAGCAAATCTGGAGTCTTGGTAAATACTTCTGTCATTTTCATTGTCTGAGAGGAAAAAAAATAGAAGCCAAAAATTGCTGGGTTATGTCATGTTAAATAAAACCAAAAGTACTGCGAAGTCTGTGATAATGAGAGAAAATAATGCTGACGGCCAAAGTAAATATTTTTCATTGTGCAGGTGCCAATGGAAAGGATTCGAATGTGGAGCCGAACAAGTAATGGATACAAGTCAATCACGTATCAAGAGACAGACATCCTGCAAGCAGCTAGTGATCAGTCATGTGGCAGCATCAACCCACGCTCACTGAGTGAAGTCACTTTCTTCTATGACTGGTGAAAGTTTCCAGTCAGTATCAGTTAGAGCACAAGCCATGATCCCTCTGAGATAATTGAAAGGTGCAGTATGAATGCACGTCTTTCTTTTAGATGCTGGAATAACAGGGTGTGTCATGTTCTTCTGGGTGCAAGATGCAAATACTAAAGAGGATGTCAATGGGTTTATTTCATTCATATCGTTTACTTTTATGCTTATTTTGGGAAGGAAGATTTGATGGATCAATAGAGAGCTGCCAAAGAAATCAATCTCCACGAGATTTTACTCATCTAACTTGCCATATCCTCCCACCCATCATTCCAGGCATGTAATGAATATGGGAGTACTCTAACGGCTCTGAACCTGCAGACAGCAACGTCTGAATGCGCTATCCATTGCAAAGGTACCTACAACTAGTGTCAACTAGAGCTGGCATTGCCAAAGCCAGTGATAGTAACTTGAGCACTTAAGCAGTACAAGTGCAGCGCAACTTTAGATGCTGTAACAATATTTAACATTGCTGAGCATGAAACATGGCAACAGTTCTACTCAACAACTTGCCAATCAAACAACCAGCTCTTCCCCCATATAGTACAAATGTTGGTTTCCCCTTTATTGGCACTCCTATAAATTGTCCCAACGAGCACAAGATGAAAAGCTTTGTATCAGAGATAAAAGGTACTGCAGATGCTGGAGAATCCGAGATAACAAGCATGGGGCTGGATGAACACAGCAGGTCAAGCAGCATCATAGGAGCAGGAAAACTTCACGTTTCGGGCCTAAACCCTTCATCAGAAATGGGGGAGGGGAAGAGGGTTCTGAAATAAATAGGGAGAGAGGGGGAGGCGGATAGAGGAGAGGATAGGTGGAGAGGAGGCAGACAAGTC